>JAYRBT010000093.1:14680732-14704020 GCA_036023395.1 Myiotriccus ornatus
AGAATTACCCTGAGGTAGTGTTTGCATTAGATCCTGTGACTCTGCATAATAATGTTTTTCCAAGAAGATTTTGAAGTTGATGCTTATTCCAGTAAGGGATCCACTGCATGGTGACTGTAATAGAACCCGTTCACGCTGCAGTGGATGCTGTTCTGCACCAAAGGGTATTTCAGCTTAAGGTATGTACATCTACATGCTTGTTCAGTGAACCAAGGCTGAATTGTATTTCTCTCTTTCTTTTTTCTTTTTGGTAGAGTGAGTGGAGGAAGAGTTAGACAAAGCTTTATTTTATGTCCTTAGGATACAATTCACAATATCTAAGCTCAGTAAAGCTCAGTATTACACAAGTGACAAATTTGTATGAAGCTGAGGCTCTGAGAAGGTAAAATTCTGATCTTTATGTGACAGGCTAGACTGTGCAAGGCCTTTTTTAGGACTGCTGACACTATCAGCTCAGGCACTTTCAGCTTCTTTGTGCTGGGTGTGAGGTGTGTAATGATTACTGTATTAACATAAATACTGACCTTTTTGACCCGTCTTCTAGAGCTACTGCTAAGCACTTGTTGCAGGCCACCTTTTGTGATGACTCACAGAGGACATGAGTTATTCGCTTCTATTAGAGAGTCCTAGTTATACATTTTGGGCAGCAGTACCTTGTGCGTTTTTTCCAGAGTCCCAAGATTTAACTTTTGTGTGATTTCCCAAGAGGGTGTCTATTTAAACAGCTTGCCTGCCTATCTTGAAGCTTCTGTTAGTTGCATTTGAAGACCCTATCTATTCCACTAAGGTACTGCTCCATTTTTGTTCACTCTTGTGAGTGAAGCAGTAAGAACATAATCTCTGAATTCACCCTACTGGGCTAATATCCTGCAATAACACAGTACCTTTTTGAGCATGTGTATGTGGGTGTGTGTGTGGTAGGATGACTCTTGAGGGGAGATGACCCATCTGAAGAGGTCTACAACTTCCTCAAAGAGTGGCAATGGCTGGAGAGGTGCTAATCTCTGTTCTCTGGTGACCAGTGGTAGGACATAAAAAAAGGGAATGAAGCTGTATCAAGGGAAGTTCAGAGTGGGTAGGAAAGGGTTCTTCACTGAGAGGGCACTGGAACAGGCTCCCCACAGCAACAAGCCCACCAGAGGTCAAAGAACATCTGGTCAATGCTCCTGGTCATAAGGTTTAGTTTTAGGTAATCCTATGAGGAGCAGGGATTGCACTCAATGATCCTTGCATGTTTCTTTCAACTTGAGATATTCTGTGATTCTACAATTCTAGGTGGTAAAAATCCTCTGAAATTGCATCATAGTGCTTTTCTTCCCTCACCTTATTTTGACTTCTCTTTAGAGCAAAAGGCAAAATAAAGAATGCAAGACTGTTTTGATCATGTGAATAAAGACCCCTTGGTCCTGTTCTCATCTTTATCACTGTTTTGCATAGTAACAGTTTGGGGAAGAATCTGTGGTCAGTAAAGGTTTGTTAAAAAAATTAGCTCCGCTTCTGTGATGACAAACCAGGTATCTCCTTGTAAGGTGCAGAGAGAAAAACTACCCTTTTCATAGTCGAACTCTATTTTAGCAATGTGTTGACACTCCAGTGTGAGCATTTTCTTACCTTTCTTCTAAATGGAACTATTAAAAGCACCTGCATGTGCTTTCAGTAGAAAATTGCAATGACCAAAGCTGTAAATAACTGCTGTAAAAAGCTAAAAGGTCATCTTGCTACTAAAACCATTTGGGTTATTACTTAATTTACTCCTACTCCTGATTCCCGAGGTTGAAAATTCTGCTGTTATTATGATAAATTAATCTTTATTTCAATGTATTCAAATTCTACCAGTTAATCAATATTTTTGTGTGATAAAAGAACTTCATACATCCTGTCTACACTTACCTCTTGTCCATTAAGTATATATTAATGGAGGAGACTTTTAAAAGTTATTGGTGTATAACATCAGATGAAATTTCAGAATCAGCTAAATTAGACAATAATCAATGTAAAATAATTCATAGTTGTTCTTAAATGAAGTGACAATGCACAGCAAAAGAGTATTTTTTTTAAAACCTGAAGAACAAAGAGGGCATTCTGAGATTAGCTCAATAGGGAGATTTCAGATTCTAGCAACATTATGAAAATACTTGCTTGAGAAATGAAAACTGCAAAACAAAGACATTGCAGAGCAGGAAAAACATCGCAAACCAGAAGCATCTGTGAAGCACTTGAAAACTTATTAGCCCTGAATTTTTACATGAATAATGGCCCGAATCCCAAATCCTCAATGACTTCAGATTACAGTTTTCAGTCAGAAATTTTCAGACATTTCTGAGCAACAAATCTTTTTGTGGTCTCAATTTGATATTCATAAGAGATGAAAGGCAATGTTTTAAATACATGTGTGCCATGCTAAGACAATATTTCTTCCTGACTTGCTATTGTTTCTTCACTTATTGTTCACAATTAACACATGGGGCCATTGGTATCCTTACTATTTACACATGATAGCTTCTATATTTGAACCCCACAAAGTGCCAGTTAATTACTGAAAGTGCTCTTCATATACTCTTTCCTTCCTTCTTTTCTCTTTCTGGCTCTTTTATTTTGAATTTGGATAACAGCATTCCATGATAAAATTGTGAAGATTGCAGCTTGGAGGTAATTTCTCCCACCACTTTTTACTTACTTTCATGGTCTTCAGTCATCTTATGTTTATTACAAACTATTATTTTTACAAAAGAAAAGAGAAAATTAGAAAGATATATAGTATACTGGAACATAAAAATACGTGGGATGTGAAAAACAAAACTGAACTCCTTGCTAACTATATGTAAAAAGAACATTTTAGGCTTAACAGAGAATGATAATGCCTCTTCAAAACAAGGAGTTTAGAGCTAAATCTAATAAAATGAAAGAAAATCCTACTGATTAAGGACAGTAAACATCATGTAAAGACATTTTGTTAAGTCACTTTCTCCTTCATTAGTGGAAGACAACAGATAATGCTTTTTTTCTGCTGTATCCAAAACAGAAAGATTGGGAAGAAAAAGCAATAAAAGACTAATAACAAGGAAATCTCATGCTTTGAGATATCCATTTTGTCACTTACTTACAGGCAGTTCAGTATGTAGGGTTTAGTTTTGCTTTATTTTGATCAGCTTTACTTAATGACAGAAAAAATACAAAGGACTTACCACTGTATTGATCATGTACATTCACAAGAATAAGGCAATATGCAGCGGAAGAGTAAAATACCTGCACTCCTAAGCAAAGCTCCTTCTCAGTTGTTCTCTTCCACCTTCATATGCAGGAAGAGATGTGGAATAGTATAGTCCATTTCAAGGGGACTTTTTATTTGGTGTATTCTCTAAGTACCTGGGAGCTTATTGAGATTTTCATACAAGCTGACATAGACTTGAGGCTGCCCTAAGCTTAGGGGATCAAAGCTGCCCTGAATTAATATAAAATACATTAAACTTCAGTTCTTTCCCACTGGCAAACCTCTTGCCTTTGGGGACCAGCATAGAAACATTTGAATTAGAGGTTGCTCATTCCATGTCATCAGGAAGTACAGGCAGAACAATCTTAAATTTGTCTGCAGTGGGCCTAGCTGCTGATGGGATTGGAGAAAAGATGAAAGAACAGAGATCAGAAAGGTAAGGGGGATGAAACAGGTAACATTACCAATGCAAGAGGTCTTTCAGTCAGATGTCTTGAATTTATGGCACTACAGAACTAGAAGTGTTTCATCATAGTGACTACAGTCTTGTAAATGACCTAGCTGTATTTTTGAAACCTTTTCAGTTTTTAAACAAAATTATTTTGATTTAGTAATGTAGCACATTGACTATTAATTATGTAGGAAACACTACACTTTGGTGTTTTGAGAATGAGATAGGATAGCTTAATAGTTGAGAGAGGGAATGAGAAAGAGAGAAAGTAATTTCAATATTATTCCATGCCTGCTGGGCTGGATTTATAAAAATACTCACAAGTTTGGGTTTTCTTCTCTTGTAGTTAATCCACTTCTGTGAGTGTCCTGTGCAGCATCGTTCCAAGTAATTTGCATTTTATTTAGTTTATTAACTTCTCTTCTAGAGGACAATGCTATATAGTTGACAGTAACTGAGCTTGTGAAGGAAAAAGACATATAAGAAGGAGCTCTCATACAGATTAGGATTTCATACAATAGGATTAGATTTATTTTTCAAAAAGGATACTTTGCAAAAGTCCGAGTATATCCAATACTTAGCTGAAGAGAATACCAATTTATATTCTTTATATCCTGTTTACCAGATGTTATCTGATATTCTCAATATATAGTTTCTATAGTAACTGTAGGAAGATATGGTACCTATAGTATAATACTAAAAAAATTAAAAGAACAAACTCCATTAGGTTTGAAAAAAAAAAAATGCCCAAAGCACCTTTCATGGTACACCATGGTACACCAAAGTGTACATGCACAGCTAGCACCCTGCACTTCTATATGAGATGGGTGTTTTTGGAACGTTTCAATGCATGCAGAGTTCACCTGATAGACTTTTGACAGAAGGCAAAAGAAGCAAAAGTACCTTACAATCTAATATGCTTGCATTTGTGAAAATTTGAACTGACTTCATCCGACATTGAAATCTAAGCCAAAGATGTGTTTCCTCTCCACTTACTAGTTCAGAAAAGCCTAAGATAAACAGACCATGACAAGGAGTAGCAGAACATCTTAGGCAAACCCCAAAGATGATTCTTTATTGGGTTTTAGCTGTGTGCCTGAAGTCCAATTACAGCCTTGGTAACAGAGTCTGCAAAGAAGCATGAAACATTAGAGTGTGTGATGTAATCAAGACAGTCTGTGGCTTCAAATAGGGATTTATTCAGTACCTGCCAGTGATATAATAGTGTAAGGTGCATTGAAATAGTCACTGATACAGTGTCCAGAGATTCCTGCAGTGTGGAAAAAACATGATTTCTAACATAGAAGTGATACTTTTATCTCATGACTGTTATTTGAATATTAGCTTACATAGAATAAATCTGAGTTAATACACTGGAACTTACAGGGAAAAGTTTTAGCTGAGGTAAAAACACTGGAAAGTAGCTATGAAGAAAAATTAAGATCTTGGAAGAGATGCCTCGAAGTCACGTAGCTAAGCTTTAGAAGACACAGTATGTTTAAATAATTTTCAACCTTTCTGTATGAGGCAAAGGTAAATGTTCTTGTCTACTTTTGCAGCAGCAAGAATCTTTCTGCAGTTTTTTTGTTTGTTTCTTTGTTTTGTTTTGTTGGGTTTTTTAGCCTTACAGAATTAGAATATCTCCCAGGTGAAACTGACAAATACTATTTTAAGAGCAGTATGTTCATAATATGAACATGCAGTACCTTCATGTGTAGGAACAGAGGATGATACTAAAATGTGGTATGTTTAGGAGAAAAAAGTCACCTTTTGCAGTATTTAGACAATCCAAACCTTCACTGACACCAATAATGTCACTTCAAGTACATGGTGGATTTTAAAAGAACTTTAGTACCACTCTGACCAAAGCCAACAGTTGCAGGAATGCTGGCAAAGGCAGTTAGATCAGCTGAATATTGTGCATGGAAATGATGACTTAATTGGCTGTTAGAAAGTCAAAAAAGGATTCCCAGCCATTAGCCTCATGCTCAGTGATTCACACAAGATGTTTTGAAGGCTAAAAATTTGAGCCATGAAGAGCACTGTGTGCCACAGATGTGTTGTCCCAGAAACAGACTCTGAAATCCTATCTCAGTTTTAAATTAAATGTATGCCAGAGTGAGGAACTGTCCCTTTCTGGGTATGTATCTGCAAAAGACCCACGTAGCTGTCCCAGTTGTGTCCAAAGAAGAGGGAGGAATGTTTATTTGATTTAGCTGAGGAATGATATGTTTCCTACCCCTGGAGCAGGATGGTAAATTAGATTGGATCTGACAAAGTGAAGCAGACTCCCTGTGGCTCTGTACTAAAGGGTAAGATTTTAAAAATTGAAATATATTACAAAAGAGTATTGGGGTCAGGTGAATGCCCCAGTACACAGATGGACTCCAAACTAGCTTTGCGAGCAGAGATGGGCATTTCTGTGCAAATATTGGTAGCATCATGCTTGAATACCCAATTTTCATATCCAAACCTTGGTTCTAAGAATATGAAATGTAGTGTTCATTTAATGTGAAATGTAGTATTAACATTACACACCAAGAGAGCATCTGATGCAGATGGTGGTTTCTTTTGGTTGGTTGGTTGGCTTTTTGTTTGGTTTTGTTTGTTTGTTTTGATTTGTTTGGTTTTGTTTTGTATGTTTTTTGTTGGGTTTTTTTTGGTTGGGGTTTTTTATGGGTTTGTTGGTTTTTTTTGATCTTTTTGTTTTGTTGTGTTTTCTTCTTTTTTTTTTCCAAAAGGATGTATCAACATCTCAAGAGACAGGAGATCCATCATCTCTCTGTGTACAGGTATAAGTTTTTCTATCTGTTACATATGCACAAGATATATAAAATCCTATTTAGAACAGAAAAAATGTAGAATTTGCCAATGTATGTTGTTTTGTTCATGATTTTTCAGAATGCAAAAATCAGGAGCAAGCACCAAACAGTATTTTACAGTGCTCCTCTACCCTTTGTATCTCTCACAGGCAAGCTGGTATTGTTAAATATCAGTTCTTTTCTTTCATTTTCAGCCACCTAGTGGAGAATAGGTAAGGCTTTTGTTTTATTCTTCTTGACCCAATAAGTGTTAAAGGTTTGTACTGGTTTAATAAGATGGAAGACAATAACAGACCTTGAAAATCAGACTACAGGCTGATTTCCTGTTGTGAGAAACTTTTGGTAAACATTCCCTGCCTGAGACTACTGGAATGGTGTAAGTGAAAGCAATACAGAATAGAACCGATTTGGGTAATCTAGGCTTAGCTGTCCAGCTGAAATACTGAAACCACAAACCAATACTTTCTCTTTGAAAGCTCGAAATGCAATGGAACAATCTATTATTATCTTGGTATTGATTAGCTATTCTTGATCTTCATGAATTGTTGTCCCCATACATGTAATTTCTGAGCAAGATAATTTTGAAAATTATTACACAGGAAAGGAAGACCAAAAAGTTTGTAACTTTTTTAAAAATGCCAAGATGTTGCTTGAAAAAGTACTCCAATAATTATAAAGTATGTATTTTTAATGATAAAAAAAAAATCTGTTCTTAAGTTAACAGGGGACTGTGTTATGCATTCATTGTCAGTTATAGCGACTGAAAATAAAAGTAACATCCAAACAGAGGTTTAATAAAAAATTTATTAGTCTCTAGGCTGACCTTCACCTCCTACATCTGACTTATTCTACTACTGCAAATTAATATAACAGCTCTTTTTCCTCTACATATTGTCTGAGACTGGTTTAATGCTATGGTTTTTCCACCACTAGAGAGAGAAAACTTAGATGAACAGGCATGGTTTTTAAGAGGTCAGTCTTTTTAGGGTATGCAGATGATCTTGGGGGGTGACTGTTGTCATTGTAACACATCTGAAACATAACTTAGAGCACGCCTTCCCATTGGAAACTGGTCAGACAGGATCAGTGGAGTGGAAAAGTGTCTTAGAAACATCATCTCTTCACTCCTTTGGGATTTGCATTGAACATTTGCACTGAACAATGAACAAAGTGAGCCTGATCCTCTGATTACTTTAAGAAAAATGAGTTCCTTGTTAAAATCATCTACAATCTGTTCATCAAATAGCATCTGCAGAACTCCATAATATGATCCCCTTGGACACTCAAAGTCCCTTCAGATTGAAGTTTCTGCTCGTTTCTCCCTGTTTCACTCACTGAAGGAACAAATCGTCTAGATAAACAACACTGTCTGATGGTGTCAGGATCCTTAAGAAGGAGAGCAGGGAACAGGTAAATCTGCTGAGGGTTAGGGAAAAGACAATCAGTATTCTAGCTGTGTACTGGTTGAAAGCAGAAAAATTCAGGTTTTCATAAATTTTACTAGCACTGCGATAGTTGTGAGCGAGGCATATCATCCTGTTAATATGCTTTTGAAAGGTTGTTGTTTTTATATACCAGTATAGCAGTTTGGGGTAGGATGAGTGAGCAGGCCCTGATGGTGTTAATACCAGGATATTTTGTGAGCTGGTGATATTCCAGATATGCCATGACTCTCCCTGTGGGTCTGATAGTCTCTTTGGCCGTCTTAGAGGGAAAAGTTTCTCTTGTTTGTCTAGAAGTGTTGCTGAGTTACTTTTGTAGTCAGCGATCTGGACATTCTTTTCCTCTTTTTAGGAAACCTGTTCATCCCTAAGGCCTCTGAGGTATTTCTTATCTCTACCAGTAACAAACTACTTGTAAAGACTTGATCCTGTTTTACTGCGAGAAAATACCTTTTTATTGTATTTGTTTTATAAGATTGTTTTGTTCAGTGTATGAATACTTCTGAAAAGAGTAACACCTCAGAGGACTTAAATATCCAAATAACTGCTTCTAAAATGTGCAGATTTCACATTAGGAATATTGAGTAATTATTTTAAAAATCACTGTAGGCATTAAAAAAGCCAAAACATCATACTTAGAAGAAGTTAGAATTCTAAGAATTTCTAAGAATTTTCATATTGTTTTTATAATTGTAGCTGTAGTAAACTTTGAATTATCTCTCCTTAGCTATTACAAGTGCTTGATGAATTATTGAGTGCCCTTGGAGTGCTCATTGCTGCACTAAACTGAAGAAAATGTTTCCATGCTGCAGGAAAATCGATGAAGATTTTCAGTGTTATGGGTGCTACCTGGTGTAAATTTTGGTTCTGAACCCAGCATGTCTGTACTGAGAAGGGTTAGATGGCAGAAGTTAGGGTGATACAGGGAATACTTTCACTCCTTGACACATGCTGTATTTCAGCTTCACTTTTTCTGCATCCCCTAGAAATCATAGCTACCTAAAATTTATTCTAAATTATACTGTATGAAACTGAACAGTCTTGTGGGTGAATAAGCTTGCACAGCCCTCTCCCTGAGCCATAATGTTCAGTCACATCTGCAGATCTGCTCCCCTGAACACTGACAGGCAATTAGATGGCTGTGGTCCAATCTCCAGGAGGTCATGACACAATTACTACAATTGCTAATCATTTATTCTAATGATATAGTGATTATTTTTACTCAGAGACTGACATAGCATAAGAGCCTGCTTAACAGAAGAATCCATTGGGCATATTTAAGTTGATTGTCATAGGGAAAATCTTACAAATTTAGTAAAGTCCTCTTTAGTTTTTCCAGTACTTCATTGGTATTGCAGTTTCCACTTTTTTGTTAACAGAACAAAGTAGAACTATGGCTTGAACTTCCTTTGTCTCCCTGGCTTTTATGTTACACCATTTAGTGGTGGGAAAACAGTTGTTCATGCTCATATCAGACAAGAAGAACTGTCACAAATTGGCCACTCAACACTGATGACTGAGACATGCTGTAGTGGGTTGACCCTGGCTGGATGCCAGGTATCCACCTAAGCTTCTCCATCATTTTCCTCCACAAGTAGACAGGGGAGAGAATATATAATGAAAGTTTCATGAGTTGAGGTAAAGGCAAGGAGAGGTCACTCACTGAATACTGTGATATTAATTGAATTTATAACTAGCAAAGTCAGAGCAGGATAATGAGAAATAAAATCAATATTAAAAACGTCTTCCCCTCCCCCACCCACTCTCCTTCCTGAATTCTACCTCCTCCCCCCAAGAGGTGCAGGGAGAAGAGAATGGGGTTTATGATCAGTTCACATGTTGTTTCTGCCACTGCTCGGGGAGAGGAGTCCTTCCCCTGCTCCAGTGTGAGGTCCCTCCCGTGGGAGACAGTTCTCCTTGAACATCTCTAATGCCAGTACATTCCACGGCAACAGTTCTCAATGAACTGCTGCAACTTGGTTCGCTTTCCTGTGAAGTGCAGTCCTTCAACAATCACCCTGATCCAGTGTGGGTCCCCACAGGGCCACAACTCCTACCAGGAAACCTGCTCCAGAGTGGTTTCCCATGGGTCCTCACATCCCTGCCAGGAGCCTGCTCCAGCATGGGCTTCCCACAGGCTTAGAACCATCTTTTGAGGCATCCACCTGCTCAGGTGTGGATCTCCTCTGTGGGTTGCAGGTGGATCTCATCTGGGGGCTGCAGGTAGATCTCTGCACCCTTGTGGACCTCGATGGGCTGCAGGGGTACAGTTGCCTCACCATGGGCTGCACCACGGGCTGCAGGAAAACCTCAGCTCCAGCTCCTGGAGCACCTCCACCCCCTCCTTTTCCATTGATCTTGATGTCTGCAGAGTTGTTCCTCTCATATATTCTCAGTCCTGTCTTCTCTGGGCACAATTAATCTTGCACATTAACTTTTTTTTCCTTTTAAAATATGTTATCACAGAGGCGTTACCACCAATTCTGATGGGCTTGGCCTTGGACAGCAGTGGGTCCACCCTGAGCCATCTGGCATTGGCTCTATTAGACATGGAGGAAGCTTCTGACAGCTTCTTACAAAATTAACCCCTGTGAATTCTGTACCCCCTCCACTACCAAAACCTGTCCATGCCCACCAAATACACATGTATTAGCCCATCATTCAGGAACGTTTTTTAGTGCTTACCCATTTCCCAGCATCTCACCATCTGGGGATTTGATTTCTACAGCATTGTCTTTCAGTAACCTTCCCATTTCAAACTTCTCCGGCTCTTGGTCAAACAGTGAAACACACTATTGTTTTAGTTTGGGGTTTTTTTTCATAGAGAAAGAGTTCTCTTTAATCTTTATCACTTCATTATAGCAAAATTAGAGATGTAGTCCAAAACTGGCTTAAGAATTGATATTCAGAGGCACTGGTGAGCTTTATTTAAGGCTTAGACATTGATCAAGGCATGATCAATCTCACGATGCATGCTTGCTTCACCGAATCCGGGTGACACACCAGCAATATAGTATGGCTAAACAGATTAGCCACTTCAACAAAGTAGACTGGCTGCAAAGTGAATCTGATACTTCAGTTGCTTCTTTGAACATGTAGCATTTTTTCTTATAAAATTTTAAGACCGTCCCTCATGTCTCTGTTTTAGTCAGATAGATCTCCTAAGCAACCTCAGTCTGACAGACTTTGAGGACTTAGAAAGGAACAACTCAGAACTAATCTTGGTAAATTGTTCTTGGTCAAGCAATGATTTCTTCCAGTTTAAGAGAAGTCACAGGCTCCAGATTCCCTCTTGCTTCTTCTGAGTTGCTTGGACTTTCATTCCACTCCTCTTATATCTTATTCCCTCCCATTCTAATAGGAAAAAATGAATGTATACTGGGGAGAGGTAATGTATGGGTAGGCGTCAGACACTGCTTTGCTTATCAGACCTGTGGCAAAAACATTTTCAGCATCCGAGATCTATGTGGGAGTTCAGGAGACTGAAATAATGATCTGAGCAAAGAAAATGAGTGGCAAAGACTACTAGAAAAGAAAAGGGACTGGGAAGAGTAAGATAACAGGCAAAAGAGGAAACAAGATGAATGTAAAAGGAACCATCAAGAATCTGAAATTCAAGAGAAGAAAAACACATGAAAGAATATCAAGCTAATGAGAAGAAATTAAGAAAAAAGTACTGAAAAAAGAAGTCTTTATATTATGCTGAAAATTTCATAAAGCATTCAGATATTGTGTTTATGGTTTAAGATGAAAAGAAAGAGAAAAGTATACTGCTGCAAAGCTACTTAATGTTCATTCATACCTACCTTCCTTCCACTGTCTTTTGGGGAATTTCTGTGACTTTCCTGAATCTCTACTTCTGGGAGTGGAGAAATGGCTGGCTAAAAGTAAATATGGTTCTGATATTAGTGACTGAAAAAGAGGTTTTCAAATGCTGGTTTCCTAACGGAAGGTTAGGGTTTGTTACCTCTTAAAATGAATTTGTAGCAGCAGACAGCAGAGAGTTTTTAACTGCTCAGAAGTTGAGAAAACCAGAGTTAGCCATTGTTATGTTTCTGTATACTGACTTTGAGGGTTGCTATGTTTTCTGGTTCTTTTTTCTTTGTCTAATAGACAAAACACTCATGGTACTGGAGAACATACACAATAAACAGCTTTCATGCTTGTTAAATGCCTTGGAATCCTTCATTTTTTTAATCATCACAAAGATTTTAAAAGCCTGAATACTACTCCACACTGAATACTATCCTTGAATTGTTTTATGTTGAGGTGGTGAATTGAATTGGAAATACTTATATGCCTGCTTTTAAAATAATGTGTTGCTATTTCAAAATGTGTTTTTGAGATTCCCATGGAATACGGAATATTTTATAGTTTGTGAAAATGAGGATTTTGGGAAAACATGGAATCATAGAATATGCTGAGCTGGGAGGGACCCTTGAGTATCATCGAGACCCTACACGGGACCCTACACCTACCAAGAATCCCACTGTGTGCCTCAAAACATTGTCCAAATGCTTCTGGAACTCAGGCATGGGGCTGCGACCGCTTCTCTAGTGAGCCTGTTCCAGTGCCCAACCACCCTCTAGGCGAAAAACCTTTTCCTGATAACTAACCTAAACCTTCCATGACACACATTCATGCTGTTTCCTTGAGTCACTGGTCATGAGAGTGAAGAGATCAGTACCTGCCCCCCTTCGCTTTTCCTCATAAAAATTGTTGAAGACTGCAATGAGGTCTCTCCTCAGTCTTCTCTTCCCCAGGGTGAACAGATCAAGTGCTCTCAGATGCTCCTTGTATGGCTTCCCCTCCAGACCATTCACCATCCTCATGCCCTTCTTTGGGCACTCAAATGGCTTAATATCTTTTTATACTGTGGTGCCCAAAACTTCCACAACATTCAAGGTGAGGCCTCCCCAGTGCAGAGCAGAGTGGGAAAATCCCCTACCTCAGCTGGCTGGCAATGCTGTGCCTGATACTCCGAGGATATGGTTGACCCTCCTGTCTGCCAGGGCACTGCAGACTCATATTCAACTTGCCATTGACCAGGACCTCCAGGTCTCTTTCCATGGCACTGCTTTCTATTGTCTCGTACCTCAGTCTATACACACAACTAGGGTTGCCCCATCCCAGGTGTAGCAATTGGCGCTTGCACTTGTTAAACTTCATATGGTTGGTGATTGCCCATCTCTCTAATTCATCGAGGTCTCTCTACCATTGAGGGAGTTGACAGCTCCTCCCAGTTTAGCCGGCAAACCTAGTGTACCTGCAAGTCCTGCGTTCAGGTTATTAATGAAGATGTTGAAGAGCACAAGGAGTCCTGCAGAACCCCACTAGTGACTGGTCACCAGCCCGGTGTCTCCCCATTCACTATAACTCTTTGTGCTCAACCCTTGAGCCAGCTACTCACCCATCACATAACACAGTTATTCAGCTGTGTGCTGGACATTTTGTCCAGAGGGATCCTGTGAGAGACTTTGCCAAAGTCCAAAAAGATTACATCTACTCTGTCTCCTAAATCAGCTTTGTGGGTTACCCTGTTGTAGAAGGAAATCATGTTTGAAAAGCAAGACTCCCTTCATGAAGCCGTGCTGGCTATGAACAATGACTGCCCTGTTCTCCAGGTATTTCTTAATACCTCCCAGAATAATCATTTCCATAATTTTACTGGGCACTGAAGTGAGACTGACGGGCCTGTAGTTTCCAGTGTCTGCCTTCTTGCCATTCTTGAAAACGGGAAAACATTCCCCGGCTTCCAGACAGCTGGGACCTCTCCAAGACCCCAGGCTCCCAAGGCTACTCAAAAATCATTGAGAGAGGTTTTGCGATGACATCATCCAACAATTTGAGGATTCTCAAATGAATCCCATCAGGCCTCATAGATTTGTAGGGATCCAGCTGGAACAACAGATCCTGCACAAGTTCAGGATCAGCTGGGAGTTGATAATTCTCACAGTCATGGGACTCCAGCGCAGAGCACTGAGACCCTCTTGGTCCATCATCTGTGTTGAAGACAAATGTAATATAAGCCCCTATTGTAATGTAAACCCCCAACTAATTTGGGTGATGCAGAATTGCTTTGGAAAATATTTGACTCTAAGAAAACTCTACATGATGCAGCACCATAAACCATGAGAAACTGATGAGAGATTGGTACAGGTAAGAGCTGTTTGGTTTGTTTATTCTCTCAGGTCCACTTTGTGTGTGTGTCTTGAGATGGGGCTTTTATATAACCAGTCATTCAAAGGAGAGCTTTGTTAATGTTTTGACAAGATGTCCAGGGATATCCACAATTGCCTTAACTGTTAAAATATGAATTGAAGTTGGAAACTGAGTACTTTGGGGAGTAGGTTAATTTTTACAAATCATGTGTCTGAAATTGAAATAAAAAAAAAGAAAAAAAGAAGCTTTAATCGAAATTGGAGTGTTATTTGGGAAGTGAAGGAGTATAAAAGCCAGTCCTAGCATCAGAGTACACAAGGTAGCCTTAAACTCAGTCTTCTAATAATTGCAATCTGCTACAACCCCTGTGTAACAGATATAGTTATGTTAACAGCTTTTCTACTCAGGCACCATGTATTTCCATTATGAAGCCAGCCTCATTTAATTAGCATCATGTAGTAAATTAACAGTTATAAGGACTGCTGGTTACAAGGGAATCTCCATTTTCTCACCATCTTCTTAATCCTGAGTCAATGCTGAGATTACCACTCACTCAGTTTAGATAGTTAAAAAAAAAAAAAAAAAGTTGACATCCTGCTTAAACATTGTGATTCAGTCACTTTATGGATTTGGAAAAAATGGCCTTCTGTTAATTTTTAGCAGTTAGGATTACTAATTTCCCATTGTGATATCTTGCTGAGGGAATGCAGAGAAATCATGTGTACTGAAGGTGGGGTTTTTTGTATGTGTTAGAAACACCAACAGTTAATTTATAAAATATGTATAATATATGTTTTTGTATATATATAAAATATATATATAAACCAATAAGGTTTATATAGTATAACACATGATCTAAATTTAAAAAAAAAAAGTATATTAAAGACCAATTTTCTGATATACTGAGCACTTATGTAAGCAGATGGTTTGGATGAAAACATTCCCAATATGAGCAAAACTAATTTTCATTATTCCTTATCTTCTTTATTTACTGCTAAGTGCAGTTATGATGAGACAAAAATATCTTTTTCTATTAATGCCTGCTATTCTTACCCAGCACATTAGAAAGATATGCTCTTAGGAAAATATTTGGGAATATTATTTTGGTGTTTTACTTTGGAAATACTGTGGTAATCTCTGCAATACAGAGAGATGCTTAAATATTATAATGGCTGCCTGAGGTGGGAGGAGTTCTCCAGTGGCACTACAGTCTCTGTAGAGATAGTGCTGATAACTATTCTCTTGTCCTACAGCCTAAACAGAGGACAGGCTGGACTTCTTCAAGGGAAGGAACTGCAAATACTGACAATATCCTCTTTGCACTTGTTGGATGACTATCCCTTTTTACTTAAGCCAATACAAATTTTATCATTCACTGTAGAGGGACTTGCTTATGGATCTGTTCGATTGAAAATGATTGCACTGAAGTAATCTTAACTGGTTTTTTTTAGCAATTGTGGTACTCAGTTGATTAGTAATTAAGAGATGAAGGAATGAATGAATAAATAAGGGATGTATCCAATTCACAGTCATTTGAAGATCAAAAACACACAGGAGAAAATGAAGAAAGGAGTAATTTTCGCCATATTTACAATTATTATTGATGATTTCTACTCAAAACTGCTCAGTTTTTGTGCAAAAAAAATGAAACCGTGGAGGTGAACTTCACTCCAAGAAACCCTTATGGTAAATGTGAAAGAGATATTGCTGTCTACAATTTTGGGTAGCTCAACTGTGAGCTTATATGAGGTTGTCATAAAAATTGGTCATTATTACAAAGTGAAATTGTTCTAACAAGCTTAAGTTAGCTGTGGTTCTGCAGTACAGGCTATTGATATCTGCAAAGGGTTGTTTTCAGAAAACTGAAATGTTAATTCATGGTTGTCACACTCATATCAACACCTTAAACCAGGAGATTTCCTTAGAAACCTGTAATGGGATAATGATTTTCTTTGGCATTGGGTATTCTTCAGCTGACTAGCAATGTAGTAAAAACCCACTGCAGTTTTTAAAGCAGTTTAGATATTTTCAGCTGCCATGTACTAAATGTATTAATGTTTTACATATGCAATAGAAACTTGGGTGAACTATAAAATAATGATACTGTTAATTACAATTTTTTAATAAAACGTATGATCTATACATATTGCTAGCAAAACTTTATAAAAATGTATTATTCTCTCCTTTGAGTTTGATTTTGAACTTTAGCAGACAAAAGTAGTCTCACACTGGTATACACAGGATGTCAGAATTGACATTTTCAAGGAGCACCAGGAAAACTCTTTAAAATATGCAGGAAGTGGAAGAATTCTAAAATTATTTAATATGGAAGTACCACGTCTTAACATTATCTTGGCAAAGTTTTCTTAGAGATTTGAAAGGAATTGTAAAATATTTTACACCCTAAGGGTAGTTTATATTTTCCCAGTTTCAGGTAATGGAGTCAGAAGGTCCTTCTGTGGGCTTTCCAAGCCCATTGCCAGAAAGACCAAGAGGACATTACTTTTCTTGCAGCACCTAGAAACCAGGAAGGTAGGTCATTTTATAGAATCCATATGCTTCATGTGGCTGTTTCTCAGCTAAAAAGAAAAGTGTGGCTGGCCATCTCTCTCTGATTATGGTTTATTGTGGGCATTACAATGATCATGAAATTTAGTGGGGATAGGTTTAACTAAATACTAGCAAAGGTTACAAAAACGTTTCTTAGGTATGACCTGTTAGTCTGATGCATTCTCTTGAAAATCAATTAGATTAATTAAAATAAATGGATAAAGACTCAAAATGAGTTTTTTGGAAGATTCTATGCAGTAGGCTGTAGAAAAATACAGCTGCATAAGCAGAAGATCTACTAACCATAAGGACTCCTCAACTAATTTTCAGAAAGCAGCCTTTCTGTTAAAACCTTGATGGTATAACCACTACCCTGCAATTTTTAAAAATGTGGATTTAGAGTAAAGTATCTACTATGCATAGCTGGAACATATCTTGAACAAATTTTTTTACTGGCAGGTAAAAAAATATTCTTCTATATTTCATAAGATGGCAAAGAGGGTTTTGTTTTGTTCTGTTTATTTTGGTCTTATTTTATTTCTGTTTGTTTTCTTACATATAAGTAGTTTGGTTTGGGCAATATCGTCACAGTATTTGGTATATACAACTGCATTTTCTGAATGTTGAAGCTTAGGCAAGGGTTCAATTTAACTTCAATTTTACACATATGAAAAAGAGTGATGGTTGTAGATTACATCAGTGAAAACTATCATAGTCTGGACAGATTAATATGGTACTTCTAAGACAATAACATACGTAAAAGCTGTGACTAAGTTTCAGGTAAGAGAAGTTAACTGCCAATGGACAAAAGAAAAAGATTGATCTTTGAAAAAAAATTATAGAAACCACGGTGTCTTAAGGCCAAATAAAAATTTAAGCTAAGATTAAATGCTGTAAAGTAACATTCAATAGGTAACCTTAAATATCGTATTCTCTAAGATTTAAGTGTTAATAGTTAGAAATAAAACTTCAGTTAAACATTTTAACACAGAAAATCTGGATCCCAGATTTCTACACTGAACTCTTTGCATTAATAATTTACATGTTTTTTTATGGAACAGTTGTAGGAATAAAAATGAACTCATAGTCAGCAATAACTGTTAGCTAATACCTATTAATGAAGAAAAAGTAGCCAAACCTAGTACTGCTGACAAAGAAAAACCCAATCTATTCTTCTCTTTACAGGAGGGCTTTCTAAATTCAGTAGTCCAGATCAGCATAGCTTCTTACATATTTTTCTACTTTCCAGATATTAAAACCTCTTACATTCTAAGAAATGTATAACAAAATTTGCAGAAAATTAACTGATTAGAAGGAAGTTAGAAATATTGTACATACTAACTGCAAGTTAGTTATTTTATATAAAAACCTAAATTTGTTATGTCTCCATATATTTTCATAACTTTTTCACCTTATGAGAACTAGGACGAACCTGATAGAAGAAATCCCTTGAATACTTTTTTTTGGTAGATTTTCTTGCGTTTAGGACCGTCAATGTAATAAACTTGTGTTATTGAAAAGTGCAGAGAAGACATCCATACATTAAATCTATAAATTAAAGGAATCCATATTATCCTTGGGATTAAGAAATTTATAAGGAACGAGATATTTGACAGTGAATTAGCCCCCAGTACATTTTTCAGTTTCATTTACAATTTTGACAGGGCTGCCTACATGTGGGTTAACCTATGTTATGTGTATGATGATTGCTTTGTTAGATAGATGTTTGATGTAGTGCCTAAAGAATTTTCAAAACAGAGTTTAGTAAGATTTCTCCTACTTCAGAACTTATTACCTTACAGGTTCCCTAAAAGTTTGCTTTCTTGATTTGTTCTGATCTATACCTAAAAAAATCAAGGAAGAGCTTTTCTCTGATTTGAAAATGTCTAAGGAAAACATATGAGATCTTTCGAAAGAAATAAAAAAAAAGGCAAGAAACCATTTGAAATTTTGACAAAGATGTTGTTTTGAAATGCCTAAGCATGATTTTAAATCTGATTTAATGAGATAGTGCAATATATAGTTAATCAACCTTCATATAGCTCTTAAATTAAACCCACATTTCACATTCTGTTACTTAAATACAAATTGCAATTTTTACTTAGTGACATGTTTTAATTATGTGATTTCATGTGCAGTACTAACTTTAATTAAATAATTAGGACATGCAATTAGAATTTGCAGGTATCTATTTGAAGATGCTTATGAAATTGTCTTCCTAACATTAAAACTCTTAAAAAAATATTTTAGTACAGATATAAATTTAAATATTTTAAAGAAATTAAAATATATATTTTTGAATATAAATGCCTCAAAACAAGTAAATTCAGAACATCATTAAGCAATCTTTTTTATTTCCATGGAGCTACTTATACATATAAAGAGAAATACTTACAGTAAGTATTTTCTGGATTGATTTTTCCTGGATTTTCCAGTAACACTTGTTCAGGTTCCAGGATTTCTACATTTCATAAGCCTAGTCACTTCTGTTTGAGATATTCCTGATATACTTTTGTTATTGATTTGCATAAAAAATCTGTAAGCATAAAAGAAGTATCTGCAGTGCTCATGCATAAGGATATTTTTATAAGCACAGAGTTGTCCAAATTTAAAGTTCAATCTTTGCTTCATGTTAGTGAGATATTTATAATAAAAAGTTAGCTGGAGGGCAAGAGAGGAAAACAACACAGACTTCTGTTATTTGCCAGGGAATATATTACTTAACACCAAGGGGTTGTGTAGAGTCACACTGGTTGATCCCAAAAAATCTATTCACTCTCTTGTAGTTCCAAAAGGATACATAGTCAAAGAAGGAGAAGCTGTTTGAGAAAGTTGTCAAGAGTTGTTTTTATTCAATAAGAAAGGAAAATCCATGTCAACAAATGACCCTAAGACTATTTACTACAATTTTAAATATAAGTGAGAAAAAAGCAAGTGAAGAAAAAAGACTAAACAAAGAACTGCAAGAACATTCAAAGTACTCCAATTGTTACCTCCACACAACTTCATTAAAATAACTCTTGGCTAGTAAATACATCATTTGTCACACGCGTTGAGAGGTTTAATAAATGGTCACAATGATAAAAGCAATTACACCACAAAGTTAGCAGTGCTGGATAAAAACACTAAAATCATGAAGGCTAATGAGTCTTTAGTCATGAGAGACAGTGTTACAAGAAAGCATGGATCATCATGAATCATTTCTTCTTTTATCTTTAGCTAATATTCTGTTATACAGAAGTGCAGATTTAAACGGTCTTATAAGTCAGGAGAGTTCCCACGAACACCAGCTGACCTGTTAAGGTCATTGTCTAATTTCTACATTAGAGTGTAGAAAAAATGGGTCATAATCTAGGCACCAATTCTGACAAAAAAAGCACAGTTAAAAGGTGGCTGCATAACTGAAATCAAGTCTTACAAATCAGCAATACAAAGCAAGGCTTTACCAGGTATTTTAATAGTCTGGATGACTCCTCTTCTTTAGAATACTTATAATATTTCTATGTAAGACCTCTGAGAGAATTATATAACATGAAAGCTAACAGATGAATAATGGTGCTTCATAAGAGCAGCTGTGTTTGAAAGGAGTGAACAACATGGTTCTTAGAAGTATATTCCTTATGATCTGATAGACCACAAGGCAGTGTACAGAGCAGCTCTGTTAAATGCTGGTGGGTTTTAGGAGCTGTGGCTAAAAAGGAAATTCACCTCATTAAGGAAATGTCACCTTTTCAGTGCAAAGAAAGGGCCTCAAAAATCTCTGTGTGTGTGCATGTGTGTGTGTGAAGAAAAGATATGCAACTCTCTGATTTTTTGTTTGTTTGGTTGGTTGGTTCGGTTTGGTTTTGGTTTTGACATTGGGATGTTGAAATCCTGGGAAGTTTGCTTTCTCAAGCAGACCGTGTGCTGGAGATTTGGACAGCATGGTCAGACAGCTTCTCAAGGATATAACTTCAGTTCCAGGACCTGCACAGCCTTTCTTCCTTTCTGTTTCTAGTTTACAAGTATAATACTTAAATTCTGTAAAATCTGTGTTTTTCTGTAGAGTGGTGTTTCACTGGAATGTTTATAGTCAGTGTTAATTGCTTTGGCTCTGTGCACTCTGTTAATATTTTTGGAGCTATATAAGGAAAGCTTCTTCTACCTATGCTCAGGAGGGTTTTCTTTGTTTGACTGGATATCCTACTGCTTCCTATCTTCTAAAGCTAAATATTGTGCCAAGAGATTAGAGTGTGTCTTCCGCACCTTCAAATGAAGTTTTAGTGAAATGTCAGTGGTGCATAAAATGCACTTTCACATCAGTGTTAATTTAATGTTTTTGCTTTTGATCCCATATGGTAAAATTTTACAACTTCTAATTACTGGGAATTTTAACACATACAAAAGAAGTTTCATTTAAACAGTGTTTCTGAAACAGACTCTTTAATGGTATAGGCTAATTATGCTGCTGTTGCTCAAACAGGAATTCTGTATGAGTAAAAATTATTGGCTGCTGTTTATATATTGTATAAATGCTATATTTATCCCTGACACTTCACTGCTTAACTATGCACATATGCATGAAATCTGGCTCCTAAGAGCTCATTAGTTCCAGCTGTACTTCTATGAGACTATAATTTTATTTCTGACATCAAAACTGGTTGCTGTGGAAATGATCGTGTAACAAAGCTTCAGGTGAGAAGAAAATATGTGGGCAACAGATAATGAAAATTGTTATTTTCATTAATGGTTTTCTTGATGGAGTGTAGGGCATGTTTATAAAACCTAACTGTGATGTCAGAATCAGAGAGTAAGATTAACATTAAAATGGTCTTTTTAATTTGAAGAGAATATCTAAAATCAACAAAAAATTTTGTAAAGGCATACAGAAAGTAGAACACAAAAGCACATTTTAGAATAGGGAAAAATGAGTGAGTGCAACAGAACTTCAGAAAAAAAGATCTGAGGAATCCTTAGCTCTAACACTGCTTTTTAAAACAACACAAATGTGAATCTGGAATGTATTAAGAGCAAAGTCCATGAAAGGCCTGGAGGTGATTATTATTCCCTTCCTGTGACCTTTTGTGACATTGTGGCTTTCTGTACTCTGGCTAGTTAGAAGTACCTTTTATGAAAAATTTGAGAGCATCAAGGCAGAGGAAATAAAAAAACAGCCATAGATTTTGAAAATATGACTTAGAGGGAAACACTGAAAAAACAAGTTTTTTTAGTAAAAAAAAAAAAAAAAAAAGAAAAGGAGACTACAGGAGGACATGCTAATAAAAAGGTACATCAGCTTTGCTTGTAGCAGGAGAAGAACAAATGGGGATAATTTACACCACAGGAGATTTACCTTAGGTATTAGAGAAAACCCCACAAACACAAAAACTTGCAATAAATCCCTGGAACAGACTGCCCTTGTAGATTAAAATATGCAATCCTCTTCTCTAGGATCTTTAAGGAGCAGATTAGGCAAACTACTACTGTGGTGGTCCTTGTGCACTTGATTCCAAGTCAGTTTCAGCTAGTGGTTTAGGTGATTGTCGTGGTTTTGCCCACTAGCCCATTCTTGGGGCTGTGGATGGTTTTGTTCAGGTGGATTTCCGGACAAAAAAATCCAATCAAAACACTTAGTGATGCCTTTGGTAATTACATATTTAAGAAAAAATGGAAGAGAAGGTTGAATTGCGCAGTTGAAATTAAGCAGCCATGTAAGAGAGGCAGCAGTGGGCCTGAGGAGTGCCAAGCCTCCTCCTCCCCCGGCCTGGGCTGGGGGCAGGTGTAGCATTGTAGCCCCCCTTCTCTCATGTAAGAGAGTGGAGAAAGAAAAAAAAAAACTTAAAAGACTGATTGCTTGGAAGAAAAAAAGCTGCAAAGGAATTCCAGCAAAGAGATAAGAGAGTGTCCAAGGTCGAAGCTGGCAGCTGAAGCTGCTGCAGGAGAGAGAAGAAAGTTCGAAGGAAGAGGGGCTGTTTCTCCCCCCTTTTGCTCTCTCCTTTCAGCAGGGAAAAAACTGAAAAATAATCCCTGCTACCTGTAGAAGTTTGTTGGGGTGAGGAGACCCCATGTTGCTTGTGGAGGAGTCTGCATTTGAGTAAGCTGATGCATAAAGAAGCTGAGACTTCGTGAAAGAAGACTGAAATGAGGCAGAGTCCTGTTGAAAACTTGTAACCCTGAAGAAAACCCATGCTGGAGTGAGACGGCCCAGGTGGGATGTTGAGATCCATGTGTGGGATCCAAGTGTGTCTGTGACCCTGAGAGAACCTCACGCTACAGCAAGAATGACTCAAGTGAGATATAAAGATCCGAGTAAGAGACCCGTGCTAAACCTATGCCAGAGAGGTCTATCAAAGAGTGTTCTCCTGTGGGAAGGGACCTCTACAGGAAAGCAGGGGTGAACTCATAAGCCATTATCCCTTGCAACCCTGTGGAAGAAGATCCATGGTAAGCAAGTGTCCCCTTGCAAGACCATGGAAAAAAAGACCCTTCAGGACCTGGGTAACCCCCAGCCTCCAGTCTTAGCCCAGGAGGGGGGTAATCCCAGCCCTGGAGGCCTACACAGAGAAGGAAAAGGAGTTCTAGCTGCAATGAAAGTGCTGCAGAGTTGCTGAGAAAACCTAGAGCTCCGAGAATGGAAGAAAGGACTGCTTCTCCTCCTTAGACTAATATAA
>JAYRBT010000093.1:14713478-14723814 GCA_036023395.1 Myiotriccus ornatus
CTGGGGGGTATTGTTTCTTTCCCCACCGCACGTGGCTGTGACCAGGGACCCCACAGCGCCGCCTGGTAACAGGCACTGGACATTACAAGTGCTGAATCTTCAGTGATCCAACAGCACCACCTGGTGGCTGATACAAGACATTACAAGGTTTTTTTAATCACCAGTGACCCAACGGTGCCCCCTGCTGACTGTGGTTGGATTTGCACCAAAGGGCGCAAAAGTTAAACTGTTTATTTCTCCTTTTGCCGGTTTATCGGTTTTGTTTCTGAAGGGGTATTTTGTTTCTGAATATTTGTGGGTTTGTTTTTGTTTCTGAAGGGGTATTTTGTTTCTGAATATTTGTGGGTATAGGATTGTTGGTTGGTTGTTTTACTTTTTTTTTTTTTGTGTGTGTGTTTCTGTTAATACACATATACCTTTTAATAAAGGGCTGTTAATTTTCCTTTTCCAAAAGCTGTTTTTTCCTTCAATCGGAACCTCTTAATTTTGGATTTATAGTTGCTCAGAGGAAAGAGTTCGGGTCTTTTCTCATAACATATCCTCAGCAAAAGACCCTTGTCTCATTTAAACTGGGACAGTTATCCATAAAAGTCATAAACTTTGTAATGCAAGTTAAGTGGTAACTTAACTTGCATTACAAGTGTCAGAAATGTTCAAAATAGGAAGCATGCTTACATAAAGATAATATGTAAAACACATATATTAAATGAATGAGTGAAATGGCTTTCCAAAGGTATAAACCTTTGATGATTAGTGTCAGCAAGATGTAATAACAATGTAGTTACAATTGACCTACTTGTATGTACAGGACCAACTTTCAAATTCAAACCAACTTTTAAATTTGTTATTTTTACTCAAGATGCATAAGTATTCCCTAGGATATTTTATACTTATTATTAAACTTCTCTCATTTTACGCTTTCCTGTAAGTGGCCCTTGGTTGGGTTTTATAATCTTAGCTTTTATTTTTATAACTGACTTGTCATTGGAAAGTATAATTTCCTTTAAATTTTTTCTATATTTTCAAGGAAAATTAGTTATATTTCTTTCTCTGTTGAACTTTTTGAAGTATGATGCATTTGCTAGTTGTAGGCAGAGTCCATCACCTGTTCACATGCTTCTAAAATATCACAATTATCAAGAAGCACCAAATTTTCTTCTTGGTCCTGAATATATTCTGGTCACTATCTAGAAACTCAGTAATTTTCAAAAGTAATGAAACTCTATGTGTGTATATAATTTATGTAAAACATGAGAGGGAATTTATAATAGTTATGAAGGGGTACACATCTGGGATGTGCCTAAATTAGTCCTCAGTTTCTTACATGTCTTATGTAGATCTCTCAAACTTGAAAATTGTCAGATATATCAAAAAGTCTTTAAGGCTATATTGTTTTCACTGTAATATGAAGAAATAGGAAGTGCCTCCTATTCCAGGGAAGATATTGTCTCTATCCCTCTCCTCACAGCTCAATAATATTTATTATGCAACATAGCTCAGATAATTTCTACATAATTCTTCATTTCTAAATGAACATCCGATTCTCATTTAAATTCCCATTTCCTTTCAAAATCTGTTGGAAGCTTTCTACAATATGTAATAACGTCAGGTGCTGCTAAGAAAGCATCTTCTGTTATTATACCAACTCCTTATCTAGAGCAAGGCAAGAGAGACAGATTTCTGGAACAGAGAAGAACCAGTTTAGAGTACTGAAATAAGCAGAAGAGATGAAGCTGACTACTTAGAGTGTCCTTTCAGCATAGTGAAAATTGAAAGGAAAGTAGGAGAAGAGGAATTAAATTTGAGTAGAAAATAACTCTGGTAGGAGTATAGACAGGCTGAGAATATATGAAACCTGTTCTTTTTCTTGACATTTTAAGTTTTTGTATTAATAATAAAAACACTAACAGAAGAAAAGGACTTTGGAATTGTTGCTTACAAGCAGGTTGAGGTGAAATCTCCTGTTTTGGAGACTTGAACTGATTTTATTTCCAGTAAACGTAATGATTTAAAATCTTAGTGGAAACACAATGTTGTGGTTTTGCCCACCAGCCAGCCCCTGGGGCTGAGGATGGTTTTGTCCAGGTGGATTTCTGGACAAAAAGCCAATCAAAAGTTTAATAACGCCTTTGCTAAGGACATATTTAAAAAAAAGGAGGAGAAGGCTGTTGCACAGTTGAAATTAGTTGCAGTTGAAATTAAGTAGCCATGTAAGAACAGCAGCAGGCCTCTGGTGGGGGCCAGGCCTCCCTCCTCCCCTGGCCCTGGACCGGGGGCAGGTGTAGCACTGAAGCCCCCCTTCTCTCCTATAATGAAGTAGAGGAAAAAAAAAACTTTAAAGGACTGACTGCTTGGACAGAAACCGCTGCAGAAGAATTCTGGCAGAGAGATAACGAAGTGTTCAAGGCCGAAACTGGCAGCAGGACAAGAGAGGAGAGAAGTTCGAAGGCGGGGGAGCTGCTTCTTCCCCCTCTCTTGCTCTCTCTCTCACTTCAGCAGGGAAAAGACTGAAAAATAAATCCCTGCTACCTTTGGAAGATTGTTGGGGTGAGGAGACCCCCATGCTGCTTGTGGAGGAGCCTACATTTGAGTAAGCTGATGCATGAGGAAGCCGAGACTTTATGACAGACCTGAGGTGAGGCAGAATCTGTTGAAGATTTGTGACCCTTTAGAGAACCTACGCTGGAGCAAGAACGGCTCAGGTGAGATGCTGGGATCCGTGTGTAGGATCCATGTTGCTGCTGAAGATTTATGACCCTGAGAGGGACGAGGCTTACGCCAGTGTGAAAACAGCTCGGGTAAGCTTGGGATCCGAGTAATGGATCCATGCTAGACCCATGCCAGAGAGGTCTATCAAGGACTGTTCTCCTGTGGGGAGGGACCTCCACAGGAAACAGGGGTGGACTCAAAAGCCATTATTCCCTGTGACCCTGTGGTGAAGATCCATGGTAGGCAAGTGTCCCCTTGCAAGCCCATGGAAGAGAAAACCTTCAGGGTGTGGGTAACCCCCAGCCTCCAGTCTTAGCCCAGGAGGGGTGTAAGCCCAGCCCTGGAGGCCAACACAGAGCAACAGAGAAAGAGAAAGTGTTCCAGCTACGATGAATCAGAGTTGTCATCCTGAGATAACAGCAGAAGAGCTTTAAAGTGCTGCAGAGTTATTGAAAAGACTTAGAGCTCTGAGAATGGAGAAAGAGACTGCTTCTCCTCCTTGAACTGATATAAAGGGGGGAGAGGTATTTCTGTAAATAAGTAACACTTTTACGTAAGTAGAATTATTGTAGATGTAGTTCTTTAGCTTTATTTTGCTAGTAATAAATGTTCATATTATTTTTCCAAATTAAGTCTCTTTTTTGTCTGCATAAACCTTCTCTCAACTTAAAGTAATTGTGTGTGGACGTGTGAGCAAATTGATCCAGAGCAAAACCACAACACACAAGAAAATATTTGTGAGTTTTCTTTATAGGTCTTCTTCTAAATGTTACTATCAGTTTTGAAAACAAAAAAGAAGCTGAATTAGCTGGCTCATAATTTCACTGCTGTGGTCATAGCCTTAAACCATGCAGGGATGAACAGAATGTGTTTTTCTGCTAGAACAGATCAAGGTTTAGCTGCCTTGGAGACAGTGCATGTCTCTGTTTGTCATGTTGTTATGTTAAGGTCTGAACCAAATGTATATCAAAAGCACTGCAAGGAAGAAATTAGAGCACATCAGTGCCTGGTTTTTTCATCCTCCATCTATAAACATAGCTGAACAACTTAACCTGTGCACAGGTCATGATATCTGATTTCACTGTACCTTAAACAAAGAAGATTGACCACCAGAGATGAAAGGAGCAGTGATTCCAGGCAAAATGCTGTCCTAAACTATGTGAGATCATAGGCTGATGGTTTTACTGTGTCTAAAGTCTCCAGTGGACTTCATCAATGAACAGATTACAATAATACAATCTGGACTGACCAATAAGAAATTAATCCAACATGGAAGTATTTAATAAAAGTCACACTCAGCTATTTGGGATGGCCAAAGGGTGGAGAGAGAAAATATTATAGAAGTGTGGAGGCTGTTGCTTGACCTTTTCCTCTTTTACAAGGTAACTCTTAAGCTCTTGTTTAACCCATACAGAAATAATTCTTATTCTGCCGAGTTTCCAACATACCAAAACTGTTTCTCCAAGGTATCTGGAGTCAAGTCATGCCCAAATCCATTCTGTTAGCCATAACATTCCCGCTGCCAGAGTTATGTGGCCACAGCTTGGGTGCAGAAGCTTGTTCACTAGCAATGTGTGTGTGTGTATAGTCAGATAAACTGATAAAGATGGCATCACTATTTGCATCTAATGGAATAAAAATGTATAATAATAATAGAGGAGTTATTAGTCTTAATTTTAAAAATGTTCCTGAGAAGAAAGGACATATTTAAGTCCATTTGCTCAAATATTACGTTATCTTGCTGAAGTGGTGCAATGTTAAAAGAAGATACACTAAATGGGTTAATTCTTCAGAAATCTAGGTACCCATGTCAATGCAATAAAGAATAGGTCACAGAAAAAGAAGATGCAAATTATGAAGTAGTAATACTCATCTTAATTAATCATCTCATTATGCACAATGAGTCTTGTATTCAAGTATAGACTTCTTAAAAGAATACTGAATGTATTAATATGCCTTTATGCAAAGGAAAGGTTAAGGCTAAAAGGCTTGAAGCCAAAGAATTCTGTATTAAAATTTGTACCTTCAAAACTTGCAAGGAAAGAAAAGTCTGTAGAACAACTTTTTTTTGGTATAAAACAATGAACAAGTCCACCATTCAACAGCTCTTTGACTTCACTTTATAAGCTTTAAATTTGCAATAAAGATGTTTTATTGCCATCACTATAGAAATTAGGGTCTTAAATGGCATGTGTAAACAGAAATCTCAACTTTTGTTATTAGAGGTAGAGATATGCATTGGTTTCTATGGATTTGGAACTACTGGGAATATTTAATTTTTCTGTCTAATTTGTTGAAGTTTTTTTCCCAATTTTTGCAAAAGTGATTAGTCTTTCTAGAACTTTAGCTCTTAGAAACTTTTGGAAATATTTGTTCTTGCCAGGGTGATATTCACAGACTCACATCACCCTGAATTGGGTTGTTTGGTTTCTTTTTTGGCCTTTACTCAAGACAGAAAGCACAGAAAGCAAAAAAATATTTATTGTAAGTTTAATAATGTGTCCCCTTTTTTGTTGTTGTTGTTGTTTTGGCTTTTTGTTTTGTTTTGGTTTTTTTTCCCACCTGATTTCTGTCAATGCAAATTATTTAATGGATATGAAAATTTCTAGTGGACCTGACTGGCAATTCCCACAGGAATATTCTGTCAGAAAATGATGATTTATTGGAAGCAACAGGTTTCAAGGAATCAGTTACCTTCTATGAAAAAATTATTTTCAGAAAAAGTGGAAGTCTTCAATAAGTCTTCTTTTTTCAGAACAGAGCATTTCTACTTTGAAATATCATTTAATTCATCTTAATATGAAAAGGGAATAATTTGAATACAGTGGTAATATATGATTTTTTTTTTCTTTTTAAAAGACAGCAAGCAAAGTGACCTGAAATTATTTTTTTTAAACACTCTCTTTGTGGTAAATTTTGAGAGCTCAATGTTTTTTTCATTTCAAAACAGATGACACTCTGACAACTTTAAAAAGCTCTTAAAAATTAAAACCTTTGCTCCTGCACAACTTTGGGATCTAGTAGTCACTTCTTTGAGGGGATAGATAGCGTTGAAGAAACAAGAGATCGAAAAACAAATTCAATTACCTAGTCTGTTCTTACCATTTAATGAAAAACAGGCTAAAACTTCATTTGAAAGCTCTGCTATGATTCACACCATATACAGTTTTGAGGGTTTTTTTGTCGTTCTCCACAGTACGGATTCTCTTTAATGACATTCAAGACATGTGGTTCACCTATTCTCTATAGGGTTGTTCGTGACTTCTCATAGAACACACCATTTGATCAGGGGCTGAAAGATTATTATTAAATAGTGACATTTGTCAAGTAAAGCACAGCTAAAAATGGAAAACTCTTCATATGCTTAGAATGTTTTAATTTTTCTAAGTGGATGTATTGGAGTTATTTATTCCAGCTTTTCAGGAAATTAAGTATTCTTATTAAAAAAAAAAAAACAACAAAACAAACCAAAACTAGCTAGTGCTGGCAGGAAGAGTAAATGATTAACATAGAACTCAGGTGGAATTGCTCTTAGATAGTAGTTCTTATGCTAGTTATATAGATTCATTTCATTCTTAGGAAAAAAAGAGGTCCAAGACTGTATATATTAAATACAGATTACTAAGGTGAACACAGAATAAAGGGCAACAAAAAAATCCTTAGTCTGAACTGTTTCTTGAAATCATGGAAAAATGGATTTATTTTAGTAAAGATATTGAAATTTTTTTCATGACAAAGCACACATCAGTGAGTTACTTTCTTATATCCATTGTGTAAAGAATTGGAAAGGCTAATAAATACTTTGATTTCTCTAGCTTTTTTTGGTCCTACTGAAACAGCAAGCATGTGATACTTTTGTTTTCATATGCCTTGTAATTGGTGTGTGAAAATAGTCCTGAGACAAAGGAGGAATTGGAAACCATAGCCAGAACAGAAATGTATTCATCCATGTTATATACTCAATATAACAGCAAAACAGGAAAAGCCATGCAAATTGCATCAAACTGCATTAGGCACCATGAACCAGGCACTGATAAGTGTTCCTTTCACTTGTATAAGTTCTGAAAACACAATTTAGAACAAATAGAAAAAGAGAAAAATTGTCCTAACACAATGCTCCTTACTGTTTTTTAAAAGTATAGTTTGAAGGCACTGTTTTCTATCAAATTTCCTCTCTTTCATAACACTTTATTTGCTAGTCAAGGATTCTTTACATTGTGTAAAGACTTGTTAACAAAAAAAATGATTGTAAATCAATTCAATGAAATTAGGCAGTAGCTGACTAACATTAATAAAATATTAAAACTGCCAAAAATATGGCTGAATGAGAATAAGTTTACTTCACAGTATTTAAATACATTGAATTGATTATGAAATCAGCAAATACATTTCTGCAAACAAAAATGGGAAGAGACTATAAAAATAGATACATACATTTTCTGAAATGTAAAATGTTGTAGAGTTTCGGAGCAGTTGTGTGGCTAAAATTTAGCTCCACTTTGCTCAGTGTGTTGTATGGTGCTGTTCCAGTATTTCCACCAGCTTATCACACCCAGTGTAAATTGATTTATGAACCCAGCTCATTGGGAGCCTGAGCCTTCTTTATTATAGTCAGAGTTATCACTGACATCAGCCTTAAGGAACAAAGAATTGAGGGTCTTTGGGTTCTCTGCTGTGTCCTTTTTGTACAAATATGCATTATACACACAGGCGTTGAGATGTAGTAGCATAATACACTGGCCTTTGGGGCAAAACCATTTGCATTTTAGCTACATGCTGCTTTCATTAGTAGTTGATAAAATGCCACTGAAACACTTTTGTTACTGTAGCTGTACTGTACTGTACTGCAAATCTTTTCTCCAGAGCCCATTTTCCCCCCTTAAATATCTAACTTCTGAATCTTCAGCACCTAACAGTTTCTCATTATGCCCAGGTTTTAATTTCTTTTCCTTTACAAATATAGTTACAGTCCCTTAAATATAGCCTTCCAGATGAATTGAACACAGTAAACAGGCTCTGAGATGCATTTCTTTTTTCAAAGGTTTTTCTGGTGGTGTGGGCAAGAATTTACAGAAATAAACCATATATTTTACTTCTTTGTATGAAAAGTGCAGGTTCCAGTGGAGTGTAGGAAGTGAGAAGTCAGAGTTCACACTGAACATGCCACATCACTTGATTCAGAACCTTAATATCCATGTAATGATCACTAATGCTCTCTTTCTCACTAGGGAGAACTTAGAAGAAAAAACCACTTTTCATTTTAGATTTCATGGAGTAGCTGTTTGATGACGATGAAAAAGTCTGAAATCAAGTTTGCATGGCTTTGTAAAACAGAGTTGGGCCCACTTAAATCACCTCTGGATTTGGCTTATATAGCATAGAACTGGATTCGGCTGTTCTTGCAAGAACTTAATTGTTATGAAAAATCTGTTTAATTTTGTTTTTTTCTGCCTCTGAAGCAGTAGTATTTATCCTTCCTGAGGAAGACAAATCTTTCTGTGAAAGAAACCTTACAGAGAATGCAGATAAATTTTCAGACGTAAGCAAGCTGTGCTCCTGGAAAATTATTTTGTACATCTAAATTTCTACATTTTTTTCCACTTCACTTCTTTGCAGCGCAATGATCAGGAGTATTATCTTTATTCATATGTACTCTCAAGAGTACAAAATATGTGTATGTTATGTGTATGCATGACGTGCAGTTTTCTAAACTGATTACTCTTTTTGTGTTTTGTTTTGTTTGTTTGTGGTTTTTTCACTATGAATTTAGCTCATGTCAGACTAATATGCAAGACTTTCGTAATTTGCAAGATTATAACTTATCATTTTAAACTGAGATCCTAGATGCATCTTTATTTTTCAGCTGGAGCTTCTGTATGGAAGTTGTTCTATTGTGTGTTAATCAGCCAGCTGTGTTCCTTTGGCTGCCTGACCCTCTCTGTGTCCAAAACTCATAGGATGCCCAGTGTTAGGACTTGAAGGAACTCCTTTGTGGAAAGTTATTTGCTTGAAATGTCCAAGCCTCAGGAAGTAGGGATTTAAGTGTTTCTTAAACTTTGTTGCAATCCAGAGATGAAGCATAACCTCATCTACTGTGAGTGCATATCACTGGATATATAAGTCTCTTACATAAGTAATTATAAAAAATAGGGCACTTTGAAACACTGTCTGGCAAGGCAATTTTTTTTCTGCTATGGTATTTTCTGTTACAGTAATTCGGTGAAAACATATCAATAAGAATTCAAATATTTAAAAAAAATTTTTACTGTCTCCTACATGCTAGATATTTAACTTCCTGTGCCAATGTTTTAAGGCATCAAAGTCCACCATGTAGTTATCTTGGAAGCTTCTGTTTAGATTGAAGCCAGTGTGTTCAATATGAAATAGGGCAGATTTAGAGGGATTGCTTAATAGAAGATTTTTTTAGCTCTTGGTTTTGTTACTTAAATGTACACACTATGTAAAATTTCTTATGATTCTTAAAAAATATGTCAAATTATTTTTGGTTCTAATTAAAAAAAGGACTCTGTTTTTCCAGAAAAAAAAAAAATCCTTTATTTTTAGATTTTTTTTTTAAAGTATAGTGTGTCATTTATAAATTTACAGAGTAACCTAAGCTATTTCACTAAAACAGTCTTGCTGAAGACATATGATCTTAGCAACATCCTTGTACATGGGAATATTTTAAAAGACATTTAGGAGTAAGATAAAACCTTAATATTTTTTAATTTGGCAGTGCAACAGTTTATGAAAACCCAGTGATTTAGTGTCTGTTGTTTTATGAGACTGACTTATGTTTCCACGAAACACTAGAACTATAGTATGTCTTTTGTTTTCATTTTCCCCTCTTCGACTCCTCTCCACCTGTATTTGATTAGGTAAAAAAAGATAAAACCTTAATTTTCACAACAAAAATCAATATTAAAACAACATCCCAGGTTAGTCTGTGCTAGTTCATTTACAGGAGTCCTTAGTATTTGAGTAGATTCCTGTGTTTAACAAGGATGTTAGGTAGAAGCAACTGGGTCATTTGTTTCTGTGATGTAAGTAATTGTCTGTTCTTTGCAGAATCATTTATATTTTCTGGGAAAAGGCAGGGCTTTACATTTAGCCTAATGTATAGACCCAGTTTAGCTTCTGGGGCTATGCATTCTACTGATAGCAGTCCTAACACATATTAGGTAGTCACTCTGCTACCCATCATCTCCTTCCATTAATGGAATATTTTCAGTCGACTTTTATTTTGTGTTTGTAGTAGATCTCTCAAGCCTAGCAACTGGTTTCTAACGGCAGTGAAAACAGATTGAAATGGCAAGCAAAAGTATAAATTTGTGAGAAAATGGATAAATAAGTACAAGTTTCCTTCCCCTTCAGGTTTGTAAGCCTTTGACTTACTTGTCTGTATTTGAGTAATTTTCTGTTTCCAGACAGACAAAAAGAACTAAATTAATTCAGCTTGGCTCATGAAAAGTCTAGCACTAGACAACACTGAAGTGGCACAGCCTGTCTAGAGTTTGGAGTTCATCGGTGAAACTGATGTCCTTGTAAAAGACACCTTGAGAGGTCAGAATACTTGACCTTCTATCTCTAGTATCTCTAGTAGAGGAGGACACTAGGAGGGTTCTGC
>JAYRBT010000093.1:14724338-14744132 GCA_036023395.1 Myiotriccus ornatus
GACAATTTCATGGTTAATTTCCAGAGGCAGACATACACTTATATAGGCAAAGTATGATGCTTCCACAGAGTAAGGCAAAAAGCCCCCAAAAATACCTCAAAAATTTTGGTTTTACTTTTCATTTCTATCATGGTTTAAAACATAATGCTTCATCAGCTTTGTACAAATTTTTCTTCCTCTAAATGGTTTAAGCAACAGATGGCACTGGCAATGATACCTAATGTTAATTTGGTAATGGTGTCTATTATGGGACCCTTGACCTCAGCTTAAGTTTGCCAAGCTTAAACGATTTTGGACAGAATTTTCATGTTGGTTGCATGAATTTGTTTAAAGGGCATAAAAGAATAGCTAAACTCCATGTGGTTATGGCATTACAGATGTTAGTTTACTAAAATATTCGGCATTTGCTAGCATTCAAGCCACCAAATACGGAAGAAATGTCCTTTGGGATTGGAAGAAACATTGTCCAGATTTAACAAAAGTATAATTGCAGCTTAGGTAACACCATGAAAACTTATCAGAGACTGACTGCTAGATTCTTTTACAATGCTGATTGTTGTGAGCTTGCTGAATTTTCACAGAGCTGTCATGGGCTGAGTGAAGCAAGCATTTTCTGTTCAGGAGAAGAGCAAGGCTTTAGCTGTAATTTTCTGTCTAGGTTGCCAGGAGATGCTGTGCAGTATAATACGGAGAGCAGTGAAATTTAAATTGGAATTTGATCAGGGTTACTTTGTCCAGTGACTCCTCTGCAGGAGGCTGGCTGCCTTGCTGGTCAGTGAGGTACTTGCTGGGTGGAGTAAGGGAGGATAGAATTTGTGTGACTAAATAGAAGTGTGATGAAAAAATATATGAGCTGGCACAGAAAGAGGATTAGGGTAGCAGGCAGATTGGCACAGGAGACAGGGACATCACAAGGAGGGCAGCTTTAAGCCAAAGGACAGAAGTGCACCTGCTGTTTTGGCATATTTCTATTCAGGATATGGATTTAAGCTTAAGGTTTAAGATATTTTTGATCTTAAATAGTGCAGTCTATAAGCAAAAGCTATCTTGTTCTTCCCTATCAGAGAATCAAAGAATCATATTATTGTAGAATAGCTTGGGTTGGAAGGACATTACACATCATCTAGTTCCAACCTCCCTCTCATGGGCAGGGACACCCTTCACTACACCAGTTTGCCCAAAGCCACATCCACCTGGCCTTGAAAACTCCCAAGGATGGGGCAACCACAGCTTGACTGAGCACCCTGTTTCGGTGCCTTGCCACCCTCAAAGTAAAGAATTTCTTCCCAATATCTATTCCAAACCTACTCTTTGTCAGTTTGAAGCCATTTCCTCTTTGACCTGTCACTGCATGCTCTTGTGAAAAGTCCCTTTCCATCTTTGTTGTAGGCCCCCTTCAGGTACTGGAAAGCAGAAATTAGATGACCTTAAAGGCTTCTTTTCTCCAGGCTGAACATCCCAATTCTCTCAGGCTCTCCTCACAGGAGAGGTGCTCCATCCCTCTAATCATCCTGGTGGCCTCCTCCGGACTTGTTCCAACAGGTCCGTGTCCTTCCTGTGCTGGGACCCCAGAGCTGGAGGCAGCACTACAGGTGGGTTTCACCAGAGCAGAGCAGAGGGGCAGAATCCCCTCCCTCACCTGCTGCCCACACTGCTTTGGATGCAGCCCAGGACACACTTGGCTTTCTGGGCTGTGAGTGCACATTGATGGCTCATGTCCAGATCCTCACCCACCAGTTCTCCCAAGTCCTTCTCAGCAGGGCTGCTCTTGGTCTGTTCATCCCCCAGCCTTTGTTGATACCAGGGGTTGCTCCAACCCAGGTGCAGCTCCCTGGACTTGGTCTTATTAAGACTCATGAAATTCCCCTGGGTCCAGTTCTCAAGCTTGTCCTGGTTCCTCTGCACAGAATCCTGTCCTTCAGGTGTGTCAACCACACCATTCAGCTTGGTGTCATCTCAGCAAATTTGCTAAGCATGCACTCTATCCCTTCATCTATGTCATTAATGAAGACATTAAATAACACTGGTTGCACTGGACTCCTGACAGACACCACAGAAAATCCATGGGACAAGTAATCAGGAGTGGCCCAACACCATGATGTCCATGGTGAAGAACTGGACAGTACTGAAGAACTGGACAGAGATGAAAACAGCCCTTTGGTAGATCATGGTCCAAAATAGGATAGGAGTAGGCTAGACATTCATCCAAGATTCAGGTAAATTTTGTGGTCTATTTATTTTCACAGCCACACACATGTCCATGCACTCTGCCACACACCCCTTCTCGGCATCTACTACTTCTTCATAGTTGCAGCTTTAGATTTTTCAGCAGATAAATATTCCTCTTGTGATAAAGCCCTGTCGTAAGAGTAACAATTGGATGGCTCATGAACCTGAATCCCACACAGCTTCAGAGCCACAAAATGACCAAATAGGGGAGCATGGCAATGCACTGCTGATAAACAGCTGACAGGGCAAACTGTAGACTTAGTGGTAATTGGCCCAAGCATTAAGTGACAGTCCCTGAGGTTCAACAAATTGGGATTTTGTAGGTAGTACACTTTCTAAAAACCAAAAAGACTTAACAAACAAAATATAAGAAAAGAAAATTATAGGAAGAAGCAAAATGTTCAAAAGATAAGGACCTCCAGAATATCATGTTGCAGGCTTGTTTACCATTTTTTTACTTCCTTTAACTTAACAGATGAATGAAACCACTCATATTATCTGATAGCTATTCAGCCCTTTTATCACTTGCTAAGGTTTGTATTCAAACCTTGGTGTTTATATAACTATTGAATTCAGTTGGGAAATCTTAGCAGAATGAACAATATTTTGTTGAGATGCTGATGTCTCGAAAAATGTGGTACTGAGTCCATGTGGAAGAGATAGTGAGATACAATACACAGAAAGAAAATTCTCCTACAGACACAGCCATGAAGGAAAGAAAATAAATGGGAAGGAAAGAGGAAGGAGAGGGAAAGAAAAGGAGATTAAATAGTGTATTTTTGTGAAGTACGTTAGTACCCTTCCTACCTACACACAGATAATATAGCTGTGCAAAGGAACAGTTATAACTCATTCTATACTTCCACTCTGATAATCTATTTCCTGTGAAAAAAGGCTCTCAAGAAATAAACATCTCTTTGACCATCTCCTACATTTGAAGTTGACAATGTAACAACCTACTACAGAACGACTCTATACAACTGAAAAAATGCAGTATTTTCATACTTCTCCTCGCTGTGTGTATATGATAAAAAGTATATTAAATACACAAATTAGTGTGTATATAAATGTATACATGCTTTTAACATTATCTATTCCCCTAATATCAATAAAAATTATAATTAATTTCTTCTTCAATCATAAGGTCATCAAGATCTGACATTTAGTCCTAATATAGGATTTAATTATGAACCTGGATTTCCCCCTTTTCTCTCTTAGTTTCACAGCATTCCACTGACAACAAAAGAGGAATAACAGTTTAAATGACCAAGGTGAGTACATAATCACAAAGTAGTGTACCTCATAAAATAGATGATTCAGAGTGTAGTTATTTTACCAACAATTGCAGTATTGACTGCCTTAGGAATGTATTTATCACAGTGAAAGATGATATTTCAGGTGGTCTTTTACATAATGGATCATATTATACTCAGAAATGTACCCAAAATTTGGAAGAAAAGATTTTTGGCTCCCTGTTGTTCTGGAAGAAAATTAATAAACTCATGTATGATGTAATAGGAAAAAGAATTAAACTCTAAAGAAAAAGAGAATCAACCAAATCTGTAGTCAAGAACAGCAGCTGTTCTAACATCCTGTAACCACTATATTTCATTATCTTGCCTGTATTGCCAGTATGATGATACCAGTGTTAGGAGATGTTATAGCTGACGTATTTCTGTTCTCTGGCTAAAACACTGGAGTGACTTACTTTTCATGTAAAAAGCTCATATAGATCTTAAATGGATCCCACTTATAGAGGGTAAGAGCTTTACTCTTTAAGGACCTCATTTCAGGCTCATTTAGTGTGGGCTGGGCTCTGGGAGTCAGCTTAAGGAAGGATATTTAAGTAGGTGTAGGTCATTTATAGAAGGTTGAATTTACTTGTGCTTATAAGTTGTTGTAAAGATTGAGGCTTTTCTTTGCAAAGAACATTTTACTAAAAATCCTGATCTTCTCATCATAGTGAAATCAAGCATGTCAAGTATATGCCAAATCTGGTAGGTTTTTACCTACCACAGACGTCACCAGAAATCTTCAAAATCAGAGTTGGAGTTAAACACTTAAGTTGCAAGTAAATACTTTATTGAATCAAATCCTCCATTAAAAACATTCTATAAAATTGGTACTGCTTGAAGTTGACATATTGTAACTGTTCTGGAGCAAGGACTATAAGGACTATAAGTTTTATTTTTGTACGTGTTTAGAAACCTATTGAATACTAAATAATGCAGAATTTGATGTCTGAGCACATGAAATATTTTGAATTCATCACTGTAAGAAAATAGACTTTCCTGAAACACCAATGACACAGAACTTTCAAGGTGAGGAACTTCAAGGTAAACAATTTCAAAAAGAGGTTTAGTTTTACATGTGCAAAAATTATTATCTCAATTTATTATAATAGCAAATATTTTAGATATTGTGGATTATATTTGGAAAAGTGCCAGAATGATAGTATAAAAAATACTTTGGCAAATTAGACTGTAATAAAAACAAGGAATAATGAACAGATTGAATCTCAGTTGAGGTTCACAGTAATGTCTTGGCTACAGAACAGTTTACATGTTTTGAATCAAAATATTACCATACACCTTTTTTTTTTTCTCCATTAGAAATACATAATTACTTGATAACAATAAAATGGAGATGGTGTGTTGCAAATGGAACCAGAGAGTCATCCTTCTGTCATAGTGAAAATAAAATCATACCGATCTGTTCCTGAAGGAGATCTCACTCCTAGGCAGTAAAATTCAGACAGCTAAATTAAAAGCACAGAGAGTAGGAAAGATGATCTTTTGGTAAAGAAAGAAAGACATTGCACCTGGAAACTGGTGCAGTTCAGATGGTCACAACCTTTTTGTGACTTAGCCTCACCAGGTGCAGCTGGCAATGCTCCATACTTCTTTAAATTTCACAAATCCAGTGCAGATACCTCAGCATCTATTGTCTTAAGCTCACTGCTGTGCCTCACCTCTGGAATGCTTGAACCACACAAGTAATGCCTTGCTCTTTGACTGGGAACCACTGAGATCAAGTATAACAAGGGAAGTAACAACCAAGAAGAGAAAAAAAGTCATTTGTAGGGCCTTGTATGGGTCACTTGAAAGGTGTTTTGGCAGCTGCTGAGCAGAGCAGCAAGGCTGTGCCTCCCACATTCCCTCATGGACCAGTAGGCTGGGGGTAAGCAAGATCCTGGGAGTAGACATAGCGAAGACAGCTGACCCAAGCTGATGAAAGGGATATTCCAGACTGTAGGACTTCTACTCGTAAATGCTGAGGGAAAGGCGTAGGAAGGAAAGGGTAAGCATCATCAGCTGATGAGAAGTGGAGAGTAAAGTCTATTGTTTTTTTTGCTTCTGCAGGCATGACCTTTATTTTTACTTTACTAAACTGTCTTTATCTTGAACTTTATTTTCTCCCCTCACTGCCCTGTTGAGGTGGGAAGGTGACTGGCTTGGTGAGCACCTGGAAACCAGCCAAGAGCAACCCACCCCAATGACCAAAGGTAAAGAAAAGAGCCAAAACCCAGAATACATAGATTTGAATACAAGTAATAAGAAGTCATAATAAAGATCACATGGTAATGTGTACCCTGTAGGAATACATACCGGGCTAAGTAGTATAATGGCTCTACCTAGAAGCTGCTATCTGTCAACTTTCACCCCTTTTTCACCTGTCTTGTGCAGTTGTGTTGTACAGTCTTGGAGACAGGAGGTGAAGATGAGGTGAAAGATGAGGATATTTTGCTCTACTAATTCTATTGTTTAAAAAAATGAGATTACACATCATGCATTTGCTTTTTTTCAAGAAGAGAGAAGTAACTCCTAGAATAACAAATAGGCTGATGACATTGGTACTTGTGTGGGGCTCAGAGAATGAATTAGTTCTTATTTCAATTGACTGAAAGTAGAGGAATGGATTTTACGTTGTTTATTTCTCATGTGTATAAATGATGCCTACAGAAATCTTGCTGATTTGGTTTTGTTTTGTTTTTTTCTTCTCTGAATTCCCAGTCTTCCCACTGACGTTTTAATAGAAACTGACACATTCCTCCAAATTTCCCTGTTTTAAAGTTACTTTTCTCATCCATAACTGTTCTGACCAGCTTTACAGCAGATATTTTCACTTCTTCATATATTCTGTAAAAGGAATAAAGAAAAACTGGGTATGTTGCTAAGCAGTCTATTTTACACTAAAGTCCTTCCAAGTAGGTTGGCACGTAATCATTTAACAATGCATGAGCAGAATCGATGATATCTTAATCATGGAAGATCATGGCAGTGTTTAATCCATCCTGTGACTAATTCTCTATGTTAAATGCAGAGAGGATATAATTTGTACTGGCTTTGTTCTGACTGTGTGATTCCTGAATTCCAAGAAGTAAAAGATACTTTTTATTTTATATTTTCTGGTTTGAAATACAGACCTCAGACCATGGAAGTAGAAGTTTGTCTGCTATTCACTTTGTTGTTGGCATCAGGCTCTCAGGAGAAACTTGCTAAATTCAGGAAAGGTGAAACACTGGCCAGAAGTCTGAAATATCTTCCAGCATCTTTGTGAGACTTGTGCAACTTCTCTTTTCTGTCTTTTGCTAGCACCACTGCTCAAACAGAATGACAGGAAACTCTCTTTCAGAACTTCGTTGATTCATGAAATTTCTTCCATCTTTTTTCTCAGAAAAATCATGTATGTGTGTGGGTCTGAAGGAGTGGGCATGTATTTGTCACCAACAAGTCACTATTGTCCTCTTGGGAATGTACAGCAGGAATATGAACGTAGGACACTGTTCAAAGAACTAGGGTAGTTTCTTAGGCTTACAAAGTGGTATGCTTATATTTCCATCAACTTTAATGATGAAAATCCGAAATACTCCCATGGGAAGTTGAGAAGTATGTCATTACAATAATGCTCTGGGAAATGTATATGGGGTAATTACAATGAGTTGTGGCAGAAGATTTTTCAGGTTCAATTCCTCAGATTGATTTTTCTTTTTTTCTTATTGCAACTGCCTCCCTTTCCACAACTTGTCCACAGCTCCTCAAACAAACCTTACTCAACCTTGGTTCAGACATTACTGCTATGAAATAGACTAAATAATATTCTTTCACTTTGATGTCAGAATGTAATTCTTCTCAAGAATGGAACAAAAGCAGCACTGCACTGCAGCCATTAGAGCTTCCTTCAGGGCTTATATTTCCTTGGGTTGTCACCATCCCTTCAGTGCAAGCAAAAAACATGCAATAGTTCTGTTCATTTCCCCTGGTTTCAAACCTGTTCTTCTGCTTAATAAGTGAAGTGCATCTATGGAGGCATGCAAGCCTGTTCCTTGTTATGAGTGCTTCTCTCTGGACCTGTATTCCTTCCACTCAGATGCCCATTCATCCACATCATTTTATATTTCATTATTTGACAAAACCTCCATGGTTCGAATATCCTAATTATATTTTTTGTCTCACACCAAGAAAGTGATTTTTTCACAAGGTACAGAAGTATGGTTTTGGTTATGGTGTTAAAATGCTACTTAAAATAGTTCCTTTTTTCATCAAAATGTTTTCTCCATCTTTTTGGCCTCAGGAGACACAACATGTTTTCTCCATGCAGTTCCTAAGGGACAGTAAGCAATATGCTACATGTCAGTTACATCATATTAGTTCAATAACACCTGGAATAACTTAGCTGCAAATGCTCAAATTATTTTACTTACTCATACATCTCTAATTATGAATAGGAAGCCAGGGATTTAATGAAGAATTGTATAATTCTTTAATGGCAATTTTATGACAATTTAGTTGGCTGGGTTCTCACTTTCATTTGGATCCACTTGCACAGCTGGTTACGGCTAAAGAATCCCCCAGGTTCACAGCAGTTACTGGCTGGCATGAGTGCAATACTGACTTATACTTCTGCTGTCTCAAGCAGCCATCTGTACTGTGGGGTTCTGGAAACTCAGCAAAGCTGCAGAAAATTCTTCATCTCAATGTGCAATACTGGGTGGCCAGACTTGAAGATCAGAGTTCCTGATTTGTTATGCAGAGCTGCCTAAGATGCCTTTAAATGAACTTGTTTATGAATCAGATGTGGTCTAGTCAAATCAGCAAACACCTTGGTTTATTCTTCTGAGATCCAGGTCTGACTTTGGCTCCAACCTTCAGATTTGGCCAACGTGGGAAAACAAGTTCACAGAAAAGTGCTTTATATCACCTCTGTGGTTCATGTTGGAAATTGAACAACAGGTACTCCAGTTTTAGAAAACTAAATGAAGAATTTGAAAGGCATTGTAAGAAAAAATTTGCACTGATCTGAAAAGAAAAAAGTTTAAAGTCCTCTGCCTGAGGCTTATTATGTTGTCTGTCTCCTGTTCTTGAAATCAGGGGATCAGTCTTGCAATGTACATTAAATACAGTGCTGAAGGTACTCTACTTTCTAAGAAAAACAAAAAAGAAATATAGACAGTACCTCCACTCCTCCATTTTCTATTGCTGTTGTTGTTTCAGCTTCTAATCTTCTCTGTTTATAAGATTAGATTGACGAATAATTGTGGTTTTCATAATGCTTTTTTTGGATTCATTCCCATCCCAGACTACTCACTTTTGTATGGAGGTATTCCAGCATCCTCATCATGCAGGGCCTTACAAGGCACATAAAACACGCAAAGCAGAAGCAGGGATTCTCATGCAATGTGTCCTCTTGCTGAGTTTCCTGGGAAGAATTTTTTCCCCAAAGATAAACAGTTTTCACTGTTTCACTGTGGTAGTGGCAGAGCTGCAGTAGAAAACAGTGTTCAATCCCTCCCATCTGTGGGTAAACACAATGTTAGATTTCTTTTCAAATGTAAACAACAGATGCTTTTCAGACATGATTCCTTTAGAGTCAATTTAAAATGTGAGAATTCATACAGTGAATAAATGTCTGGAAGTTCAAAGCATAAAATGTTTCAGCCTTGAATAATGGTTTTATAATTCAGAAGGTGATTAAAACAACACACTGGCTCTTTAACATGAGTGATGATATCCCAGGGATTGACTGTCTTATGGGACTCCCAAGCTGCCTTTTGCTCATCATATTACTAGAAAATGCCATAAATTAAGTAAGTAAAAAATACAAGTAGCATTATATGCAGATGTTGAGTAATCCCTTAACCCAGCATATCTAGATAGTGTATAAGGTACTCTGCAGACTTGAATATAACTTTGAGGTGACTTTCAGGAACAGAGTTAAGAAGGAGCAATCATCGTTATGAAAATCTCCCAGATGTTAATGTTAGTTTTGCATCATCGGTTTCTAATCAGGCATATATTTTCCTTTTGTGAAGGAGGTAATACACACAGTGCCAGGATATCTGATACATCAAGGAGTGATCTCTACCTAGACACTACTTCTGAACAGTGATGATGCCAGGTGTCTAACAAATGAAGAAGTAATGGTCTGGGAACTTGACAACTGAAAACTCAGTTAGCTAAGCAAATTTCTTTTTGATTTCACCCCAGACTTTTGGAGATGATGTAGGTTACATGTTTCATTTCTGCAAACTCAGGTAGAGCTCTGAACTTCCACAAAGAGAGGCTAATCTCTTATAATTATTGTATATGACAAAAACATAAATAAACAAGCAAACTCTCTGTGTTTCCACCGGCAAATAAACGGATCTCATGAAGTTAACACCTTCATTTGCTTGAAAGCATTTCTTCTATCCAGTTCCAGCTGGTCTTTCCAGTACCTACATATACTGCCATAGTTTTTGTAGTCACTAACTTTCAGGAAAGTAAATTCAGCTAAGGCAAGATATATTCCCTGAAAGTGATAACTTAATAGAATAATGTTGTTCGACCATTTCTTCTAACAAGTATGTTATGAAGCAAAAGAGGATATGCCTTCTAAATTTTTTTCTCATTTGATTCCAGGTCTTAATATTGTCACTGTGTTCCAAATATTATAATCCATTCTTTATGTCTAAAACATAGACCTTATTTTATCTTAATCAAACAGCTAAGTAAAAATAGTTCCAAATAAAAGAACTTTCAGATTTCTTGAACTTAATGTTGCATAATGGTTATCAATAATGGACTCTTTAGGATCACTTTTGAGATCTGGAAATCCTCCTACCCATATCTGGTTTATCAGTAGTGTAAATGAAAATAGATTTTTCTCTAATCCCTGTAATTTATGGTAGTTACAGTTAAGAACACAGTCAGGATGGATGTAGCCCTTATTTGATTAGGTCTAAAAGGAAGAAGGGGAGGAGGGAAACAGGGCGAGAGCTGTACAGCCATATATTTATCACTTAACTGCTACAGGTCTTATTACTGCCCTAGAAGGTGCTAGTAGGAGAGGTACACCGTAAATATGTATCTGACCAAAACCAGGAAATGCTCCTCCTGTAATTTACAGGCCAACTGTGGGTAAAAGCCGGACTCCACTGAATTCAGTAAATAAGAAAATATTACCTTGCTTACTCTGAGGAATACCTACTAATTTTCTAATTCTAGAATAGTGATGCTCAAAGGTAACAGTTTGCATGTTACATATGATGAAAATAGGATGCAATCTCTGTATCTTTGGCTATAGAGATTTCATTTTAGTTTGCCTCAAATCAAAGCTAGTCTTAGGCAGTTCAAAAAGGTACATTAAACTCTTTAGGTCAGAGTGAAAACAATCAAATTTGAAAATAAAGTTAATCATTTTGGACTGAATCCCACAAGCTGGTGTCTCATGATTTCTCACACTGAAACCCAGAATGTGTTTTGCTTCATTGTGTCCTTTTACCCTGTAATTAGATGTTTGATTTCAAACAGAATGCTAACAGAGTTAATCAAAAGAACAATGCAAGACTTTTGAGTCTTGATTTAGCTTAGAACTGGAAAAGAATGCTTACAACTACTACAGAGTACCATTTTAGTGAGAAAAAAACTTTGTAATTTAAATTCACTAAGCTTTGATTAAAAGTTACCTTTGATTACAAATACAAGGCAGTTTAGAACACATAAATATTTCATTGTATATTTTTGCAATTGAAATTTTTTTCACAAAACAGCCTTTGAATTGACAAAAATTATTTCCATTTCACTAAAAAAAAAATTGCCTTTTATTTATGCTTAGTTAAATCATTATTTGAATTTCACTAAAAAATAACATTGCCTTTTAATTGTGTTTGGTAGAGGAGATTTCAAATAAAATTTTAGATATCGACACAGTAAGCTTAGAAAGAGGAATGCTGATTAATTGAAGATAATGCACAAAGTACCTGGATTTAGTAGGAATTTCAGGTCATATTTGAGTTTCATATCACACTTCCAAAACAAACATAGAATCAAGTTGTTGGGGTCTTAGACAATCTCAGTTTACATAGTTCAAATTACATCTGATTTTCATTTAGGCAATGCAAACACACAATTTTCTTTCAAAATAAAGTTTCTTAGCCTTTTTGTTTCCTGCTATACCTACAATAAAACTACAACATAAAGAAGTAACAAATGCTAACCAAACAAAAAAAAACACCAACCAACCAAACAAAAGTATTCTGTTAATTATTGAAATCAAGTCTATTTTTGTAGAAAAATTTTGATACAAGAGGGTTAAATTAAGAGAAATCATTAAATACCATGATGTGAAATCCTAATTTTAGATTCTGGCCTTTCAAATTAAGTCATCCTTAGAAGCATGTACCCCTGGAGACATGCACTTGGAAAACAAATACTGAACTATTCTTGTTATTTAAGTGCATTTACAAGTGGTGCTGGAATCAAAGTAATGTGCACAGGGAATTTCATAAAGACATCATACTCCAAAAGATGTGGACTAGCATTTACAGATGCTAATGTTTCAATTTGGAATCTAGATTTATGATATGCATGTGTTTTACCCACATGTACTGCAGATCATAGGCTACATTAAGGTATCCTATAATCATGATGATATTTAAGTAGCATGCTTTTCAGGTAGAAAGTAACAAGTATGTGAGACAAAAGTCAAGGAAGTTTTGGGAGATCTGGAAGCAGATGAAATAAATCATAACAGGTGTATGATTTTTCCTAGAAAATATATATCATTCATTTCAAAGTTAGCAATCTGGGTAGTCTTTTTCCTTTTCCAGGAAAGGGTTTTATATGGTTTTGTTATGAAGATCTTACATATTTTTGATCAAGAAGTGATCCAGAAATTATGTAACAGCATGGACAAGAAATTTTAGTCACTTAAAATGATCGTTAATACAAGAAATCTCTTTTTTTTTGAAATTACAGGTGAAGGTAAATATGTTATTCTACCTGGAAATGTACACGTCTCTAAATTCAAGATTTAAGGAAAGTGTAAGAAGCTAACTTTTCATGCAACTTGTGTAAAATACTTATTTAACTGCAGACACTGTACTGTTTTCATGATGTGGTCAAGCAAGCACACTTTACTCCTGGCAAAAATATTGTCATTAATTGGGTCTGGTCACGTTCAAGAATTTGGCAAACTGAAATGAATTTGAACACTATTATAGTTATAATGGATGCTTCGATTCAGGCCTATTTTTATTTCATCAGTTTGTAGCAAAATAAGCAACACTTGTTTATTCCAAAGCAGTCCCCACTGAAAGAATGTCACTAAAATTTCACACTAATCCTGCTCAGTAGACATATAGTGAGGTTATTGTATGATTTCTTTAATTGCCTGACTCATTTCTGTTGTGAAAAGCTCCCTAGATTTCCAGGACCGAAGAAATCACTATTATGGACCCTTATATAGCATACAGGATATATAGAATATACATCTAGTTGGATATATAATTGAATACAAGGACCCTCAGCTGATAATTTCTGAAACAAATCTCAAACACTGGCTGAAATTAAAAGTATTTTTTAGAAAAGTGTTCCAGACTTGAAGACTTCAAAAACCTGATAATACAGTTAAAATATGCAGCTTCAAGTTCATGAGACATTATGACTACTAGAAATTTGATTAGATGCAAATTGAGATAAAACAAATGTTTTTTAATATTTTTTGGGCCTTAAGCAACAGAATGGTTTTTGGGTTTTGGTGGTTTTGTTTGTTTGTTTTTAATCAATATTTTCACACTGATATCAGTTCAGAGTAAAAATACTGTGTATCAAGTGAAAAATAAACTCCATTTAGTCACTGCTGCTATTTTCAGTATTGCTCTAGCTGTGTGGCAGCATGGAGGATAACTTCAAGGTGGCAACCTGAAGCTTCCAGCAAAGCTGGTCTTCTCTGCCTGCCTGCTTGAGACCCATGAATGGATCAGAAGAGAGATAAGGCCCTGACTGTAGCTTTGAACAAAGAGATGACTCAGGTAATTGATCTATGTTTCACCAAATGCAAGGACAATGAAGTGACTCCTTTTTTTTTGCTCAGTCGATGGTCTGCGATAGTGGAAGCCCTGATGGTTTAGCTGAGATGTGAGAGGCAACACTCTGAGGACTTCTGGGACTATGGAGGGTGGCCCAGGCACTTTGGCAGTGATGGTTCTTACAGGATAAAACACCCACCAGAGGAGTAAATCAGGTCAGATTTCTATCCATGTCACATAAAAGAGATAGTAACTGATGGGTTTATTTAGGTCATTTTATTATCATTAACTAACTTCGTTTTCTGGATCTTGAAGTACATATTAGATTAAATAAAGACTATTCAGGAATATATACACATTCAGCAGTAGCTAATGATGTAGGATACTAAAGAGAACTTAACCTTGTTTTCTGTATCATCAGTGTATTGCCACACAATGTAAATGAAGATGAGCAGATGAGAATAAATACGTTTATCTAATGATTATTCCCCCTAAAGGTATTTTTTTCAATAGAGTGTAAATTGCATGAATATAAATGAGCATTAAATAAAAATAATGATGAAATTAAAACCATGACTTTTTCAGTGGGCTGACCTTTAGTCCAGTAAGTTCTCCAAAAGTTCTGTTGAATATAGAGGACTGTACTGAGGACAATAGATTTTAATTCAAGCTGAAATTGGAGGGCTGAAGTTTTTCAGAGGTTCAGTTACTGAAATGGAAGGCTAAAATTTAAGCAGCATGTAATATTTCAGGAACACTCATTATCACAATTATTTTATGCATTTTAACATAAAAATAGATACAATTTGTGTATTTCCATAATAAGATGTTGTACTTTTCTTTCATTTGAACAAAGCACAGTAATGCCCTCATTTCAGGAAAAAAAGGAATCTGACTTCTCTTTACCTAGAAACATTACTTTGAAGATTGCTGTAATATGCCAATCAAAAAGGATATCTTTCACAAAATCTTTTACCAAGCCAGTTTTCCTCCCAAAGAGTCACCAAAGAATTGTGTGGGTTTTTTTTTTTTTTTTTTTTTTTTTTTTAATAAAGCCATCTTGTATTCAAACCTATTCTATCTCTGTATTCCTCAGTCCACAAATATGTTGTCCTCAGCCTGAAGAAACTTAAAATATGGTGTTTTGAATACACTGATTTACTTGTGCCAAAAGTTTCTGATTGTGGAAAGAGACCTGCTACACTTAAATATGTTTGACATTTCTGCTGTCAATTTAGAGCTTCATATAGATTGCATAATGGAATTACTTAGACATTTCAACATATAATGGATATCAAACTCATCTGGTATGACTTGTGACAGCATGCCTGGGATTCAGGTGGAGGATTTCAGCAGAAGGAAGGACAAAGAAGCCTCGACAACTGAATGTCATTGTACTCCACTCAGAGTCAGTCTGGCACATGTCTGAATTGCTGCAGAAGACAATAAGAAATGCATAATTTTCCATATGAAGTTATTCTTGGATGATGCGTAGATGGTATCTATGTTTGAGGTGGCTGTACTTTGCCAAGAGAAATAGACTTCTCTTTAACATTTCATTATTTCACTACATCCTCATGTCAGATTGCAAAATGATATGTCAGACACTCTGGTGATTTGAAATAAATAACTTCAAGTGACACAGAACAGTAAGAGACCAATAGTTAAAAACAACAGGTTATGAATTATAGAAAATTAAGTGAACATGTACGTAAAATTTGTCCACTTCTTATATTTAACCTCAGCACTACCCAAGAAAAATACAAGCACAACGTCTGGTAATTTCCTTACCTTCTTGTTCTGTTGCATTGTATTACTTTGTATACAGTATAGTAAGTAACAATAATTAAATTGAATTCACATGCTTTAAAATCTGGGCCATAATTTAATCTAACATGATATTCAGAATATAGGAAACCAGAAGTAACATATATTTTGTAAGAAAAAACCCGTGGAGATTATTTTACTCCTTTAAATTAAAAATAAAATAGAAAATACAGGAATGCCTACTGTTTGTTTGTACACATTGCAGAATGTTTCCTGGTTTCCAAAAAAAGAAGTTGTAGTGGAATTTGATTTGAATTCAGACTAAATTGTGCTCATAAGCAAACAATCCTGAAACACAGGGTTAATAATGTCTGTGCCATATGACCCCAAAGGCCGCACTTGATTCTGACTCAAACACTGTTGTCCACCTCAGTGTTTAAATGCAGGACATGCCTACATCCCTGAATATCCCATCTACTAAAGTCAGGGTAATTTTTCAGCAGGAGTACAGATCTTGCAGAATTTATCAGGTTAAACCTAGAGATAAAAAAGAATGTTGTAAAGCTCTCAGAGCATAAATTATTATTTTCATAGGAAAAGCGGAAACTATAATTTTCACTAGCCCCATTTCCTGATTGTCCTGTAAACAGCTATTCCCAAAATAGGTATTTTTCAGTAGTACTGGTAATGGAGGTGTTCAAGAGATGTGTAGATATGTCACTTATAGACATGGTCTAGTGGTTGACTTGACAGTGTTGGGTTAACGGTTCAACCTGATGATCTGAAAGGTCTTTTTCAATCTAAATTATTCAATGAAACCTATGAAAAAGTGAATGAACTTCATGAAATATGCATCAAAAAGGGTAGATACTAATTTCTTCTCACCTGATACTTCCAGGAGCTATCCTTGCTCTCAAGGCAATTGAATCTCCTAAAAATTGCTGTAAATGAAAAATTTTCTAGATCTTCACAAAAATTATTACTTGTTCCTCCTTCTCTTATCCATGAACATATATTATTTTGAAGAGCACACAGAAAGAATCAAGGAAAAATTATATTTACTCTTTCAGTTATATATTTACTGTACTTACTATATAGTAGTTATATTTACTATATAACTACACCACACAGGAATAAGTGCTTGCTTCTCTTGTATTATACTCAGGAAAATATATCAGCTCTGAAATTTCCGGCAAAATACAGGGAAGTTTTCTTATAGACAGTTCCATAAGCATGTAGCATTTGTCCTGTGTTGGTTCTAAAATAGGGAGCATCAGGGTATGAATTAACTCTAGTTAGTTTCCTACACATTTGATGTCTATTTGAGATTTAAGGTTGGTAAATTACAATCATTTTAGATAAATATCAGCTTGCTAATCTGACTGACTGCCTGAATGTAGTTGTGGTTGAAACAGTTCATTGTGTCTGCAGTTCATTCAAGCAGTTTAATTTTTGTTGCTCAAAGTGTCTGTCATACCCTGGGGACATGCTGGAACGGTTTCATTGTAATCAGAGGCTCTATGCACATGAAGGATTTGTTAAACTCATTCTGATCAGTTTATTAAAAACTTGAATACCATATGAGAACTTTCTATACTGATTGGATTCCACTCAAAAATTCTAATTCACAGTATTGAACATAGAGCGAAAGTTACAATGGGGATGGAGGACAAATAATATCCATTTTCCTGCAATTTATCTTCTTTGAACAGTACTGTTTCTCCAATGATGTGACCCAACAATGCAAGCTCACTCGAAAAAAGATTAATTATAGGTTTCCATTTTTTTCTCAGGTATATCTTGCATATGTATTTGTATGAAAGAAATAAACACAGAGGATATTCTGTATCAGGATTTAGAAGGTGCTCAATAAAACTTTTTAAAGCTATGCTTTCTTTTCTCATTTAAACATTTGATTTTGAAACCTTTTCTTTAGGATTACGCCTTCCCAGCTGCAGAGAATCAACAGCAGTAGGTTCTATTCCATTTCAAATTATTTTTGTTCTGCTAAAGGACTGGGTCTTAAAGAATGTGCTGTGAGTGATCTTAGCAGTGTCTTGTGTCTGAGGTGTGATGTAGTTTCCTAATGAAATGCATAGAACCATATTATTAGCATTTATGATGACATGTTCTGTTCTGTATTCTCAGACTTCAGAGGCAAATAAGATTGCTATAAAGTGAAATGAACCAGAGGAAAAAACCCCCTGTTTACTAGAAAAAGCATCTATAACCAGTCTTTACTTCAAAGAATCAAATGCAAAAGAAACATTTAAGTTTCCGTTTCAAATTTTTATACAAGCCAATTAAGTCACTCATCTGTTTATAGAAGAATATAAGCATATTGTTCATACAGGGTCAGACAAAAGGCCCATTAGCCAACTGTTTTGTTCTCTGTAGGGGCCAAGGCCTAGGAAAGATGGTGAAAACCAGGGAAGTCCACAATAATATTTCTTTGGCATATGCCAAGTTCCAGGAGGGACTTCCTGAAACAGACAAGGTGTCTGCATACACTTATGAGTAACATGTATAACAGAGAAAATAAATTAGTGCCTATGGTTTCCATAACCTTCTGGTAAGGTGAGATGTTACCTGGCCTGGTGAGAATTGTGAGTGTCCTTTTAGCACACAAGCGTACTGATCTTCTCTCACAAGTGTTTCAGAGGGTTATAGGGGTTTGGGGCTAATTTACTTTTTTCTAGGTAATTTGTTATAGTCAACTTGAACTTTTCAAGTTTATATAACAATCTCATTTGTAAATTAAGCTATTATTATGAGCTCATAGGGTTAAAAAATACAACAGGGCATTGATCTGCTTTGTGTAGACTAGTTTACATGAAATCTCTGATGTGTTCCTGTAAAGAAGGTCTTTAATTTTTCTTATCAGCTTTTCTTCTGAGTGTCATGCTGTATATGCAAACATGTTGGGAGGTAGTTCCCTTTGGTAACTTCATCTTGTTACTCCTACTCTTATGCTTTTATGCTATGATACTTTCATGTGTATTTAAAGTTACCAAAGCTGTCATTTGGTATAATGCTTTTACTTACTGTGGTCAGACAAAGCAAATTTTATTTTATTTCACAGGAACTACTTTCATATTATCAAACATGATGGGTTTCAAATATGTAGAATCTTGTATTTTTCTGTATGACCTGAAGAAGCAATGCCTCCTTAAAAAGGGAAAGATGTGTGGCAAATGTTTCTGACTACTCTTCTTATCTCTCTGGCCTTCAGACTATGAATTAGTGACCTGCTGTTCCTGCTAGAGGCTGAAACAAAATGTTGCTCTGCCAAAACAGGGATGAACTTCGTCTGTGTATCTTGCTGAAACATTAATTGTAAAGCTCTGTTCTGACCAGGGACTGATCAGGTGCTGGGAGCTTTGCCAGGAAGGGATGTGTTGTGAGCCCCTTGCCTTGCTGGGGACTCAAGTCACCCACTTCCCTACTCTAGTGTTAATTAGGAGTTGCAGCAGGGACAGTGCCTTTTGCACTCCCTCCACTCCAGCGAAGGTCCCACAGGGGTAAAGTGGATGGTGTCTGCTGGGTCTGGGTCTCCTGCAACAGCAGGGAGAATCTCAGAGACCCTTCTTCCCCTTCCTGTTTCAAGACTGAACATTTCCTCAGGAGGATAATCCACCAGCCCACTCTCACTCAAGAAAATACAACAATCTTAATCCCCCCATCACCTATTTTATCGGGAGAGATTTTTGTTGGGATTTTCAATGCTGTACAGTCTAAGTATGTTGCACAGTCAATCTTTTTGTTGGTTTGCTCATTTTCTGCCAACAATCCTAGCTAATAAAAAGGATACATACAGAAATGATGAAATACAGAATGCGGTGAACTTTTTGTGTGCTTAGCAATACATTTGGGCATGCAAGCAGACTTGGAGAAGAGAACAATATTCAGTTTGTAATACGTATTTAAACACATTCAAAGTTCACTTTTACAATGGTAATGAGTACTTCCAAACGACCCCAGCTTCAGATACAGTAACTCATGAAACAGCTTTCAGTCTTGTAAACCCATGGATGACTGACAAATCCCAGATATAAGACAGTTCTTTCTTCCCTTTCCCTAACTCCTTGTAGGTTTTTCTTGAAACTTCATGCAGTGCAAAGAAATCATAATTTGTAATGCATCTTTTAATAATGTTTCCTCCCTCCCTCTCGCCCTTCTTCCCTCCCTTCCTTCCTTCCTTCCTCTCTTGCATTTTGTGCTCTATGAGAAAATGAACTCGCTTGTGATGACTTCATGGAATATTGAATTCTTCACAGCAATATACACCTCAAATCACAATTTTCTTTAGAATCCAATGTTTTTCTGATCTAATCAGAAAAGGTTAGTCAAGTTAGGGGGATTTCTTGAGTTGTTACTCAGATATCCAAGAGAAAACTGTGCAATTATGAAAGAGACTGGTTTTATGTCAGATAATGGCTAAAGACATAAAACCTGTGATGGTTTTAGTCTAGGCCTTCCTGGTGACCAGTTTGTAACCAAGGAAGTGG
>JAYRBT010000093.1:14745564-14760292 GCA_036023395.1 Myiotriccus ornatus
TGTGTACATAGCATCTTAAGTGTATATAACTGTAATATACGTAAATACATATATTTTTATATAAGTAGCTTAACTTTAGGTTCTTTAATTTTTATAGTTTTTTTCCTTTGCCCTAAAGAGAGAAGGGAGGGGGAAAGGGGAGCTGATACTGTGCTTTGGACATTTGGTAGGGAGCCAGGTCCAAACTGTCACAAAACCCTACATCAATTCCTAAAAATGAATGGATGAAAAACAGTGTGCAAGTGTAAGTAATAGAAGTTATCTTGCAAAAGACATGCTTTTGAAAAATACATTTTATTACAGAGCACACTACAAATCTAGCTAACACAAAAAGCAGATTGGAGGATGTTTTGAGGTGGGCAGTGAGCAATGGAAGGATTAGAATAAATACAAAAGGATCAGAATAAATACAAACAGGCACAAATTATCTGCAAAACTTGTGCACATTCATCTCTGTAAGATTCAGTGGTTGCTTCAGAAGAAAGGAAGGAAAAAAAGGAAAATACTTGGGAGGATTTTTTTCAAGTCCTATTTTACTGCTTTGACTTAAACAGCATATGCTGATGGTTATTAAAACGAGAATGATGATGACATGGGTTAGGTGATGGGAATAAATGAGTTTCAGCTACATCATATTTTATTATTGCTTCATATTAGGATGAACCAGACAGTGACTATTCTGTATGATTGTTCCCACTCTATTCTAATTTTGCTTCTGGTCTTACTAAGATGAATCACCAACCATTTTCTAATGAAATATAGGGGCATCTATGTCTAGTCCACTGTTTTGTAGTGATTCTTAAAAGGACTCATATCAGCCCAAGAATATTACTCACTTTCTCAAGTAGCCCATTTACTAATTCTCTCTTACAATTAAAAAAAAAAAAAAAGAAAAAAGAAAAAAGAAAAAAGGTGAACGTGCTCATTTTACCTTGTCACATATGTGAGCACTGCTGGAGATCAATTTTATTCAGAACCACCTTTATGTCCAATCAGTTCCTTTCATTTCAGGATAAGGTGGTATATATTTTTTCATTTTTAAGGGAATGAAAGAAGAAACTTACAAAGGAATTAATTTAGCAGCAGAATTGATATAGACAAAAAGGGCTTTATTTATAAGCCTGTGGTTCTGTACACGAGTATGCATGTTACAGTAGATAAAAAGAGTTTCTTGCAAGAAAATTACAAAACTGTTAAAGTAAAATACTTTATGAATGTGCAGATGTCTAGGAAAATACTCTTAGAAGCATGTTGTACTCCCCACCATCGTAGTCAGGGTTTACAGTGGTTAAAGTTTCTTAGTGAGCACTTCGTGTCTTGGATATTTCCTCTGATATAAAATGATTGAAGTTTTATCACTAGTTCATTTTATTCAATCTTAATAAAGCTCAGTTTTAATAGGCTCTAAAAAGGGCAGTTTTCTATGGAATAAGGGCTGGTGTACTCTCTTATGTTGGTACCTCTTGATGGAATAGTAAACAGGAAAGGTTCAGTTCCATAATCTGACTAAGTGGATTTATATTGAAGAGGCAGCCTGTGTACATATATATAAACAGGAGAAAGGAGAGAGACACTCTTATAGGAAAATTCTATGTCTTTTGGACATGACAGAGATGGTAGTGGGAGGTAGTCTTATATTTTTTTTTCATACTTTTATGTCTTAAAAAGCAAGATCTAATCGGTTTATATAATAAATATGGAAAATGTTATTGTTTTAAAATCCTTTTCTTTATTTACAAAAGAACTGAAACCCTAAATTATTTTATCATTTCCCAGGAAAGAAATAGTTCGTATCATAGATAGTTTAAACCTGTGCACACACTTACTGGACAATGAAAATACACTTTTAATCAGCTAGGCATTTCCATGTGTTGATTGGCATTTATAGAGTTTAATTTGGTTTTCATTTACTGAGGGTGCTATTTCATATCACTTTCCTCTGTTCAGATCTTGTTCTTTTAGAAAACTCAGTCAATTCAAAAGTTACTTCAAAAGAAGTGAAGATAGAGGGGAGAATTGGCAATGTACAATTCAAAAAATAGATCTAACATAATAGATCTAGTAATTTCCTCAAATTTGCTTGTTCACTAACACTTACATATGAAAGCCAAAATTTTTCTCTTTTATGATGTTTTTGATCTAGCTATAGACCAAATAAGAAATTTTCCTTATGCTTGTCACCAGCTCGGGCTTTGATGAGTTCTTTGTCTGAGCATGCATTCTGAAATCCTGGTATGGTGTGATACAACAATAGCCGTTACTATGGTAGAGCTGGGTGGAGAAGCAGTTTACTGCATGATAGATTGTAATATGCTTGGGAGAACAGTTTGTTTATGCTGATGAGCCTGATGCTGCCAGTGGCCCCTGAATAGCACTTGTTTATCATTGCTGTTACCAGTTCACCAGTTGAGCAGTGTCAGTCAGTATGTGCCAAAAAACCCTACTCCTCATCCTGAAAGATGGAACATAAAACCAGGTCATTGAATGTTAGCTATGACTCCATAAGGTTGAAATCTGTAAGTGGCACAGAAGAAACAAAAGAAAAGAGCAGAATCACAGTTTTGACTGAAATACATTTTGTTCAAGAAAGAGAATGTGCAAGTCAGATGTCACTACGTTATGTGTGCCAGCATACAGAACCTTTTTGACTTCATTCTCTTTGTTAAAGTAGGAATACGTGATGATAGGAAAAGTGTTCAAAACAAAACCATGTGTGTGAATGGTATGAAGAACAATGGAAACAAGCAATGTTTCTGGCAAAACCAGTGTCTAAATGGTTTATCTGGTGTATACTATTTGAGATGGTCTAGTCAACACCTGGTCTACTGACACCTGACAGGACACTCCTTTCTCAGAGGGAAAAAAAGTTCTAGCACAGAAGCTAGAGGGGCTTGTTGATAGAGCTTTACACTGGCTTGGAAGGGAAAGACAAAATACCATGCATGCCAGAGAAGAGAGGTATGATTGTGTGTCAAACTTGAGGAAATGAGCGCTACTGGAATCCCTCAATATGCTTCACAAGATGTCAGCCACAAAGGACCACACCTGAAATGTTTCTACACCAAAGCATGAAGCATTGAGGACCAAGCAAGAGGAGCTCAAAGCTTTGGCCCAGTCATGGAGATTTGACAACACTGGCATAAGTGAAACCTGTGGGATGAGTCCTGGAGTGCCCTATGGGATGATTACAGGCTCTTCAAGAGGGATAGGCAGGGCCCAAGAGGCGGAGGTGTGGCACTGGCTTATTCCTAATGGGAAGTGGAGGGGCAAGCACTGATCTCTTCTCTCTGTTGACCAGTGACAGAACCCAGGGGAATGGCCCGAAGCTGTGTCAGGGGAGGTTTAAATTGGATATCAGGAAAAAGTTTCTCACCCAAAGAGTGGCTAGGCACTGGAACAGGCTGCCCATGGAAGTGGTCAGAGCACCAATCCTGTCTGAGTTCAAGAAGGGTTTGGACAATGCTCTCAGGCACATGGTATGATTCTTTGGATGTCCTGTGCAGGACCAGGAGTTGGACATAATGACTCTGATAAGTCTCTTCCTACTCACCATATTCTACGATTCTATGATTCTATCAAAGCAGTCTTCTAAAGTTTAAGAACACAGAGAGGATTATTAAAAATGATGAATCACTTTTATGAAATTTTCTGAAGAAATTATAAATAAATTCAGAGAGATACTACCCACAAAGGAGAAGTTTGAGACAGGAATCAATTTATGTACTACTATTTTTTAAAAATGGTTTGACAGATTCATTTTCAAAGAATTAACCTTAAAAAAACCTTCAGGAATTATGAGCAAATTGATATGTCATCTGAAAATCCCTATTTCAACTAATACTTATTTTTCAGAGAGAAGCAAGTGTATGCTATCGTCATTCAGTTGATTTTCATTTTGGAATATGTAAGGTTGCATAGTCTAATTCTCAGCATTGTTTTTCAGTGTATAGTAAAGATGGGAAAAAGCAGCGTGATTAGTTCGTTAAACTAAAAATAAGAAGATACATCTTCGGTGTGTAATCACTTGAGAAGAAAAAGTGACATATATATTTTTAGAACTTTTCTCATTTTATTATTTCAGAATGAATTGTCTTTGGGAATTTAGGGCTCTGTGACACTTGAGAGGGATGAATTGTCATGCTGAATTTTATGATAAAGGATTCAATTTTTCAATTGTTTTGACTTCTAAAATTTTAAACACTCACTTAGCATGAGATTGATAATGGTTATTTGTCAAGCAGAAAATATAACTTGGATTTATAGAATTAGTTCACATTTTTTATTTCTTGCCTTACACCTCTAAAGTGATTTTATTCCAGTTGTACATGCTTTTGGAACAAGCAGTAGCCTTACTAATAGACAAGTATGCTTAAAAGCACATTCTCTTACATAAGCAGAGGCAGTGACATATATACACACAAGCATACACATACCAGGCTGTCACAGCCTTGCCAGAAGTACTACATTTGAAGCTAACATTTCCAGCAGTAACATAATTCCTGGAACTGCTCTCTTCTGGGAATGTGGTTAGAGCTAGGGCCATAAATAACATTAGAAAGATACTACACCTAATAAAGAGAACAAAGTTCTGACCACAAGCAGAAGCTCCATAGCTGATCCTAGATACTACATGGACCAAATTATGTTAGTGTCAGCTCAGTTTAGGTGAGAACTAAGTTTTCCCTTTCCTGCATGTTACCCACTGCCAGCTGCATATGAGTGCTCTCAGGGAAAGGGAGAATCCTTACTGTTCAATTAATAACTCCTAAAAATGCCATTTCAGGTAGTGTTGTCAGCAGCAGAATTAGGTTTTTGTTATCTTTTTTACAAAGAACCATAATATTTGCTACATTACAGTTTTTAATTTATGGGGAGTACACCAGAGCTGAGTTCCAAGCCTTCTCTTGTTTTGTATAGTCTCCCAGTAGTTGTTTCTTTTGAAATATATGGTCTGAAATGTCACATAAAACTTACCTGAAGGCCTTTAGAAATGAGGTTTAGCAATCTCGGGAAGCTTGGTATCTACAACTCCTACTGATACAGTTCCTTTAACTCATACTTTTAAAATACATCATGTTCTTATTTTTATTTAATTTGTTACCTTTTTCCCACCTTGCACTACCATAAAGAAAGAATACTTTGTAGGAAACATTCATCTGAAGAGTTTACAAAAAGTCCCCAGTGGAGTTCAATTTGAGTTTTGGCTAGAGGCCTAGATAGGTAAGGCAGCCTCTTGCTTTTAAAATGTTGATTGGATTGGCAAACAAGAGTTCAGTTTCCTGTTCTTACACATAAATCCTGGGTGACCACGGGCAAATTGCTTACAATCCTACTGTGTCTTGTCTCAGTTCTCTTTGTGAAAGATGTAGTTTGTAGTAATTTCTTGCCTCACAGAAGTACTTTAATAGTAAATACATCAATAATAGTGAAGCAAATAAATATTCTTGTAAAAGAGGTCATGATTTATTTTCTCCTTGATGGTAAACTTTTCCTACTGCAAATGGACTACTCTTTTCACAAGTGTTGTCACAAGGTATCTCAGTCTATCCTGTGTGTCAATAATGCTCTTCCAAAAATGTAACACTTACTCATGAAGATTGCTCTTAAAGACTATTTCTCGTTTACAAGTGCACAAAAGAAACCTAGGAAAAACAGAAAAAAACCCTCAAAACCAATAAACCTCGCAGTACTATAGACAATTAAAATATTTTATGAAGTTTGCATTTCATTTGCCATTGGGAGATGATGCTTGTTCTTATTTCTCTCTGCTAGGAAACTAGCTAACTGTAGAAGTTTAACTCTTTCAGGATAATAGACCCCTTGCTCTCATGAAAAATCTTTCTCCTTTTGTCTTTCAGAATATTCTTGTTCTAGGACAAAATACTACATAGTCTTTTCCTCTTTTATCCTGAAAGCCAGAAAGAACTAACTTGTCTGTACTCAAATAGAATTATCTATCTCTTTTGTCAGGGGTTGCTCACTGTACACTTCAAAACTTTTCAATATTCTTCAAAACTTCAGTTTGTAGTCAGGCCCCTTGTTCAGTTTCACATTCTATGTTACAAGTATATACTTGTTCTTCTCAGAGGCTTCTCAGCTTTCTTCTTTCTGCTTCATCAGCTATGGGCTGTTTGAGGAGCTTTATTTTAGAATAAACTAAACTATTAACATTTTTTTTTTAAAAATTCTATTATTTATCATAATTTAAAATTTTTATTTTATTATTTCTTTGTATTATAAAGCAAATCGATAATTTGTGTACTCTCTCCTTTGCCCGTTTATGTTGATTTTCCAGATGCTTTGGCTTTAGGCCAAAGGTTAGAAACCCTTGGGTTGCAGTGGGATGGCACAGGTCTAGGAGGTTTTTAGGTAGCCATCCCTTTTCAGCTTTTACCTCTTTTGCACTATAGTGAGATTCCCTCCTTAAGTCACTTCCACATGGTTTTGAAGAAGATACTTGAAATACCTTTTCATTTTTGGGAAGGCCTTATTTTTTAAATAACACCTTTAGGCATGGTTCCTGCAGTGATGGCCATGGGGATGCAATTAGTCCTAATTTTCTCAGTCTAAATTATGTATGCATAGTAATCTCTCACTGGAGAAATAGAATTTCTTAATCAGACAAGTGACTGGAATTCATTTAGAACAGGTGAAAATTTAAGTGTGTTTTATCCCCGAGTGCTATAAGTATGTATTCTGTGAGTAGAGTGAGGCAGAATTACATCTGTGTGATGCTGTGCCTACCAACTGGTTACCAGAAGTTATTACAGCCTTTATTAATTATCAAGGTTACTTTTTGGTGGTATACTTGCTTACTACAGACAAATGAAGCCAAAAATATAACCAGACTTAGATGGTCTGCAAATGTACCTGGGGCACCAAAAATAGCTAGTCACTGACTAGGTGAACTGAGCTGTATTCTGTACCCTCACTGGAAATTGCCTGTTTTATGTGCTGTATCTCTTTCCACTCTCATTAAAATGGGCTGAATCTGGAATATTCCTGCTGATATCACAGAAACTGGTTTGTGATCTTTCTCCATATATGGTGGTTATTAGGAGAAAGCATCACATCTCTTATTCATTTACTTTTCTTTTTTTTTTTTGAATTTATGTCTGAATACAGTTTTAGAAGAAATTATATGCTTTTCACTGTAAATGTGAAGTAAATCCTGCAAACTTGCAGGATAATTATTCAAGGTCACACATATAATTAACAATGATGGAAAGGCTTTACTTAATATTATTGCACATAACTGAAGGACTTAAAGCAAAAGTAATTAAGAGATGACAGAAACAGAAAGTCTTATTGGTGGCTGACACAAGATTGAATAGATCTGATTTTATACCTTATAGGAAAAAGAATATGTAGAAAAGTTATGAAGGAACTTAAATTTTAATTATTTAGCATGATTGAGTTGCTAAAATATTTCAGAATTAATCACTAATGAATAGTCACAGGAAAATCTGGAGAAATGAGAGGGAGGAGAAATTTAAACCCCATCACTAGAGGACAAGTTTGTGAATGAAGTGTGAATAAAGATAAATTCCTCTTCAGTGCTTATGTACTGCACTTTAAGCAGGTTTAAATGACTTCAAGAACAGCTTGTAACTAGTGTGCAAGTGGACACATTACAAAAAAGTTTTCCATCATGCTTAAGATGGAAAATGATACATAAAATTCTACAGAATGAATTTTAAGTAGGATCACTGCATCCCCTGTGAAAATCATAGCAGCTGTTAAAATCAATCTGAAAAAGATGTAGTTGAAGGTGACTATAATTTGTACATATACACGTGCTTGACTTTCAGACATCCTGGCACTTTAACTACATAGTTTAGTCCTGAACACAGGTATGGTTATTGTAGCTGTACCTTTGGAATGGTTCTTAAGACAGACAAATAACTGAGCTTCTGTGACTGTTAGAAATAGGATGAATCTAAAAAGCATGAGACACTGTACCAGAAGAAATTGCACAAAATCAACAGAAATGGATGGGATTGTTTAAAGGATAAAGCAGGAAAAACATAAGCAGTTGAAGGCCTCAGCGTGATCAGTGGGTGCGTACGGAGCATTGTACATATGGTTTGGTTTGGTTGCAACACTCTAAGGGAAGCTACAGCCAAACTGATCATCTTAACACTGAGAGTAGTTTCATTTCTCCTATGGGATGCAGAGGAGCCCTTGTAAAATGATATACTACTTTTGAAACAGTTGGTAATTGATACAGTGAAGATTATCCCAAAAGTAACAATTTGGAAGCTGGAACTATGTAACATACCACACTAATATGCCTCACTTTCAGTGTTCCTGCTCAGATCCTTGAAATTACTTCACATATGACTGTGGAAGAAGCTAATCTACAGCCCTCAAATATAGTTGTGAATAAATGTAAAGCATAATTTCAGCTGACCTGGAGAAGGAATAAAAAACAAACCCAATAAGAAATATTTTATTCTATTTATTTGTTTTCTTTTGAAGCATTGACAAGAAAATTCATGACAATTGTTTGAAATGTCAATATGCTGAGAAACGTCTTTGTCTTGAAAGAAATTTTGTCTACAATAATAAAAAGTTCAATACTGCCAAAATTTACCAGTCTTTTCTTAAATTTTCTTTTTTTTTAATGCAATATTTTTGTCATTCATGACAAAGGTATTTTTGAGAGAAAGTATTTTGGTTTATTTCATAAACCAAGCTTAAAAGGTAGATAGATATCAAGATAACATATTTTAATTGCATGAAAGGGTGGTGTCTCAATGACCTTCATAGTATCATTCTGGCAGACACAATTCTATTTGGTACATAATTTTGGCTTCTGGTTAGAGAACTTATTTTTACATCTGAGTGACCTGTTATAAGAAAGATAATTTTTTGCTAGAGTTGGCTTCTAGTAAAAAAGACGCACTCTAGCAATGACCACCAAAAATGTTGGAGAGAAGAAAAAGTAATATGTAGAAAAAAGCAAAGAGTACTACATCTGAATATAACAAACCCTAACAATAAAAATAAATATGAAATAAATGTGAATATGCCCATATTAGTTGCTCTTTTCACAGCTATTTTATTTTTACTTTTTTTTTTCCCCCCCAGTTGCATATAAAATTATCATACACTTACTTTTCCTCCCAGTTCAGGTGTAATAACAGACTATGGGAAAAGATCTTGAAGAAAATGGTCCAAAGTTTTGGAAAGCAATATGATCCCACTTTTATTTCTTTGCTCAGAAAGAATTTTGGAGTATTTTTTGAAATGCAGTTATTTTCCAATGCAATTCATTTCCTGGTTTATGAAATAAAGGTAAAGCACTTTCCGGTTCGTAGAGAAGTTTTCTTAGATTAAAAGTTATGGGCACTTACATACAAGGTGCCATATTAAAGAGTGCGCATGATACAAATTAAACATGGCAGGATGTAATCTACTGTTTTTTTTCACACACACACACACACACACAGAGTGCAATTTTGAGCACTCAAATTACTAGAGCTGTTGACTGCTGAAACATGGTACGTGTTACTATTAATACTAGAGGTAAAGAATGTCACAAACAGTCACCTCTTGCTGGTATCTACAGGGTCTGCATGATTATGGTTCTATTAGGATGTGATTTTCTTATCAGGGAAAGCTGTAGAGCTATTAACTTTAAATTGTGATTGATTGTATTTACTGTTTTAATCAACTCGAAATTGGGCCCAAGCCTGAGGTCCTTGTCATAGTAGATCACAACAGGGAGATATTTTTATCAGTTTATACCATTCAGCTATTATGGTGCATACCGTATTTTACATTAAATATTTTTGTTATTAAAATTAGTTAATCTAATTAAGTGGTGATTATAAACCCAGATGTTAAATATAGAATCTATAATTAATGTGATTAAAATCTAGCTTCTTTAAGTTTAATTTTTCAGTCCAGGAACTGTGATTAATGGAGTTTGCATAGTGTGAAAATGCTGAAGTCAGTAGAGAGTCCATAAATCAGTTAATTTGCCTTTTATTAGAACTATATGCCCTGTCAAAAATTGTTATGCTGAACAAAGGCTGTATTGAGTATGTTTATGCAGCATGAATCCACTGGCTACAGACTTCTCCAGCAGTACTTTATGTTCTCAAATTCTTGCAGTCTTGCAGAAATCAGTGTTTCTCTTGAGATATCTCCTTAATAGAGAAGATTAAATATTGCAGTAGGGCAGATAATTTTTCCCTGCTGCCACAACTACTCATCACTGGGCATCTCTTGCTGTCATCTTTCTATGACATCTTAAGTTCCCACTTCCTATACTTTTCTATTTTTGTTTCTTCTGAAAGAAGAAAATCAGAAGGAATGTTATTATAAGCTTTCCTTTAGAAATTAGTTTAATGGATAATACAGATTATGCATAGATTATATCAAATCATAAGGAGTCCTTTGCAGTTTTTATCAAGGTCAAAATCTTATGTGTTACTATTATTCTCAAGATTAAGTTAAAACAAAAGCAAAAATATCATTCAATCTCCAACACATGCTGAATTCCTAAGATGTCTAACTCAGGCATAGTTTCAGCACAGCAAAATACAATTAAGTGCATTAAGCTTTTGAAACTTTACTAGTAGTGGCCACATCTAGGTGTATTATTAAACCCATGGATAACATATCAGCTGGGATTGTACAACTGTAAGTGCAAATAACTGATTTTAAAATTAACCTCTCTATTTTTATTAGTTTATTCTGTGAACAAAAACTTTCTGAAAAACTTTGGCTTTGTAGGTACTGTATTCTCTATTTTTTTGCTAATGTCATAAATTACACATCTTTATTAAGCTCAGCAACGTAATTCCCTGATGAAGTTTTGCCCATGCAATATGAAACTCAGTCAGACAAAATTTCATGTTTTGTGTAATGCAGTTTCCATGAAATAAGAGTCTATGTAAATTAAATTTTCTAATATTTATAACTTTTGCACATTTTTCAAGTCATCCTTCCAGGATGCTCTTTGAGAAATGCATTTTTCTGTAAAATGCAAAAGAAACTTGAGGTTGATTGCCCCTTCTCATGGATTTACTTAATAACACTACTTAATAATATTAAACTTTGAATATCTGTGACACTCTACTTGGATAAAGTGATTCCAAACCCTTTCATCTATAAAATACATGGGTTTTTATTTTTGCTTAAATTAAATTAATATAGAGACCAAAAGTATAGAAAAGTTGCTCTTTTATTTGGAAAACAAGAGAAAAGATATGAGAGGTACTCTTTGGCATATTTTCTAGGTTGTCCATTAGTGTTAGTAGCAGATGATAAAACTCAATCAATAAAAATTCCAATTTCCCACCCTCAGTGCTATACCAGAAAGGACATGATGCTTAACAGAAAATAACATTATTGTTATTGTTATATAACAATATATATAATATATATTGTTATATACATTATTGTTAGTAAAAACTAATATCAAGATAGGATTGGATTTACATCCCTGTGCTTATTCCAGGCTTTGCCACCCATCTGTAGTGGCAATTCCAATCAAGGGAAAGCTGTTAGCCTTCTCAAGCAGTATGGAAGAATAAGAGTTGGAATTTGGAAGAAAGGATGGCTTCTTCAAGAGTAGGATGTCCCACTGTTAGTACATTTAGAAAATATGTCCTAGCTTCAAAACTTTTATTCACCATGTGCTCTACACACAGATGTGAGGTACAAACAAGTGTACAGATATGGAAGTATTGCCCAAACTAGAAAAACGCTTTAGGAATGTCATGTTCAGAGGTATGGGCATCCAGAGTCTGTGGGTGACAGTAAAACAGCAAGCCTGAAATTGCAGTTTCCCCTTGCCAGGAGCAAGCTGAGAGTTGTGGGAACCAAGGACTGGAAGGCTGTGGTTGTGCAGAACTTCAGAAGGTAACTGGAAAGGTTCAGCTGAACATACTTTAATTGTTCTTCAGGCTACAAAATGCTGCTCTTGTCCCTTCTGTCATACCATGGAAAAACTAATACTACAAGCATAAAAATCCAGAGTTTTCACCTTCTGAAGGGTTGCCAATGGCTTAGATTTATTTTTCAGGATCAGGTGCCCATGGAAGACCCTTGTGTGAGATGCTCATGCCCTTGCCTGGACAGGAATGCTTTGAACACTGGAAGGGGAAAGATGCAGTGGGTTAGTACCCTTCCAAGACTGTAGGTGCTGGCAGGATTCTGTCAGAGTGAGGCACTGAAGCAATGCAGAACAAGATCAGCCTTGGCCAGTGACATTTTCATGCAGCAACTTGAAGTATATATATACTTTTTTTTAAACAGAATCCATCCTATCACACCTTAAAAGAAAATTAAGAGAAACCAGAGCCAGTTTCTGACAAATATCAAACCCCTCAGCCTATGCACACTGCTGCCCCTACCCTGGGAGTGGATGGCTGGATCATGGGCAAAATGCAGCCCTTTACTGTCTGCTTGGAACAAAGATTTCTGTCTGTTCCTGGTAAAATCTGTTTCCATTTTAAGAGGGGGATTTTGAGCTTTAATCCTTTATTTCATCATGTTGAAAAGTATAGAAGTCACAAAACCATGCGGAATGATCAAATAAAATATGGACTGAATTGAGTGTGCAGGATTTCTTTTTTTTTTTCTTTTTTTTTTTTTTTTAATTAAAGAGGAAAACTCATTCTTTAAAACTGTCAGATTCTCCCCTCTCCCTAAGTAAATAATGTTAAGCTATAATAAAAACTGTGTCTTTTAAAATGTAGCACTCTTACAGATGTGCATAATAAATTATTCCTGACTGCACACTATCCTTAGATTATATAAAACATATGCCTGCACTGAATCTGGTATTTTCTTTGGAGGGGACACAACTCTTACAGACAGCCGTGGTTGCAAAGTGCATGCTTGATATGATACATAATTTTGGTGTTTTTCCGTGTAACATACCAAATATTTTAAAATAATGTACAGATATGGGAAATAGCTTTTCAGCTCTGGTTGTAAGAATGCTTCATTAGAAAAGCAGCAATGATCCTCTTTCTCTCCCCTTGGATTTCTTACATCCTCGTTGTGGAGATTTTAACTGCTTTGCAAACTAGAACTTCAACTGTCTCAAGTTGCTTACTATATGAAAATATCTTTTTCTGGTCAGGATGGTTTACAAGCTGCAGGATTAATTGTCACTGCATTTGGCTTGGTAAGCTAGAACCAGCATTTGTGGAACAAAAATAAATATGAGAGAGAATTACTCAGGAAGTAATCATGCAAGATGGTGAGTGATATCTGGAGGAACTGGGGCCTTAGGGAATTAAAGGTGCTCAGCACTTCCAGTGATTGCTCTATTTCATAGGCCAAACCAAATATGCAACACAAAGTTTACTGATGTGTTAAATTTTCATGGCTTTCTGCTGCACTCCATCTGAGCTATGACAATCTACGTGTCCTTTGCTTCTTGTGGGTTTTGAGGCTTTTTATCCTTCATTTTGCAAATCCCCTATTATGTATAAGTTCTGATAATTTTGTTATGTGTTCCTAGGTGATCTATTAGGCTACTAGTGTACTAGGTTGCCAGACACTGACTAGCTACTAATTGAAGAGTTTCTATTTATGAAAAGAAAAAACAAAGATGACTATCGTTTATAAAATGTGAAAGCAGAGACTGGAGGACGTGTTTAAATGGATATCATCATCATGGCTGGGCTTGGTGAACAAAGATTTGGCAAGGACTCTACCCACGCTTGCTGCAAGTGCACTAATGACTAAAAAGGCCAGTGTGAGATAGACAAGTCCGGTTGCGAAAGGCAGAGCGGAAAGTCTCCCCAGGTGATATTGACAAGACGCGATCCTTTCTACGTTGTCTTTTCTCCTCGAGAGTGATCCTGCCTGTGTTCTCAAAAGCAGCAGCAGCGTTATAGATGGTGTGTCTCCAGACCTCCCGATTGGAGGCCAGGGTAGACTAACGATGGTGATCAATATGGCCAAGGCTGAGGGATTGTTTCAGGCAGTCCTTGTATCTCCTCTTTGAGGCTCCTCTCTTGCGGTAGCCAGTGGCAAGTTCCCCATAGAGCACGATCTTAGGGAAGCGGTAGTCCTGCATCCTGGAGACGTGCGCTGCCCAGCGCAGCTGTGTTCTCAGCAGCATGGCCTCGATGCTCGTGACTGCTGCCTGTTCAAGGACAGATGTGTTGGTCACATAATCCGTCCAGTGGATGTTTGGGATTGTACAGAGGCAGCGCTGATGGAAGCGTTCTAAGAGACGCAAGTGGTGGCGGTAAATGACCCATGATTTGGACCCAGATAAAAGAGTAGACAGTACACTGGCTCTGTAAACGCTGATCTTCGTACTTTTGTTCAGGTGTTTGTTTTACCAAACTCTTTTATGGAGTATACCAAAAGCTCTGCATGTCTTTGCTAACCTTTTGTCTACTTCTTCATCAATCTTACCGTCCAAGGACATGATGCTTCCCAGGTAATTAAATTACTGGACTGATTTGAGCTCTGATTCGCCAGTGGTGATATGGGGATGGTGGAAGACTTCCTGAGGTGCAGGCTGATAGAAAACTTCTGTCTTCTTCAACCTGACTTCCAGCCCAAAAAGCTCAGCAGGCTCTGAACAGCAGGGTGTTAAATGCTGCAGAGCTGCTTCTGTGTGGACAACGAGGGCAGGATCATCAGCGTAAAGCAGCTCACGGACAAGATGATTTAAGTCTTAGTGTGGGCCTTCAGTTGCCTTAGGTTGAAAAGGCTTCCATCGTACGAAATCCGATGTAGATAC
>JAYRBT010000093.1:14788791-14813037 GCA_036023395.1 Myiotriccus ornatus
AAAAAAGGGAAGGGAAGAGAAAAAGGAAGGGGTGGCCATCAAGTACATTAAACATAAGATACTCTATATCCGTTCCTTGGAACTAATGAAGTACTTTTACTGAATGTAAGTAAAATGGCAATGAAAGAAAATGTGGGCGTTTTGTTATTTTTTTGTATGCTTGTTTTTAACCAGGCCTGTCGTAGTAGTATCGGATTTTTTTGCTTTCTTTTCTCTCCCTGGGAATATAAAGAAATTGAGGAATTTTACAATGTAAAGACAGTATCACAAACATGTTCAGCGGATCCAAGAATGGATCACATATCTCAGTAGAACACCACAGTTTTTCTGGGTATTAATCAGAAACGTAAAATATTCTGACTTTTCAAGCACAAACTTTTAATACCAGTTAGAAATGTCAAACCAACGTTTACATTTTGCAACATAATATTTTTTCTGAACTTCCTTGTTTTGTGAATATTTTCAGTATCATAAATCTTAATACTCTTTTGGGTTGAAAACAAATGTTGGAATATTGAAATGGAGATTCCATTCTTTGAAACTTTCCACTGAACTTGATGACAGCAGTGGGAAATTTCAATTTTATCTCCCCAACAGAACTGTCAGTATTGTTATATTTGTAATATTACTCTCAGATATGGAACACTATGATTTGGAATTACATAAATTTAATTAATTTAAATATTGATTAGTAAGGGTCTACAGCAAAACTTTTTTTTTTTTTAATATTGGTTGTTTATTGGCATCTTGAGCTACTTTATAGGTTTACTGGCCCCTTAACATAGTTGGAATAACAGTTTTACTTTACTGATTTATAAGCATGTCATGCTGCATAAAGTTTAAAATCCTAGTCCTACCAACAAGTAAAAAAACTATTCAAATGTACACTTCAAACTAGAAAAACCTCAGAAACTATTTTATGATTGGAAGCTGAAAACTAATCACAGTTAGAAGGGTATGAAGACTTATATACTTATGAAGATGTTACTTTATATTTAAGGTTGGAATCAATCATCTGAAAAATTACTCCTTTTACTTTTCCACTTTTGTTTTGCTTTTATGAAAATAAATTTATTTGATAAGAAGAAAAAATCTATGACAGAATTTTTAGGATTGGTGTAACTATAGTCTGTCTTGGAATTTCAGGAAAATGCCTTGTCTGTTAGTAGTGGAAGTTGCATTATCCATGATCTATAAGATCTATAGAGAGACAACATATTAGAAAATTAGCTCTGCTTTTTCTACTGCCCAACAGTGCAGATTGAGGCAGGTGAGGTAAACTCATGTTGAGAAAGAAGCCCTAAATATCACAGATTCTGTGCTGGGAGAAATCTCAATACTCATTAAAAGGCTCTAGTAAACTTGCACTGGAATCACCTTTGCTTGCTTGAAAACTAGGTCAAAGAGCTCACGACAAACTGCTACTATTGGACTAGCACAATTCCCTTTTATTAGTCTTCCACACAACCTCTTAAGATGTGATCTACAGTTTTATTAAGTAATTAAGAAAACTGTATTAATAGTACCAAATAACTGATATGATCCCCATGATGTTTTGTAGAAGATCAACAACAAATACACTACTCTCTTAGCCAATCTGTAGAGTCAAGTCTGTTGCCTGGGGTCTCCTCAAAAGCTTATCCTGTGTATCCATGCATCTGCAGTCAGATTCTTCCTACACTTCTCTCATTCTACTCTGTTTATTGTTTTAATTGACTAAAAACTCTTATGTGCCACAACCATGCACAACTCACTCCACTCTTGTTAGAAATGACACAAGAATTTTCATGTGACCATAGCATAGAAAAGATACCTAAATCTTACGAAAAGTTACTCTATGAATGCATCTCCATCATCAAATTTTGAATGACTTGACCTGTATCTGTTTCTAACCAAGGAAAATTTCTTCTCAGTCATAGAACACAGTCAGTCCTTAAGGAAAGCTAGCATAAAACCTTACAACCTTGAGGAAATATAAGAATTTAAAGCCAGTCACTGCAACCTCAACAAGGACAGAATATCAGAAGAAACAAGAAAGCTTTAACAAACAAACAAACAGATTGGAAAATATTTTTTCCAGGTAGTGGAACAGTATTAGCAGGACTAACTAACTGTAAACTTCCCTAAGGGGTAGAAAGAGAGCAACGTGGTTTCTAGCAACATTTGAACTGGCTGAGCAGTGGGATGTTACACCAAGCTCTGTTGCCATCTAACATTCATGACGAACTCAGAAGAACCAGAAGAAGCTAGCAACAGCAAACTTAAAGTGAAAAGGTTAGAAACATAGCTATATGAATCAGGCACAACAATTAAAAAAAACTCTGCTTAGGAGTAATTTTGAGCATTTGTATAGGTGATTTCATAGGAAAAATTATGGTAATTGACAAAAAGTGTATGTGTTAATAAATAGAAAGAGTAATTTTACATTAATTTAGGAGGTAACATCAAGGCCATGATTAATACACAAAGAAATGACTCATAATTTGGCAGTAATGTCTATACATCATGTTTCATCACGTTTCTTCTAGAAACAAGAGGGATGAAAAATACTTTTCATATTTTACATATTATATAACCATAGAACACTGAATGTGATCTGAAAACAGCATGTCATAAAGATTTAGGGCACTTCAGCAGATTTTGTTAGCCTAAAAGAACAGACAATCTAAGAACCTAAGGAACAAGGGAAACAGAACAGCATTGCTCTAAATACAGCAAGAACTACAGTATGCTTTGTAGAAACAAAATTTGAAAGCTATTATTGTCTCACTGACATTTTCTTTACATATGTCAATTTCCAGTTCTTCATAACTCAGTAACAGGCATTTGCTCTAGGCTAAACTCAAAAAAGAATTCTCAGCCTGGGAGAAACTTGTTTTGGTGTGTGGGACTATTTGTGTAAAATAAAAGAAGGAAAGAAATAAGTTCTAAGAATACAAACAGATCTAAAAAATTTCTTTATAATGTACATTTTGTCTTAATTAAATTATCACCCTTACTATCAAAAAAAACCCTAGATTGAATTGTTTTCTATATTCATTGTGATACTTTTAGTTTATTTATGTTATAGTGACTAAGGGATTCAGACAAGATGAGGTTTCATGACAACAGATGGTGATGTATATAGGGTTTATCTATATCTCTAGCTTTCTTATTTGACTTCTGAACTCTTAAAGGGTTTTGCTCTATGTTGCAGATCCTCCTAAAAACATCACGCATGTATATTACTTTACATTATAGATTCATCTGTTTAACTTGTTTATATCAGATCAAAAGGAATGAAGTGTGAGTCCTAGATGTCCATAAACACCAAACACAATTTGCATTATTGGCTGCTATCCCTAGGACTAGCACTTGTACAAGATACATAGCTTTCTAAGTATTCTTTTCTTTTAATCTCTAAAAGAAGTGGCTGAAATTCAGACTCCATTAAAGCCACTGTGAAGCACTTGGCAGGTTTTTCCAGTCACTATGATTTTGGATTGACAGCATATCAGCCTGGTTGACCTGCAGATGCACAGGAAGTCCAGTTTAGTGGTGTACATCAGATTTACCATAAGCTTTCAGTGTCAAACACACCTGTGCCAGAACAGTGCAAACGAATAGAGTTCTCTCTATACTTGGTGTTGTACAATGCAGTTGAGCTACAGAGACAACAGTTATCCAGATAAATGACTCTGAAAAGGAAAAAAATTGTCCAGGTAAACATTATAATTATCGCTAAAGTTACGCTATTAATTATTTACATCCCCATAGGAGTGGGAATATGTGTCTTCATTCTCTAATCTCTTACATCAGTCTTGTCTCCGATACTTGTCCAGATAAAAGGAAAACACATTTTGTAAGATAATGAATGAAAATAAATATTTATAGATAGAACTATTATTAATAAGCTAAATCACTGGAATTATTTAGATTAATATTAGGAACATATGCAGAGTGAAGGATAATAGTGCAGTCAGTGTTTTACCATGAACATTTTTCACACATACACAGAGTATACACCAGATCATCAGTTTTGAAGGACCCTATAATAACAAAACCTGTGGATACCTAAGACAGCAGAGGGAATTTTACATCTGGTCAGTATGTATCTATGTAATTCATGTGAAACAACTGTTGGTAATGGAGTTTGGCAGCAACCAAGTGCATTCAAAACCTTGGCAATGTATTGGGGGGCCTGGGAGGAGGGAAATCTTTTTAATTTCTCTATGATTTTATGGATGTTGAGAAGATTACGGAAGGGTGAGTTTACAGAAGCCTTTTAAAAATTATTCATTTTAAACAATTTTGAAAGAAGGCAAGAGAGTTGCAGAATCAAAGTGCTGTCCTTGACGTTGGACTCTAACAAAAGTCACACAGGTAAGAGAGAATTGTGCAGAAACAAAAGTAAGACTAAATGACCAGAAAAAAATTATTTCTAGACTGATAAATTTCAAGCATTATTCTTGTGCAGATATCACCATATATTTCTGCAAGGAAGGCTCTAATATGCATTTGCCCTACTTTGAACTGACCTGAGTAAGGCGGAAGGAGGTCTAGTCCACTCAGCTCTGAAAATCTTCACTCTCTCTCATTTTTGTCTCATTCTTTGTCTCACATTGCAATGGCAGTTAGAGTCTCAGGTTTGTCAGGTTACACCAATTACTTTTTTTCCATCTCTCTCTGTCCTTTGGCTATTTTATCAAAGTGCTCCTACCAGCTGCAGTTCTGACAGAAGCTTAAACAGCAGCCTGATCTGGGAAGTGAGAGAGTAATTTTCTTTCAGTCTTGTAGAGCCCAAGTCTTCTTGCTGTCATTAACAGCTGTAACAGAACCAGACTGTACAGCTCTCAGTTGCATTTTGGTCAAGGACAACTGTGTTGCTTGGGCTGACTGAGATCTACATCACAGGAGAGAGAAGAGACAAAAAGAAAGAGAAAAGGAGAAAGGGAGAAAAAAACAAAGGGAGAAATAAAGAGTCCAGCTAAAGGAAAGACAAAAAAGAAGGAACTCAAGAAGGAAAAAGGAGGGTAAAGATGGAAGACACAAGGAAAGATGGAAGACACAAAGGACACTTATTCTTAGAAGATCCTTTTTTGTTTAAACATTTGTGTTGTTCCTTCCCTCTTTGCTGTTGTCTTCAATATAATTTTTTCTATTTTTCCTATTTATCTCTTAAAGGAACTCCTTGTCTATTTACGCACAAGGCATGAATCACAAAATAAAAGCTTTTCCTGTAAGTGACATCAGATGCAGTTAGCTTAATCCAGCTTTAGATAGAAAACCTGTGCAGACATATTTTGGTCAAGATGGAAATATAACCTGCTTTTCAATTTGAATTATCTCGCAGAGCATGTGCTGCAGAAGACTCTACAATCTGTATATGTAAGAAAAGCAGAAAACATTAGCACTGCTCTTTCTATGTGCTGTACTACTTGGGTGGGTGATAGAAGGCAACCACAATCAAAGCATGTGGAAAGAATTAGCTTAATGCAATATCCCCTAGTAGGTGCACCTGTCATGTAAGGCAGCACATTACCAGCCATTTAATCAATATTTTTACAGCAACAGAATTTTTATAGGCCATTACATGGAAATTTTGGGCAAGAAAGAGCTGGCTGTGATGACTTTGCTAAAATGTTTTAAATTGTGGTGGAATCCTGCAGGCAGCCTAGATTGCAGCTTTTTAGGCTCAGAGGTTTAGATACAGGGAATAAAACCACTGCATGAAAGTCACACTAAACACCTCTAATCAGCTACAACTTGTAATTAAGCAAACAACGAATCACAGAAGTATCTTTGTGCTATTTCTCTCCATTAGCCTGTAAGCCTCAGTGGAAGCTTTTTTGTATTTATTGGGTACCAAATCAACATTAACGTGCTTCAAGCAAAAACATGGTTTTAAATTCCGTATTACAATTTCAAAGCAACTGCCTTTTCAGGTAATATTATTCCCTGCTACTCTCCTATGGCAGTAGCCCTAAGTTGCAAGCAGAATGTGAAAAGAAAAAGAAAATGCTCTCTGACACTTTTTTTTCACCTTTTTCTTACCTTTTCTTAGTAGTTAGAAATAACAGTGAAAGTATTTTCTGCTTCAAAAGTGAATGATGGGTGTTTTGTCAATAGCCAAAATATATAAATGTCCTATAAGGAATCACGGCTAAGTGATGATGATTGTAGCTGACTTGTCTTAGACGAAAATGTTTGAAAAGGTTTTGTTGCTCTCAGAACAGATGCTGATAGTTTTGAGGAAGTTCAAAGAAGAGTTTTGTGCATGATTAAAGCATTGGAAGGCATATCTTATAATGAAAGATTCCAATAGGTCCATTTACTTTGTTTATCAAAGAGGACATCAAAGGTTACTTGATCACAGTCCCTGAGAAGGTACTCATGAGAAGTACTACTTTTTGAAATGGACTCTTCAGTTTAGCAACCAACAAGAACGAGTGAATGGAAGCTGACAGGTTGAAACTAATTATGATATAGGTTTTGCTTTGATGAATTTTGATAGAGAGAACTCAGGAAAGCTAGCTAAATGTCTCCATTTCTACAGGCTAACATAAGTAAGAATTAGCTAATAATGAATGTGGCTAACTGCTGGGAAAAAAAGCAGTAGATGCTTTATCCTGAGAAAGAAACTGTGTGTTTTTAGAATATAAAAAAATATTTTTGGAGAGCATGATGTCTTGAACTACAATGAAATTCAGTGTAATTGATCACAGCACTCCTCTGCGGCCTTACTGTGAAGCTGTGAATTTTTCCGTGCGGTCTTGTTACCCTTTTCCCTTATTCCACCCTCTTGGCTAATAGTATTGTACTTTCATCAGATTATCTCCTGGTCATGACAACTATAAGCATGTGAACACCTGATTTAACTGGGTTCAGCTTGTCATTGAAGGACTAGGTGTATCTTAAGACAGGAACAATGTTTTCCTAAGATTCTGCAGCATCTAATAAACTGAAGTATATGTATGTCCTTAGTGGGCTCTTGGATGCTGCCAGAGTATAAATTGATGAAGAATAATAGGTATTTGAAAAAACTGAAAGATTTATACTGGATAGTTTAGAACTAGCTTTTGCTTTTAGAACTACCTTTAGCATATGTCTGAAATTTAAATTGCAGTAACAGCTTTCTGTCATAAGAAAAGGAGGTTGGCTTAAAAAACTCTTACATAGATATTCAAATGCTTCTTTTGTTTGACCATTGTAATAAGCAATTAATAAAAACCGATATGGAAATGAGGAAGTTAAGAAGGCTGTACTAGTGATATTTTTATATGCTTATTTTTAGTAAAAAAAGGCTGATTCAACATCCTAGAAAATTAACTAGAAAAAAAAAGAAAGGTACATTGGGAAAAGTTTCAGCACTTAAAACAATAAGCTTGTGTCATAACAAAGATACCTTTATTAATGACTGAAAAGCAAAAACTGCACCTGTATACTTATTTTAATCTAAGGTCAAGGGGAAAAAAAACCTTCATAAGTCCTTTTCAATGCTGGAGCAGGCAATAAAACAAACCAATAAAACAGAAACTATTTTTTGTTATTAGACACAAGAGCCAGAAGTAGACGCAGAGATATAGACAAACTGAAATAACAGAAGTACAGAAAAGGGAACAACCTTAAAAGAAAACAAATTGATCAATAAAGAGATGAAAGTTTGAGAATAACAGTAAGAAAAACCTAACTATCACACATTATTCATGACTGCGGCAGAGAACTGTTTTGATCATCAAAGTAACTGCTCTCTCTATAACACATGCCTTTTCTCCAAAAGGATGCCTTTTGTACAAATATATGCCTTAAAGATAATCATGCAAAGCTTATTAGTTATGGCATTTTCCCCCTCAAAAATATATCTTGAATAGGTATTAAACATTGTCTTTGTAGCACTTTCATGAAGCTAATACTTATAGCTCTCCTACCAGATAGAAAAACATGTCCCAGTTTTAAACAGCTATTTTCCTCACATACTTGTCCTAGTGTGCATAAAGTCTAGAATATTAAAAAACAAACAAGCAAACAAACAAAAAACCCAACAACGACAACAACAAACCCTGGTTGTGAAACAGCTACAAGACAGAACATCAACCCATTTTTAAAGTATTCCTTCTCCTTGGTGAAGAGGACGAACAACTAACAACAGCTTTTTGGTGTATACTCTCCCTAGTGTTGTGTCCTGAAGGTGTTGAAGCACCAGGGGATTTGCCATGTGATGTAGTGACTAATACAAAAACAATTTCTGAGGAAAGAACTGAGGGGAGAAGTTCTTCCTCTGTACAAAGGATAAAGAGTGTCTAGGAAAGTGTAAGGAAACCTCAGAAAAACCTCAGATTTGCCAGGAATGCAAAAATGGGGATGCTGAAGATAAAGGAATAAGTCTAGCAATTTGATAACGCTGTTCAATTGCAAATTCAGAAACCAGCTCTGATTTCTGCTGGACTGAGCAGGTGTCAGCACAGATCTGATCTGGTTTTACTGCAAATATCACTCAACCATTTTAAGTTTTGGAGCAGTCCAAAGAGCCATCTATCTGGCCATTCACCAGCTCTTGGATTTTCTAGAATATGTATTTTGAGTAACAGGGATAAATGTTGGGAATATGTTCTCCACTAATGTTAGACTTGTTTTCTGTTATCCTTTTTTTCTGCAGAAAGGATTTCCTCATTAAATATTGTATACATTGTGCAAATTTCTCTTTGTGTATATACACTCTTAATTTAGTCTCACAGTTTAGCATTATGCAAGGGAATAATATTTTTTTTTAATGATGCATTTAAAAAAATTACTGGGATTTTATGCTCTATAATCATTATTTTTTCTCAACAGCAACCATATGAATTATTCAGAAAAAGGAAAAAACCCAACAAAACAGCAAACCAACTTTGCATTTTGCTAACTATCTACTCTGGCAAAGAAAATCTTGATTTCTTCTCTCTGAAAGATATATAATGAGAAGAAAGCTAAGTAATTGTGAACTTATTCAAAGACTTTTGAGTTTACTGTTATGCTGAAATGCCATAGAATACCTCTGAAGAAAATCAACACTTTTTTAACCTTTTTGCTTACCGTGTTTCAAACTTTTTACTTGCGTTATGTTAGCTTAAATATTGAAATAGCTGGAATAAAGCAATGCATTGCTGGATAGTGTTTGATTTTCCATGTTTCATATTTTGTACCTCTTTTTGTAATAAACTACTTTAAATACGTATTTTCATACATTGAAAAGTTTTCTGTTTCTGTTACATTGGTGTAAAGATACTGCATATAAACAGTAAACTACTGTTTTTAAAGAATTCTTTGTATTTCACATCTGTCAGCAACAAAGTAATGAGTCACATAGCAGTAGTATAAGATACTACTAGGAACCTGGAGCTGTCATCATGTCCAAAGCATTTTACATACAGTTTCCAAACACTAGTTGAACTGAAGAGGTGTATCTCGGCCTGGAAATGAATTTTGCGATACATAAAGGTTGATGTTTATTCTTTGTTTCTTTTAATAGTCAGCTACAGAACACCTACACTACATCTACTCATTAAGATACAAAACACGAATCAGCATGTCTTGTCACCTACTGAAACTAAATGCGGTGTTAGTATCCCATTGCCTACCAATTTAGTACACTATATCAATGCCCCACATACACCCTACACCTCACTTTAAATGCTGATCAAGGGCATTTGGACTTTCTTCTGAAGTGTTCTGAGGACATGCAGAGCAAACAATGTGCTCAAACTAATATAAGAATTTTCAAGACCTTACTACCACCTCAATATTATATGAGAAAATGAGCAGTTTGTACATACAGAATTTTAGTCCCATTGATTTTTAGAAAGTTAGGTTCTTAAGGGATTAGTTTATGTACTTATATAGAACTGCTTAGTATAAAGCTTATAAGAAAGTGCCTTGCACTTGGTACTGGAACAAAGAGAGAAATAACTCAGTAGCCTTAAATCTAAATATTTTCATGATAAGAACTCTTAGAACAAATATTTCACTGACATCTGCCAAACAGATGATAATATAAATGGTAGGAGTCTTCCATAGTAGGAGTCTTACACTTTTTACTGACTGAGCTGCAGAGAAGCTTTCTCTTGATTTCTAAAATGTGAGAAAGAAGATGAATATGCAGACTGAAATAAAACTGTTTATTGTAGTCTGCTGTTGTTTAAGCAAGATGTAAAGCTCCTGTGCTTGCTAACATGGGGCTTACAATTTTTCTTATTCCAGCATTAGTATTAGATGCCTTTAGGTCAGGTTGAAAATTAGCTGTTTTAGTTAAAAAAATAAAGGGCAAAACTATATTTTGTTACTGTACAGGAAGAAGAGTGTTCTAGAGACAAGATGCCTAGATAAATAGGAACAATTTATTTACATTGACACTTTGGTTCTGATTATGTACAGAGAAGATGCTGATTTCAGAATTAAATACTCCTACCTTCATAACTATGGCAATACAAGTCATTCCCTTATGGGTGTAATAATGCTGAGAAATGATAAAGTCATACAAACATGTAATGAATACAAATCTAAGGTAACATCTAAATAATTTGTGCTACATGGATATATGAAACACTAATTTAAAAATGCATAGCAATCAAAGAGAATATCAATGAGAAATAACCTAGAGCAAGAAAGAATCAGTTTGACGAATTGGGCTATATTAAAGTTCTTTTTTTTTTCCCTCAGCAAGAGAAGAGATAGACCTTTCATGTTAAAATAATAATATTTTTATCCTCAGAAAAGAGAAAAATTAGAATCTATTCCTCGAGGATGATATTTTCTGTTAAAACCTAGTAGTTTCTTTGGAGACACTTTCAACACAAAGCCTTTCAAATTGAGCTAAAGGAGGAAAACAGAAAAGTTCAACATCAGGGAAAAGCTTACATGCACCTTGTCCGTCTCACTACTAATGACAAGACAGTTTTTACTGGGTTTGCCCAACCCTTGTCAAATGACATGTTGAGTAATTATGTGTGTTATAGATCATATGGAAATGTAACCTGTTTACTTATTTTTGGTTCTGTGTGCAGACCACTCAGATTTAGCATCCACAGTTGCTTCTCAGCTATGTCATAAATGACATATATTTGACTGCAAAGAACATGAGATAATAAACTGCCTACAATCCAAAATCTTGAAGCTGTCTCTTCAGAGTGAATGGAATACTTCAAATATACTTTGGCAGTTTCAAGACTTGTGCTAGTGATAATAATGACCTGCTGTTAGTGTGAGACAGAATAAAAGTTCACAGTGATGGAGGCTGTTGTAGATCAACTCATTTTAGCTCATACAATTCTGCATTAAAAAAACCCTTGAAATACAGCCTGAAATATGGATGCTTTCTCACTTTGGATGTTGTTGAAATGATGCTTTATAAGAATTGTTTTAACACCATTGCTTGCAAGGTCAAACACTTTGTTTGTTAGATTTTACCTACATATGAACATAAATATGTACAGATGCATATATTTACATGCATCCATGTTCAATATTCATGAACTATACATACGCAAAGCATATGTGTACCTACACATACTTGTAAATATGATGAGAAAAAGGAAAGCTCACTAATGCAGTAATCCAATTATCTTCCATCTACATGAATGAAAGATGCTCTTTTCTGTTAAGAGATTAGCATGAATATTTTAAAAAACACAAAGGAACACAAAAGGATAGAAATTTTTTGTGAGAACAAGGGCTACAGTGAACTTCTAAAGTTTTATGCAGAACTATAGTTGTGTGTATTTCTTTAGCTTTACATGACAATACATGAATGTGTGATTACATTTGAACAAAATTTATGGCATATTTTTAAGAGAAGATTTGTTTGTTACCTGAAACAGACCTGGAGAGAAAATTGATTTCACTGTTTTTGCTGCAGCCTCCAGGCCCTATTTGAAGCAGACGTGCAAATAGGGATTTAAATACAAGGGATTTTAAAACTGAACTCAAAAAAAGAGCTAATTTATAGGAAGGTGAAATTCTTTGTCAGTTCTTATTTTGCATCATCCCATTCTACTATTTTGTAATTATGTTGCATCATGTAATTATGCCATTTGTTCAAATTACCCTTAAATGATAATCAAATATTATTATTGGCACTTAGTACACTGCATGATGTTTTTTAATTGCCATTGTGTCAAATAAAATGACCTTGAATGATACTGTGGAATTAGTATTGTATTGAATATTTGTAGAAAATTACTTTTAGAATTTTGTTGCCTGTTGTAATGTTGGGGTATTTAATTTTTTTTTTTCAGAGTGGAAAAGTAATTAGCACAGGTTATAATCTAGTAGTGTACATAACCTGTACCTTAAAAATATAATACTTTTTGACTCAGAAAAAAACTGTTCCTGAATAACTTGAGTCAAAGTAATTCAAGGTTTTTTTATAACTGTCTGTTCTAAATACTTGATTTTCATGAGGTTTTCACAGTCTATATAGCCACCACATGTAGACATCCCACTTGTGAAAGAATTGTGGAAAATGTGGGCAAAAGAAACTGTAGTTCCAGTCTTGATTATTGTTCATTACACTACTGCTCTAAGTACCATATCTTTGCAAAATTCTGCTTTAAAAAATATGTAAGTATCCTTCTAAAATAACTATTTTTAATGTTTATTTTCTTATAAAAATCTATTAGTCGGAAAAAATAAGTAAAAGTGTTGCCTTCTTTCCCTCCAGTTATGCAACCCATACGTTTGAAGTCAGCTTAAGATGTGATTCCATGGAAGTCAGCATTTCATGAATTTGTATCAGTTGTGGATTACTCTCTCTGTTTTATTTGTCAGTAACAAATGTTTGCCTAATTTACTTTGGTTCAGCCTACAACTTTATCTCACTTTTGTTTTGCTACCTTTTCTTCTTTCTCATTTTTTTTATCCACAATGTTTTGTTACTCTTATCTTTTCAATTTATTTCAAATAGAATACCAGATATGGTGTATTTTCTCTTTAAAATGGATGTTTTGTTATCCATCATCTTGGTAGTTCTATATTTTGTAAGTGGAGTTTGACTAGATGCAAATTCTCCAGCTGTGTTAATTAGATGGCAGTAGTTGGTTATGTTGTCAGCTAGCATAATGTCTGATTGCTTTCCATATAAAGATAAAATTATTGTTTATAAAGTATACAAATACATTTGCTATGTTTTTTTCCTCTCAGTTGAGTTTTCACTAAAATTCCACACAAATACTTTCTTCATAAAATGCATTCAAGCAAATAAACAAACAAAAAACGATGCTTAAAGAATAGGATCGTTCATATATTGTAACAATGTAAATCAAGAGAGTAAAATAAAAGTGAAAATGAAGGTTATAACCATGACTTACTGCTTGCTGTCAGATTAGACACATCATCAGGAATAAAAAAGGGTTTAATTTTCTTCCCAGACTTATTTTGTTTATTTATTTCATAGCTGATGCTAAAGTCTTCTAGGCATAGTTCAATTTCACATTCCTACAATGAAAATCTTGTGAAGACTCTTTATTTGTCTGACTTCCTGATCTTATTTTCTAGTTATTTTTGTAATATTTTGCTTTCCAGTACTCTATGTCACTCTTCTGTCTTTTTTACATTCCCAGGTAGTCTCAGTCTGAACTAGCCGCAGCCACTCTCATTACTGGCTTGCAAAGTGATTCCTCAGACTGGGTGATAAAGACAACATCAGCAGCATACCTGATATTACAGCATTTGCTTCCTCTAATTTGAATTCCTCTATTGTAACCCTCAAGATAAATGTGCATTACCATTTCAATATAAATCCTGAACAGATGCAGTGGCATAACACAGCCTTGCTGAACTCCTTTCCAGATGTTAAAACTCTCTGCTGTTCCTTTTGTTGTTGCAACTGCTGCTTCCTGCTCACATTGTGAGGATAGTGAATGACCACATTTTAAAAATGTTAATTGAATACAGATTTGTCTCAAAATTAAGTGGTAAAGTATACAGGGTACTTCATATAGTGTGCTGTTATTTCTTTGTTGCATCATTTTCCCTCTTCTTATTACCAATTAAATCTGGCATCTGAGTTTTATTATTTTTATGTGAATTTATCAAGTTTAAATATTTAATGGAATTAAGGAATTAAGGATGTAGATTCCACAGGGCCTCCCACTTAGACCTGTTACTTATCTCCACTTCTTATTAAAAAATTTCTCAGTTAAGTCTATAAAGATTTTAGTGACACAAAATATTTGTGCTATCAGAAATGGATTTTTGGAGGTTAAAGACTAACAGGGAAAAGGCAAAGATCAACTTATGTTATGTAAAGATATAGTCACAGCATTTGACCCAGACTCTGTGTGTACTGACCTCTTCCCTACTTGAACAGTTCTCCAACTAAAATTTGAAAACAGAAAGCAAAGAGATTCCTTCCCAGCTTGTATCTTGTACAACCCAAGCTTCAGAAAAAAGGACATCAGCATAACCATTTTGAGTATCCCTGTAACAGACTTTCCTTTCTTTAAATTCAATGTTGTCCAGCTGAAATTAGAATATATTTGACTGTTGTTGCTCCTGTCAGGTTAAGTTAGAGGAAAGAGGCGAAATGTGGAAGTCCATTATCAGAAGGTTCTGCTCTGTTTTGGTACCTATCTCTCCTTCCATACAGGACCAACATTTTATTTTTTCCTAGAGCTCATTCAAAATACCTCTAAAATACGTATCCAATCTCATTTTAGAAATATCAAGTTAAATGAATTCATCATATATTTTGGAAAGTATTTCCATGTATATAATGGACCTTAATAGTTAGATATTGCATTTAATTTTGAAATTTCTCTAGAGAAGATTTTTCTAGCTTCCTTTCCAGCAATGTAATCATGATATTTTGTGCTTTTAACAGGAAGGTCCTGAAAAGCAACAAAGTTCTAAATTTTTTTAGGTACTTTAAGGGGAATATTGATGAGGCTTACATGGGTCAAAGTTTTAAAAGTACATTATTTTTCTAATACATGGATCTCTTCCATTATGTTTTTGCTATACTTTCTGAGATTACCATAAACTTTGGGTAAGGCAGAGTATCATAATTTAATATTAAGAGGTCAGACAGTTTCTTCTTTATTGAAAATATTGCTTTTATATAGCCAAAACTGTGTTGCTCTTTATCGCCAGATAATATTAGAAAATATTAAATAAAATTTAATTTTTTGTCAGCATCTTCAGGTTAAAGAAAATATGCTGTTGCACAAGCTACTTTCAGTCTTTGCAATCCAATGTAATGTCAATTGAAAAAAATGCTTTATATTTAACTGGTTTATAAAAATAGATTCAGTTCAAATATTCATCTCTGCTGCTAGAAAATGTCCAGATTGCATTTTTGGCAGATTTCTAAATACAGGTAGTTGTGTCTGAAGTAATTTTGCATGTTCTCTGCTGATTTCTTATAAGACAAGCTTTTAAAATTGTAATCTCATGTCAAATGCCACGAAGTGCAGATATACAATAACAGAATATTTGCATCATTTATAACCCAATCAAAACAAAGACAACCAATTTCTTTGACAAGATCGTTTTTCCTGAAAACCATGCGGTTGTAATTATTTTACCTTTTGGTTGGATTTTTTTTTCTATTTTTTAGTCATGAAATAATATTTCTCTTATTTTGTATCTTATCAGTACCACGCTAAAGGGTTTACAGTTCCCTGGGGAGACAGCTTTTAGATATTGAAACAAAATTTGAAATATACTAATCTTTTGGAATATGTTACTGAAGTAATCTTGATTATTCATTTGTACAAACCATTTATCTGGGAAGTGAGTATGACTGGAGGGGAAACCTTATGAGGAGCAGCTGAGGCTGCTTGTTCAGCTTGGAGAAGAGGAGACTGATGGGAGACCTCACTGCAGCTACATCTTCCTCATGAGGGGAAGAGAAGGGGCAGGCACTGATCTCTTCTCTCTGGTGATCAGTGACAGGACCCGAGATCACGGCCTGAAGATGAATCAGGGGAGGCTGAGGTTGGATATCAGAAAAAGGTTTTTTACCCAGAGGGTGGTTGGGCACTGGAACAGGTTCCCCAGGGAAAGGGTCACAGCACCAAGCCTGACAGAGTTCAAGAAGTGCTTGGACAAGGCTTTCAGGTACATGGTGTCATTCTTGGGGTGTCTTGTGCAGGGGCAGGATTTGAAGTTGATGATCCTGATGGGTCCCTTCCAACTCAGCATATTCTATGATTCTATGATTTTGTGATCATGAAAATTAGTAATACTTGCATAGCTGGGGTTTTTTGGTCATTTTGATGCAATCTTTTATTCTAATGATCAGGGCTAGTACTACCGAGAAAGTTGTCTACTTCACAGTTTATTCTTCACTCCTGGTGACAGAGCTGCTAAGAGTGCTTCAGCAAACATTTGTCTAAGAATTAATAGTATCACGTATTGGATAAATACAGAGAAAATTTTCTGCTAGGAGAGGTATTTTCTTTCTCTAGAATACTTTAGCTGAGCCACAAAAATCTCTCATCAGTCATACAGTAGTGTTTTCAAGCGTGTTTAAAAATCAACTCTATTGTCTGGAGACATCTCAAGTGTCAATAGCAGAAGAAATGAGTGCAGTAGTAGCACAAATCTTTGGGATATGCTAAAACTTAGAATATACTTGTGACTTTATTTATACTATAACAAACTGTGGCAATTTATACCCAACTGACTCATTATTTCGGAAGATGATCCTGCAGTTTCTGGAGGTCACATTCACCTGACTATGGCTGCAGTAGGTCTATCATGGTCTATGTTCGTTCCAGACAATATTATGATCTTGACAAGTATTTGCAGTGAACAGACCAACTGCTAACATAAGAAACCGATGATGTTCTGAGAGTAAAAAAATGTTTTTCTTCAGGATCTGGCCAGTCTAAGGGACATTTTTCCTTACACTATGAATGAAATAAAATTAAAAAAAAAAATCTGATATTTTTATATCAACTATTTTAAAACTAAAAATCATTTTTTTTATACCAGTGGATTTACAAATTAGAAAAGAGGTAATGTTAGTAGCGTTTGTTGGAAAATTTTTGAGTGAAGTGAAAATAGAGGGAAAACCTTGCTGTCTGGAAGAGAGACATGGAGAAAATACACACAAACTCAGTTTCTATTATAGTATGTCCAGAGCCTAGTTAGAGTATTTTGACACTGACTGGTTGTCAAGTATGTAGTACAGAGAATAACTTAAAACTAGTTCTATTCAGCTTACATATTTGAATTTTGGATTCTATTTATTTTCTTTCTTTTTTTTTAATATACATGTGTAATTGTGTGATTTTGAGTGGTAGAGTCTGTATTTAACTGCATATTTGCTATTTTTTTTGCAGATTTCTATCTCATGCATACAGCATCAAGTATATGTTTAAGTTCACACATACATATGTATGTAATTATATTGCAAAATGCTGGTATTTTTCACTTTGTGCTTGTTTAGCCTAGTGAAATACGTCCCATTTAGATATATGTCAACAAGTAGTCAATTTTGAAAAATAAGCTTCAAAGATGCTCTACAGATGATAGCAGTGATAGGAGTGATACTGGAGGGGGTTTTGTTCTGCTTTTTTTGTGTATGTTTGCTTGTTTATTTGTTTCTGTTTACACAACAGTGTGCTACTTCCTCTTAGAATCTGCAATATTTGATCTGCAAACAAGTTTTTGATCAAAATACCATAGATCGTAGGAAGACTATATGCGTGGTGCTGGGCATTGATCATCTTTTCTAGAGAGTATCTTCCTTTTCTATATGTTCTGGAGAAAAAACAACATCCCATGATTATTGAAGAGATTGTGCCTGAGCCTTTTTGAAGCTCTCACTCTCAACAGCAAGACCAGAACAATGGGAAGACCAAGGACCATCTCTAAGTTGCTGTTAGACCACTACATGATTGACTGCATTTCAAGATGCACTGTGGGATTCCTGGGGGTTGGAACTGCACTGTCAGGGAAACATATGTTTCCAGTTTTATGAAATGTTGTTGCCAAACTAAATAAGTAAAATATGGAATTCAAATCAGGATTGCTATTAATAGCTAGTAATTAATTACTAGCCTGACTGAGATGTACAAACCATTCCCTAAAAGCTTGGCCACCAATGGTTTCAAAAGGAAATGTTTGGTTTGATTTGTGGTCTCAAAGTAATATGATATTATTAATGTCTAAACAAACTGTTGCACTGAAATTCCAGTTCAACAGTTAATACCAGAGCATCAGATAATTTCCAGTCTGAAACTAGTCTACATCTGGAATGCTAAAGAAAAATGTCTTCCCAAGTAATTGGTGGTGATAAAAGGGTAGACAACATTTTTTCCCCTCTGCAGAACTTCGCAGGAAACATTCCAGTATGATTCATACCAACGATAAAAAAGCTGATAATTGTGACCAGGAGCCAGCTTGATTCACACAGCTGCATAAATATGAACTAATTAACACACAGTGTAAATCTTGGGACTTATGAGACTTCAAACTGTCTGCTGCTTTGAGAGATAGTAAGTTGTATATTGACTATGCCCTCTGGGACAGAGAGCATCCTGTCGACAAATCATTGAGGTCTGAGAGTATTGTTCCAGAAGCACAACATTCCTCCTGAAAATGGCAGGGGAATTTTTATTCTGGATCAGATTTGTGTCATGTCAAAGTCAGTAATCTCTGTAAGATGCTAAATAATTCTGTAAGAGCCTGAGTATCCACTGTGTAAGAGAAAATCTTTAGTGTGAATGTCTTGACACCATAGGAAAGTAATTCCACTTGTTAGAGAACATCTTATGCGTGGATATTTTATATTTGTATTTGTTATTGTTTTGTCTCTTAACTACAGTTTATTTTCAACTTTGAAAATAATCCTAGATCTGTTTCTAGAAAGGTTATCATAGTTCCATAGTTTCATTCGTATATATAACTTCCTTCACAACAAGTAAACAGACTAAATTAATATCTTTTAGGAAGTTTTAAACTGATAAATATGTTAATGAGTTGTCGAGGAGCTTTTTTGCAACGGGTTGTTTTGAATGATAGAAAAAAAATCCATATTTAATAAAAAAGTAAACTTTATCCAAGTTTTAAAAAAAATAAGATAGATAGTAATAAATTTGCACTAGGATAGGCAAAATAATTTTTAAATGCAATACTTTTTTTTTTCTTCCCCCCGTCTCTCCCCGAAGTCTCAATCAAGGCATTATAAATGTGACTTGAAAACACTCTATGACTGGTGTCAAATAAGATAACTCTTGAAAGTTGTTTGGAAATAAATGTGAATATGAAAGTTCAAGTCACTTAAGCACCTCTGTCTGGCTCTGATGCAGAGGACTTTATTAAACATTTGGCTATGCTCTGTACTTATGAAAAGACTAAACCCAGAAAATTTGACTAAAACATTTTAATTTTCTAAGCAGTCTTGAGATCAGGCCCTACTTCTTTAGACTAATATCTTCAAATTAAGGAAAACTAACACATTTTATAGTTGTATTAATTTTGTTTTAACTTTTTTTTTTTTTCCAGTTGATAGGAAAAAAACCCAAAGAACAAATAAAGTTTTAAGTCTGGTGAAATAATAGATATTTCATAGCACACTGGTAACTGCTACCTTCTATTAGGGACTTTGTCATAGAATCAGTGAGTTTCCTGTCCTCTACTGAGTTTCTAATGCCACGAAAAAGATACTAATGTGATAAAAGTCACATAGTATTAGTGACTTTCTATCATGTTGCTGAAGTGAATTTTTATTGTATTAACAAAACCAGAATTACAATTACCATAGCAACTAGCAAAAATTACAAAAAAGCTCTTAGAGAAGCTGAGAACTCTGTATGGATAGTGAATTGAGCATGACTCCACTCTCTGCACCTCTACCTATTTTTTTGATGTTGTTTCTGAAACACTCAGTTGTGTCTTATGTTGCAGCAGTCAGTGCACTCTGCAGTGATACCTGAATATGATATTTTTGAGTCAATAAAATGTATAGCTTGAGGGAGTGTTAACCACAGAGTGGTATTTTAATGAAGAAGTCACTTCCATCTAAAAGAAACTAAAAAAAAAAAAAGTTTATGAATGAGTTGGCTGTAACATGTTATCAGCTGTCTATATAAACATTTGATTCAAGCCTTGCATGCATGGAAAGCTCTTGTTTGTGGAGAGCACAACTGCCTTATATGGGGTTCTATTTAGGCTGTAAACAGCACACTAGTTATTTATGTGAGAAATAATAAAGACGCTTACTCTGTAACAAAGTATAAAAAATATTGAAGGAAATACACAAAGCTCAGAATGTCATGTGTTCTCTGTAACGTAATTAATTAACATCTATTAATCTGTAATTGGTGTGTAACATTGCCAGTTATATATGCATCGCATAATGAAAGAAATGCAGCTGTCCAACAGAGGAAAGTTTTGCTTTTCCTTCTCCAGGACACCACCTCAGTGTGCTGTAAAGTTCTGCTTTGCCCACTCATTCTGATCTTCTCTATATGGAACTTTACTTTGAAAAGGAAAATAACTCAGGAGGTGGGTATGTTCAGTGACATTTGTAACACAGAATGTTCTATTTTTATTGCAGAATATTTTTTTTTTCATTTACCTAGATTATGTTAATATTGACTGAGTACCTATGTGCAGATGTATCTTTGTATATGCAAACATATGGGTAATGCATGCTGTACTAATATACATTCCTCCAAACTTTGGCTTCTTTCTATTCTTCCTGTTTTGGCTGAGAATCTATTTCTATCAGCTACCAGCTGGAATCCTTCTGTTGTTCAGAAAGTTCCAAATTCCTGCTCATATTCACTCAAACCAGCTTGGAATTGTGAGGAAAGAATATCTCCTGGGTTTTCAGAAATGAGCTTTCAGTTAGAATAGTAGCATTGCAAAATTTGAGAATAAAGAGTAAAATTGTCACTGTTTTCTCAAACATTCTGATATCACAGCATCTGAAGTTTGCTGTGCTGAAAAAGAAACATGCTCCAGCTCATTGTACAGCATTTACAAATAGGATTTTATAAATGGAAAGGAAAAACCCATCATAATTATAAGCTCAGACATCTTTATACTCTCATTTCTACAAAGCTTTCCTTGGTCAGCTCTGCTGAATCTTGAGATGCTACTGGCTACATTTCAAGGGTAAGGCAAGAGTCCCACTTTCAGAAGTCTTTTGATTGCCAGTTTCTCATTCTTTGTCAGGCTTAAGTTTTCCAAGTTTATTTCCAAATTTATTTATTATTTATATTACTCTTTTTCCAGTTTACTAACACTCTCATTCCTTTTCACACACATATTCCTCACTCCTCCTGTCACCAGAGCTCCTTTATTAACTTCTTGCTTTGTATGCCCCTTCTTGAGCCTTCTGTCCTTGAAACATTTTGTCAGACTCTCACAAACTCTGCTGACCTAAAAACCTTGCAGGGATTACTTTGCCTTCTACATCAATACTGTCATGATCCAAATATTTAGCTTGTTGTACATTAAGTGTTGAATATCTAAGAGAAGGAGCTGTGACAAATTTCTTTAATGTTCTTTTACACTAATCAGTTCTACACAACATGGTTCCAAGAGAAGTTAGAAATTAATAGCTGTAATGCCTGTACATTAATTTCTACAGTATGATTTTTCAGTGCCTTCAAACAACATATGTAAATCTCATCTTATACATAACAGAATTTACTTGGAGTTATATATTCTACAATGAAATGCAAGTATGCAGGTATTGTAAGTCTGCTGTCATAAAAATTTGTCTTGAATCTGAAATTGAATATCTGCACAGAAATTACTAGGTAGTGGGTTTTTTTCTCTCTAAAGCAGTGAGAGTTTATAAGTTCTATGATCGTTATGTATATCTACATCTTTCTGAGAAATCTCTTCTGGAACTAATGTCGCACAAAATGATAGTTCTATCGGAGTTATTCAGAAGTAAAGAGTAGAAACAAATTACTGACACTCACTATGCCTTTAGATACCCATCTCCTAAACCTTCAGTTTGTGAACTAATATTTGAAGGCTAAAATTAGACCAACATAAGCTTTTATGTCCACACTGCATTTTAGCAATGTTCAGAAGGTAAAAAAAAATGTTTGTGAACTTGAATATGGAAACTTTTAATTAACATGTAGTGTTTTAATGGCTGACAGCCATAGTTCCATAGAATAGCTAAGTATATCAGAAAGCAAGGAAGAATAAACTATGGACACTTCAGTATCTAACAACCCTATAGTTGTTTTCAAGAAAAAAAAAAAAAGTGAGTTTTGTTAGGTTCGGATATCTCTGAGCCTAGAAACTTGAAGGTGGGTGTTATATCCTCAGTGCACTGTCTACTCGCTTGTAAAAAACGTTGTTTTGCTGTTTTAATGACATTGTCTACTTCAGGAGAAACATGAAGGAGTACAATGAGAAATGTGTGAGTACATTACCGTAATCCTTAATGTATAGAAGATGTAGTCCATTTTGTCAGTATACCTCAGTAATGACAGTGCCAAGAATTTGTAAGTAAGTTCATGATATAAACTAATAAAGAGATAAGGACATGCAGCAATTTTCTTCTAGTCTGCAAAATTCTGCTTCTACCCCCAACAAAGTGGAAAATTCAGAAGAAAAGTGTAAGGTTAAACCTAAGGTGGTGATCAAATAACATGGTTCTCCTCTGGATTTGTAAGAGTAGTTGCTCAACAAAACATCATTTGATGCGTTTGCAAGTTCTCTTGTAACGGCTTATTTCTTGCATTTTTTAAAAAAAAAAATGTGGTAAATCCTGCCATAAGTGCACAGAGAAGATAGAAATCTGAAGAAAAGAAGAGAACATTACAACTGATGTGTCATCTGGAGACAAATATATACCTATCATGTAGGAATAGGAACAGACAAAACAGATCACTTCTTGTATCAGGCAAAGCACTCTGCAAACATGACATTTTCAGACACAAATAAAGTCATTGCTCATCTCAGTGATCATAGTATATAAGTGTATTGATAATGCCAGAGTTCCTGCACTGGTTGTATAAAATTTTTAGTGGCTCGGCAAGAGTCACTGGCATCACTACTTTCAGGCTTTGCCTACAGATCAAAACACTTACTTTTGCCTGAGTTTGACAGCAGGGTAGGCCATGTGTATATGAGATACAGTGTTTTTAAACTGGTAACATGCATATGCTTTCTGGAACAGGTAGCTTGTCACTAGTTGCATACCTTTACTGGGAAAAAAAGTCCCCTATGTGAAATCGATAAAATACAACAAAACCCCGTTGACTTGCCAAGTGTTCTCATAAATTTCCTAATGCATTATTTTCCTGATGTAAAGTGAAGGGTCTGACTTGGTCCAGCAGTGGGTTTTTAGGTTTAATTTGTTTCCATACATTAGTCTCTCTGGCAACATACCAGCTGTTCGTAAATGCCATATGAATTAAGAAGGTAACAATTTTTTTTTTTTTTTTTTTTTTTTTTTGGTTGTGGAATTGGCTGCATCACTTCAGAACAAAGTTTTTGCATCTGCAGTACAAAAGGTCAGTTGCCCTAGAGGCACTTATGAGAAAGATGACAAATGAGAGGCAACAATAGCATACTGCAGCTCTGCAGAGCAACTCTATGTTCGCCTCAACCAGGACAGTGCCAGAGACATCCAACAGAGAAGGGTCTCCTCTGCTGCCTCCCACCTCCATGGCCTCCCACAAGGAGGATTGCCACAGGCAACAAATGTGCTCACCATGCAGGGAAAGGGAAAACATAATGTTTATGTTTAGTGGCTGTATTAAAAAAACCAATGCCATCCTGTTTTATGGCAGCAGGATCTTCCTTTCACCACATATATGCACTTTTTATAAGAGTTGCATTTCCAGAGAAATTTGCAGAGATATAGAATCATGGAATCATAGAATCATAGAATTATAGAATCAGATGGGTTGGAAAGGACTTCTGAGATCATCAAGTCCAACACTTGATCCATTACCACCACAGTTACTAGAGTATGGCACTAAGTGCCACTTTCAGTCTCTTAAATACCTCCAGGAATGGAGAATACCTGGGCAGCCCATTCCAGTGCCTGGTTACCCTCTCTGTAAAGAACTTTTTCCTGATATCCAATCTAAACTTCGCCTGGCAGAGCTTGAGACCATGCCCTCTTGTCTTACGGGTAGCTGCCTTGAAAAAGAGACCAACCCCACCCTGGCTACAACCTCCTCTCAGGGAGCTGTAGAGAGTGATGAGGTCTCCCCTGAGCCTCCTCTTCTCCAGGCTGAACAACCCCAGCTCCCTCAGCCTCTCCTCATAGGACTTGTGCTCAAGTCCCTTCACCAGCCT
>JAYRBT010000093.1:14813137-14823439 GCA_036023395.1 Myiotriccus ornatus
GAGTTCCAGCTGCAACGAGAGTGCTGCAAAGCTGTTGAGGAGACTTGGAGCTCCGAGAATGGAGGAAAGGACTGCTTTTCCTCTTGGACTGATATAAAGGGAGGGAAGGGGGAGAAGTATTTTCTGTAAATACATAGCACTTTTACTTAAGTAAAATCGTCATAGTTATAGTTCTTTAGTAGTTTTATTTTGCTAGTAATAAATGTTCATGTTATTTTCCCAAACCCAGTCTCTTCTGTCTGAATAAACCTTCCCTCAACTTAAAGTAATTGTGTGGGGGGTGTGAAAGCAAATTAGCCCAGGGCAAAACCACGACACCCTTTTTGTAGATCGGCGTGACATTCACCAACTTCCGATCATCTGGGGCCTCCCCAGAGAGCCAGGACTGTTGGTAAATGATGGAGAGTGGCTTGGTGAGCTCTTCTGCCAGCTTCCTCATCACCCTAGGATGGATCCCATCTGGTCCCATGGACTTGTGAGGATCCAAGTGGCTCAGTAGGTCGCTAATTGTTCTCTCCTGGATTACAGGGGGGGCGATTCAGCTTCTTGTCCCTACCTACAAGCTCCAGAAGCCAGCTGGCCTCAGGACAATCTGTTTTACTGTTGAAAACTGAGATAAAGAAGGTGTTAGATACCTCAGCCTTGTCCTCATCTTTGATAACTATGTTCCCAACCATGTCCAATAAAGAATGGAGGTTTTCCTTGTCCCTCCTTTTGCTATTGATGTACCTACAGAAAGACTTTTTGTTATCCCTAACAGAAGTGGCAAGATCAAGTTCAAGTTTTGCCTTCATCTCTCTGATTTTCTTTCGGCAAGACCTAACTATATTCCTAAACTCTTCCTGAGTAGCCAGCCCTTTTTTCAATAATCAGTAGGTTCTCTTTTTAACCCTAATTTCCTTTAAAATCTTCCTGTTAAGCCAGATCGTTTGTCTTCCCCATCAGCTTGCCTTTCTGCAGACTGGGACAGCCTTCTCTTGTGCATTCAACTTCCTTCTTGAAGCATGTCCATCCCTCCTGGACCCCTTTGTTTTCAAGGGTGGTTTCCCAGGGCACACTCTGAACTAATCTTCTGAAAAGGCTGAAATCTGCCCTCCAGAAGTCCAGTGTAGAGGTTTTATTTGTGGCCCTCCTTGCATCCCTGAGTATTGAAAACTCTATTATTTCATGGTCACTGTGCCCCAGATGGCCTCCAACCACCACATCACCCACTCTGACTGTGAACAGAAGGTCTAGTGGAGCCCCATCTCTGGTAGGCTCATTTAGCAGCTGGAGCAGGAAATTATCCTCAATGTCCTCTAGGAATCTCCCAGACTGCCTCTTCTCTGCTGTGTGGAGTTCCCAGCAGACATCTGGCAGATTAAAGCCACCCATGAGAGCAAGGGATGGAGATTTTGAGACATCCACCAGCTGCTTGTAGAAAAATTCATCATCCTTATCATCCTGGTTGGGTGGAGTCTGTAACAGACTTCCACCAGGCTATCAGCCCCGTTGGCCTTCCCCCTGATTCTGATCCACGGGCACTCAACCTTATTTTTACTGACTTCAAGTTCTACAGAGTCAAGAGACTCTCTAACATACAGACCCACCCCTCCATTTCTCCTACCTTGCCTGTCCCTTGTGAAGAGCTCGTAGCCATCCATGAACGTTTTTAAGTTCAACTTCTTCTTGTAGCAGGTGTACCCCAAACATCATAGAAAAGCTGTATCTTTATGGATATTAGAGGGGTAAATGTCTCACCCTTTCAAGTGGCAGTTCTGAAAAAAAAAAGAAAAAAAAAGAAAAAGGAAAATTGCATTTTTGGAAGACAAATTCAGGTTAAAATATAGAATTTTAATAATATTTATTACATATATTATAGCTTCCATGGTCTACTGCAGTTCTAGATGTATGAGATGAGTTTGTAATATTTGTAATATCTCCTGGTATATATTTCTTTTGCCTTAAACCATTCCATTTTACTTTATAAATCAACACTCTGGGAAATAGATGTAAATATGTTTACAGGAAATACAGTGCTTGAAGATCACTGACAGGTCTGCAGTCTGTGTTGACAATGTATAAGCTGGGGTATAAAGCTCCCACAAATCATACTTATACTCTGTGCAAGGAAAACTTCATGTAAGCTCCTGTGATGATAGAAAAGCATGAAGAATAAATATCATAATGAAATTTCTCTAAAAATTAGGGAGTATTTATCCGTTTTCATAATTCATAAGAGTATCATTGTCCCAAGCAACAAAAATGTAGTGACTAAGAGCAGTAAACACCACTAGTTCTAAGTCATAATTTATGCTTAAATTCCCAACAAGATGCAATTTATCACTTAATTTAGGATGACTGTTAGGTACCATACTATTACTAAGCTCTCAACACTCTATATATAGGTGGATGTCTTACTTTTGCAGTGAGTTGGGTTATTTCTGCATTAATATCTGCAATTTTTTCATCTAATTTTTTCCCCACCAATACACCAATGAGGTAAGCAGAGAATGTTTGAGTATATATGGGGAGATAAGTTGCACACTGGCCCAGAAAGTGCAATATTCATGGATAATATTCACGGCATAAATATATACTCTTTTATAGGAAAATGGTAATTTTCTAACCTAAATTCAACATTAAATTCAGAGGCAAACTTAATTATTAAATTTTTATTATTTTATTTTTTAAAAATTATCATGTTTGTAGGAACCAATGCTTTTCAAAAATTGAATATGAGCTTTTGTTTTGTCATCTTGGTTTTCCTTAAAAAATTTAGAATTTCACCCATGTTGTTTTTTTTTCAGGATGAATATCTATTTACTATTACCTATTAACTACTTTGCAAATAACAAAGAGAAAATTGAAGATTAGAATGTACTATATTTAAGCAATCTGATTGCATCACAATAAAGCACGGCCTACAAAACTGTTAGTCATTGTAGAAAAATACTGAAAGACAAATCTCACCAAGAAGTAGTCCCCATGTTGGCAACAGTTCACCAGAAAAACATCTGCACACCTTAGGAGAAGGAACACTGAAGAACCTTGGTGTGCTGGCCTGAGAGAGATATGAAACAAAGCAAGAAAAGATACAGAGGTGTTGTGGTCATGCTCTGTTTGAAAAAATGCTGCTAATGGGAACTAAGCCGGAGGAATGTCCCAACAAATGATCAAAGGCTGAACTTTGTTTCATTAACTTGAAAATACACATTACTTTTCGCATCTCTGCATGTGCCAGCGAAGTGAAACCTGTACATTCTTTAAAGTCACTCAAACTCCTCCTAATAATGAAATGGCATCAACTGAATCTTTGTCTTTTCTCCTCCTGCAAAGAAAACTAAGAAGAGAAAGACATCAGAGGAGAGACTCCACCTTTGTATCTACTTTGTATAGTTGACAGGCTATATCTCATATACAGGGACACCCATCCAGTAAGCTATATACCACAGTAATACTACTGACTTTCTAATACCAGTGTATTTATCAACAGCGACTTCTGAGCCGTATTCTGTGGCAATCATCAATAAATCACAGTATTTGTGAATGTGGAATCTTATTGAATACACCCAGACTTACAGTGTGATCCATTTATTTGTTTTCATTCTAAGATATTATCTGTGAAGGACTCCTAGGTTCATAGATGGACAGATAATATACTGACTAAGAAGCGAAAGGCCTAGATCCCCCTGCTGTATCTGTAGATAACCTAGAAAGAAAGGGGTTTTCCCTTTCCTAAATTAATATGTGGCAATAGTTGTCACTCAGCATTCTGTCAGTGATAAATAGTTCAACTAGAAAGTCAAGTTTAATTGGATTTTGATTTTCGTTTATGTAAAAACAGTTAAATCACCTTGCTGCCGAATCAATAACTGTCAATTGTTGATGTCACTTTCCTTGAAAAAGTCTCAAATTAAAATTCCATGTGTAATAGACCTGTTGAATAAACAGTGTTAACCACTTCACAGATCCATTATGTTAATATATTGCTCTTTCTGCCTTATCAGACAGAATGAAGTGAACTGAGAAGTTTTTCATATATTAACTGTAAATTACACTTAGCTCAGCTAATAAAATTTTATTGTCACAGAACTGTTTTCCACTTCACATGCATTTGGGAGATTGAAATGTAAATTATTGTAAGCTACCTCTGTCTCGTTATAGATGTCTGAGCAAATGAAATTTACATGACTGAAAAAAATAAAAGTATTCTCTGTGGATACCAAAAACTATCATTTTTCCCACCATAATAATGGAATTTCAGAAGTAGAAGTAGATAGAGAAAAACAGCTCTTAATCTTCTTTTCAGGCTGTGCGATTCCACTTCAATTTATGAAGGTTTCTCAGCAATTAATATTCCTCTGATTTGTTTCCATGTTAGTTATAGAAGCTAACCAATACTCTGTTCTTCTTTAAAGTCATAATAATCATGTTGAAAAGTTAGTTAAAAAGATAATACTGCTGTTCTATATAACAGGCAATCGGTTAAAATAAATTTGCATCTGTTCTTCCTCCATTTTAGTCTAGGCATATGACTAGTACGGGTGAAGTCAGGATAAGCCTGTACCAATGTGAAAGTTCTTGATTCTGAAAGGAGTGGAGATTATTTTGCAGGATACACTTTTAGAAAGAGTCCAACACACCAGAGTACATTTCTAGTAAGTGTGTAGTAATTATGGTAGTGAACTTAAGTACAGCCTCTTGGCAAATGCTATCACTAGAAAGGGATAACATCTTTTATAGACAGTAAAGAAACACACCCATGGAATGAGCAAAGCTGTCTTAGGTATAAACATCTTATGCTACTCGCACATGCAAGCTAACTTGTTCCTGTCTCTATTGACAGTGTACCTTCATGGCATGTATTCCATACTGCTCTTTTCGAAAACAAATAATAGGGGCACTTCTTTTCCAGGGATACAACTGTTACGAGGATATCACACACCCTCAACATATTTCTTAACAGTAAACTAGATGTTTTTTGTAATAATGAGAACTCTGAGTCAGTTGGTTACAATTCGTATAAACTTCCTTTTACAGTAAAGCAAAATATCCAGGCTCTGCAACCCTGTATGTCACAGCTTCTTATTGTCCTGGTCTGACACTTTAGGGTGCAATCCCGAACCCTGGGAGAGGTGCATAGACTGTGCAGAACACTTGGACAACTGGGCAACCAAGAGGAAACAATTCACTGAGGGGAAACTTACCAGAAACTAACTTGTTCAGGTCAAAGCTAGCTACAGCAAACTGAAGAGGAAATGCTGAGGATGGAGGAGTGCCTTAAAACCTTTTCTAATGCAGAGTAGAACTCATCCATGAAATACCATTACATTTTCTTTCAAAAATAAACAGGAAATTATATGTCCAAAAGGAAAGCACCACATAGTCTGAATTTTATTTCTTTATCCAGCTTTAAAGCAATTAGTCTGATTCAGCAATCCAATGATTCAAAAAAACAGTCAGCACAGAACAGGCCTAAACTGGGGACTTGTTTATGAATTTTATCTGAAGGAAAATTCATACAACACTCAGAAACAGTATAGTGGAAAGCTATCTTCCAACACTGTGCTATTACAGTAACTCAAAGTTTCAGTAGAAAACAGTATCTGTGGGAGATACAGGAAACCCCAAAGGCTGAGCTTCTCAAATAAATTATCAGTGACTGTTAACACAAAAATGTGTGTTCTGCAAGCCCAAAAGTTTGGTCCCTCAAAAATATGTTTGCTGAGTCACAGTTTTACATTTATGTGCTCCACAGACAGCTGTCGGTTCTATCGCTTTAACCTTTTGTTGGTTCTCATAATGAAAATACTGACAACACGCTTGATATGTACAATGTAACACACAAATTTCTTATACCAGCGGAAAATCTGTTTGGGAAAATGAGATAGGATCGTTTCCAGCCTACTTGGTGCCACTACTGAATGAGGGGAAGGGCTATGTGACCTTCATGATTTCCCTAAAATGTACTCAGTATTTGAAGCAATTGAAAAAGTCCTTGATTGGTACATTTTGGCATGCAGATGACATGTAGACAAATGTCTGAACTTTATATTTGTTGACTAAATATATTTGCCACCTGGCATTCTTTCTGTCTCCTGTTTGGCTGAAGGAGTCAGGAGCCTGTTTACCACTCAGGCTGAACAAAAAATTGAAAAACAATGAAATGTAAAACTGAAATTTCCATTCCTGATATATTCACAAGTGAATTTCTCCTATGAATTTCTAGTTTTGTCAGTCTCAAGCATATTAATGAGGAATAAGTAGCTGAACGCAGAGTAGGGGACAGTATTTTTATGTGTGAAAGTTAACTAAACTGTATTTCAAATACAGCATAAAAACATACTGAAATGAAATGATTTAGGAATAAACAGTGCAGATCCCTAATTCATAATCTGTTGAATGCATAATTTTCTGAAGTGGATTTCATTGCATACTGAAATTTGATTTTGGTATTCCAGTTTTCATGGCAATGCTATCATTGTTCCAATATACTGAGGAGTTTTTTGATGAGTCTTCATGAAGCTTTAGCCTTCAGTGCATGTCTATGGAGAAATCTGATAATATGTTTTTTCTCTGTGTTCTGTGCAGAGGAAAAGTAGAAACAATTCTCTGCTTAGTTCTTATTTGTAAACGATATCATAATTATAAATACATCATGACTATCTGAATCTTGCCAAAACTCTGAAAAGTTAAGGGTTGGATCACTGCGTAATACAAAATACATAATACAAAATATATGACTATCCTCCAAATTACATTTTCTTGTGGATAAGAATAACATTGTAAACTACTGTTGGCTCCTAGCAGAGACTTCCTTGTCTTAGAGAATTACTGCTGTTCTTGTTCTGAGGGAGCAAGGGTAAAAAAAAGTGTTGACTTCTGTGCTTGTGAACCTGGCTTCACATTTAGATGTAACGCAGAAGTTCGCACCAAGACCCTTACTGAACTGGTGTTACAACCTGAAGCCAATGATGGCATTTTAATATTTGATCCCAACTTCACACTCCATGTATTCTTTCTCTTTGGCTGCTTCCTGCCTTGAACTAGGTTTCCTGACAAAGAATGAACTACTATGGTATGTACCATGTATTTTTACTTTGTGAAAGGTTACATAATTTTCAGAAAAAGCTTTTATATGTGTAATAAAATAAAAAAAATATAAGACTCTTTAAAATGCAAAAAGAAAAAAATCAAATCTCTAGACAAGTTTAGGAAATTGTGATAGTAAAAATAATTTATTGGCTTTCTAAAACTCTATATTTATTATAAAATAAACTTGGAGTAACCTTCTCTGACTCAAGAGATATGACAGTCCACATAATCTTTAGTTTTAGTATAGTAGCTCTATTCATACAGAAAATGATGTCTCATGACACTGCTCAAAAGATCCTAAATCCTTGTAGTGATTTTATAATTTTATTGAATTTTTAAGGCAAAATTATTTTGGTTCTTCAAAGATTATTTTTCAACTTTCCTTTGTCCCTTATTTCTTCTTTTTCTAGTTTAAAATGTAATGTTCTATTTGAGATTATACCTCTCTTTGTGCTATTATACCTTCTAAAATCTACTCAGTCACTTTATGTTTTTGGGAAAAAAATTACAATCAGAAAAAAACACCGCACTCTTTCTACTGAGGGTTGTATTTAGATTCTAGAAAAGCTGAAGATAGATGTTTTCATAATTTGATTGGCTAAACTTTTATTGGTCTTTCTTTGAAAGTAATTGTGATTATGCCTTTACACACATCTAAATCTTCCTTATCGAGCCCAGCGAATGTATCAGGCTTACTGATGCATATATGTGATACCTAGATGACGCAGAATCCAGTTTTACTAAGGATGTGATTGAGATTGCTTCTTGGTTCTGGGTTTGCAAAGTGAATTCATGGAGGCAAAGTGAATTGTACCTAAACCAGCAATTACTATGTGACACATTTTAAAGACGAACATGCAGTTTTAGGAAATCCATCTGTGATACACACCTCTGCAGGAGACAAGAATGCGGGTGTATGAAGTTATATCAAAGTCATCGAAAGAAACTTAAAGTGAACCTTGCTTTTTCTTTTCAGGAATTAGAATATTCCTACAAGTACATTTAATTGAAATCCCATCAAAAACAAGTCTTATTAAAACTTGAATTTACTTCTTCATTTTCATTATTATTTGAGGGCTTGGGCAACCATCAATGTATTTTGAAATTCAGATAGCCTAAGGTAAAAGACTAGGTTGCCATTTTTGCTCTAATGGTTCTTTAAGTTCAAACTGTGGACCTGCTTCCCAGCTTTCATTAACAAACTGATGCCTCGAACACTTGGTGCTTCGTTATGGAGAGAGGACTCTTGTAACAGGTATCACCAGGACAGGCACCAGGTACAGGGATTCTGCAGGACCTGTCTAAGTGTTTATGTTGGGGAGCAGGATAACAGCCCAAACTCACTAAAAGCAAAGTCCTGCCCTCACATATTTACTATACTGGGAGACAGCACTTAAATAAACTAAATTGTTTTATCTGTAGCTCTATCATCTATGTAGCAGAGAAACTGTTAGCATAGAATGAATATTCCTGTTTAACAAGATAAATCTGGTCATTTTAATGATCTCTTCTACAGAGACAAACTAAGATGTGAGATAACTCCTGTTTGTTCATTATGCTAATTAAAAAACAGCACCTCTGGCCTTGTGAAAACAAAACTGATTAAAGTAAATGCAGTAAGTCAGCCTGGAGTTGTGAAGTACAAATCGTACAGAGCACACAATGGACAGCAAGTCAAAACTGAATAGTCTTTTTAGCAAAAAGTGAATTTGGCTTTGGGCTTACCTGTGACTTTTCCAGACTCTTATATATTAGGTACATGTGGCTTATGGAAATTCAAGAAGCAAGAATTCACTGAACAAGGACAAAAAATGTCTGCTTAATTAAACTGAGCAGAAAAGAAAATCTTTCTCTACAAGAAAATATTTTAACTGGTTTATTCTCTTTGCAGGTATTTTTTCCAGTTCAATTGTTGTGGGCATGATTCCACTTTGGATGGGAATGGAGAAGGAAAGTTTTATTCAAATTATCTGAACATGACTAGCTTTAAGAAAAATAATTTTTCTTTTTGCAGTTTTTTGTCAGTTCCATGATATTATTGTAAATTTCTGGGAATTTCTCTTTTATTCCCCTTTTACACCACTTCAGAAGATGCAGATTCATTTCTGAAAAGAAATCAAAGCAGATTCTAATGGACTTCTGATAAGTAATTTCAAATATGCTGAAGAGAGAAACAATGGATACTGAATATCTCTTAGTTTTGCGAGTTAGTAGAACTAGTTGTCTACAACTGAATTTTTTTCACAGTACCTGTGAGGTTTATATTCTGCCTCTGAAATACTGGATTTTTATTAGATGAACGATAATGTGATGTATAAAAATACATACATCCTTGTGTGTGGGTACTAGTGTTGTTCAGATAAATTAAAGAACGTTTGCTTACGACCTATGATGAAAATAAAGACATGATGCACTACAAAGTGACACATCCATCTTATTCAAGTTGGAAATATAGGCCCATGTGTTGACAAACAAAATTGTGGCTGTAACTGTAACTATATTAATCCACCAGGCAGTGTTGGAATAAGTCCATTTACATCTTGATTCAGTTTTAGGATAGAGCTTAGCTAAAGAAAATAACATTACTTTTATATTTCCATTTGGCTGTGGATCTGAGCAAAGGAATCACTCTGAGTTTGTCAGCTTTGCCAACAGTATTTTTTTTCTGTAGACTATAGAGTTTTGCTGATCTTCCTGTAGTACCTTGCAGCGATAAAGTAAGCTCTCTTTTTCCTTTCTGAAATGCATAAGACTGACAATTAAGTTCCCAGATCAACAATTCTATGCAAAATTTGCAGAGTACATAATTTTACTACGCTATTTCTTCTGTTTAGAGTGCCCAGAATATATGGATACATAAAAAATAATAAAGCTCTCATACTGTCTCTAATTTTTGGCAAAATTCAGTGGAAGCAGAATAGACACCTAGGCTTGCAATGAGACAGAAATTCTTAATTCTGATCTATATTTAAGTTTGAAAGAAAAGTATTGCTCTTGCTTGCACTACATGTGTATGTCCACTATGTGTCCATCCACTTTCAGAATCCTTGTCTTAGAAACAGATGTCAGACATGTTACACCTATTGTCATGTTTTTCCATGAGTTATTGTTGTCGTCCGGTCGGGGCGGGAGGACGACACAGTGACCTGGGATACCAGCCCCCTTTATTACAACAGTGCTTCTACTTATACACTTCTGGGTGACACACATGTACATGCACTATTG
>JAYRBT010000093.1:14829042-14846559 GCA_036023395.1 Myiotriccus ornatus
ATAGGTAAGCTTACAGTTATCTGTCAGGACATTCCAAGGTACAGTGAGGGGTAAAAAGGATCTTGGGAAAGAGAAGGTTTACACCAGGAGTTACAAACACCATCTTGGAAGCATGGTTACTTTAGCAAGTTCAACATACCTTTATATACCACAAACATATTGCAACACAACTTCAATGTTATTTGATAATCATGATAGCACATCAACAGTGCTACTTTGATGAAGTAATAGAAAAAAAACGAACAGGCACAATTGTTTGAGAAATTTCCATTTCCCTAAGAAATCTGATTGTTTTTTCTTGTCTGATTGCTTACAAAAACCAAACAAAAGAAAAACATGACTGATACAGGAAATTCTCCTTTAAGAGACCATTTAAGAGATCAATAGCTACAATGAACTGCAATCAAGCTGAAATTATTAATGGTCTTTAAACAATTTACTCCTTTCCCTAAGAGAATCACCCAGCAGGAGAGATGAATTGCTGAGAGCCTTGGAGAACTGTCTTTTTTAAGCAACCACAAAATAGTGAGTATTACTGACAATTAGCTTGATTTACTTACATTTTAAAAGTCTGTTAAATGGGTGGATGACCACCGTGAAGTTGAAAATCTTCATGGTGCTCTCTTCTTTTTCTTTCTTCAATATAGCTTAGTTTAAGAGAAGTTTTCACCTTTTGAGGTCTACCTGAAGAGCATATACTTAAAAATATAATAAATCAAACATATTAAGGAGTGCAAATTTTGAGGTGTTTAAGGTGTTAATTTACAAATTATTTGCCTTAGAAGTAGTTCAAAAGACTGTGTGAGCAGTTCCAACAAACTATACCTATTTTATTCCAAGTAGCATTAGTAATGATGAGTATTCAGAAAATTGTCTCATAAGAAAGTATAAAGTAAAAGGTGCAAAAACTCTCCAGAGCACACAGAAGGTTTGATTCTTCCAAGTCTTGGACAAAGCTCATATGTGCTGGGATGATAACTAGCCCAGACAAACAGAGGTCCTTGAGATAATGCATGACCACTCAAAGTACAAAAGAGTATCACATAATAATTAGACCATTCCACTGTTTTTATTTATATTGATCTCATAACTATTATTCAATTAAATACATTAGTTTCACAGTTCAAACAGGAAAGAAGATGCATATGTAATTCCTTCTAGATTTAATTCTGAATTAGACCTTCTCTGTGGAGGACACGTGTACTTTAAAACTTAAAAGTTTGCACATTTCATTTAAAGAAAAAAATTCACATAATTTAATACATACATTTTTGCTTTAACTTATCTATTGTACAAATCACAAAACAGTCAATATAAGAACCTCCCACCATTCCTTCCAATATATGTGATTGACTGTTTTTATCAGTATAGAAGATCCAAAGAGAATATTAATTGCAAAAATATTCTTTGAATATTGAAGAGTTCACATACTATTGAGTTATTTTTCAAAAGTTCCCTAACAAGTGTGGTCTCTGAGGTAATATTCAAAGCGAACTCTAAAGCCAGAACTCTACTTCTGTGCAAATTTCAAACACACTTATTATGAAGAATAGAATTCTTCAGATGTATCTAACAGATTTTAATAGCTTTCCTATAGAATTCAAACAAGTATATATATATAATTTTAGATTGCATTCTATTATAAATCCATCTCTTGTGGATAATTGCCCATCCTTTCTACTTTCATTGAAAGCATTGGCTTGTTAACATAATTGCATGATTACATGAATTTGAAAGATAACAAAGCAGAAGAGAATGTTTAGCCAATCACAGGTGCTCTGATTCTATATGTAGGAAATCAGAGATGTAATTTGAAACACAGAAAATGAGGAACATTTTTTATAAAACAAAATAACAGTAACTGTTTTGGGGTTTTTTAAAGAAAAAATTATTGGCCCCAAATAAATGACTAAAAATACAGTATTGACAAATTTTGACATTATCTGCTTCATTAAAAATGAAAGACAGAATCATACTATTTAAAAATAGTATGCACTGATACATTAACTCCCAAAAGGCAAAGAAATTGGAAAGAAAAATACCAGAAATGTTGGAATGTTCTGCAAACACAAATCCCTTTTGTCTTTAATGAATTGTAACATCTAGCAGTACTCAAAGTAATATTGTGTGGGCGTCAGACATTGGCTCCCTTTAATACCTCATTAAAATCATTAGAATGGCTTGGGTTGGAAGGGGCCTTAAAGATCATGAAGTTCCAACCACCTTGACATGGGCAGGAAACGTTTCACTAGACCAGGTTGCTCAGAGCCCCATCCAGCCTGGCCTTGAACACTGCTGGGGGGCAGGGCGGGCGTCATCCAAAACTTCTCTGGGCAACCTGTTCCAGTGCCTTCCTATGAGTCTGGCTATGTTGATCCAAAGAAATGTTTCAATCACTCTCCAGGACAGAAAATTTACAGAAAATTATACCTCCTTCCAAATTTTTCCCTTAGTTCACTGCAACTAAGATAGATTCAACTCTTTGCACTTCCTTTCCTTCATGTTTCCTTCATAGAAACTCTTTCTCTCAAAGTAATTAGAGGCACTGCAGATTGATCACCCGCATCTGGTTAATTCTTGGTCTGTAACTCTTATTCAGCCTAGTCGTTGTCATCTGGTCAATTTTCCCTGGGCTCTCTGAAGCAGTAGTTTCACGAAACAATTAAAAGTCGCTCTGCAGATCAACTAGTAGAAGGAATTCTGTGAATAAATCACACAGAGTAAAACTGAACAAGATTTGTGGTTAAAACATGGCAAACTGGCTTAGAGGTTGGTGTTAACAGAAAAGCAGAGCTGACGAGGATGATATTCTAAAGAGTATAATAACAGTGTGAAAAAACCCTGAACTACAAGAGCACAAAGTTTTAATTTCCTGCAGCTGACGTGATGGTGGAAGATACCAAAGAAAATATCGAACCCAATCAGTGGAATGGGCAAGGAACCTGAACTTGAAAAACATTAATTAAACATGTATGTCATTAAAAAAGAAAGGATCCGATGTGGGTTTTACTGAGTTGGTTGATGAGCTTAAGTAAGTTTTTCTCAGTGTAGGCTATAAAAGAAAAAGCAAGCAGTTTTGAATATATAATTTTAGGATGCACACCAATTACATTATCATACATAAAGTGTCACACAGTAAATTGGACATATTAAAAAAACTGGTTTCATGAATTACAATTTATGTATTTGGTATCATATGACTCACGAAGTTATTTCAGAACATATGTTCCTTTATTACAAATTAGTACTCTCCCCTCTCAAAGGTTCAAATGCAAATCAACCCTATACCACAAGGACCATTTAATATACAGAATGAGCACAGTTTAAATATTTGTTCATTGAAATTTACATATTTAAAAGATTATGGAGATATTAATTTATATTTAGTTTGCTTTATATTTGTGTTCTGTAAGTTTTTCTTATTTTTGCTGTCATATGTCAGGGATTTACATTCTCTGAAGTCAGTGGACCTGATCCTAAGCTAATGGCATAATTCTCATTTAACCAGTGGGATCCAGTTAGAGTCAAATGGGATCATAATGCAAATTTCTGACAGAAGAATGTGGGTTTTAATTATCTCAAGAATGTTAAGTTTTAGTTCTTGTAACCTCCATCCCTACTCCCATCTCCCCCACTCCCTGGGGTGTGTTTTAGCACGCTTAGAAGCATTATGTCATCTTCTTCTTATTCAAGAGCAGTTCGCCTAGTTTGAGTGAAGCTTTTATCAGCTCCTCAGGAGACATTAAATCTAGCAGACTGATGTAGTACTTGACCTCAGGCAGGAGTGCTAGCAGAAAACAGTAAGCTGGATTTAGAGGAAAAAAAATGGAGCAGCAGAACTTGAAGGGAGATCCTTGTAATTACTTGCTAGCTGGTCATATACAGCAGGGATTTTTCACTAGAAGGATGCCATTTGTGGCCACTTGCTCATGTCCAGCTATCCTCCCAGTGCAGTTTTCTCTGCATGCAGGGATAAGCAGGAAGGAAGCAGGCTAGGAACAGGGTTTCTGGGTTTTGGGAAAAGAAAGATTTGGCTTCCAGCTGGTAACTAATACCCTCCTTGAAGAAGGTAGGTCCTATGTGAGGACTCACATACAATATGAGAAAACTGTTAAAAGACATATGACCAGCAGAAACATGTTCCTGTTAATGTCAGGAGAGAAGTTCCCTTCTGATTCACAGAAGCATCTCCTGTTCTGTGGAGGAGTAGAGCCCTGGGTCAAGGGCTTCTCTAATTTTTCTCTCACATCCTTCCTGAGCAGTTGACAGCTTGCTGGAGGCACACCTGTTACTAGCTGATAAGGATATTTCAGCTTGGGGTAGCTGCTGATAGGATGTGTAAATCTTATCCTGTGTAGTGAAGCTAAATGTAAGTGTTCTCACCAAAGAATTAGTGAGTGTGCATTTTTCACTTTTATTTTTTCGTTTTTTCTCATGGAGTTTAACACAAGTTTCACAAATAATACTGGTATTTCCAGCATTTGGAGGGACTCCTTGACATCTAACTTAACAAGGGACCCTGGTGATTATGTAAATTGGAAACTCAGTGTCTGGGCAGTGTGGTGAGTACGGCCTCAAACTGGTGAGCGGGTCACTGCATAAATTTGTACTCTCTGCCAGACATCTGTGAATGTGCTATAGAAGTCCTCAGGGTAGAAATGCTGGCATTAGTCCATTTGGAAAGACTCTTTAAATAAAAGCAGCACATAAGAGAAAGAGGAGGTTATTCTGTTTTATTTGTAATTGGTATGGGCTCAAGGCTGTAATATTTGAAGTGCATGAAGTGACTGAAGAGCTATTTGTCTTTGAGGGGAAATACCCAAAGGCCATAATGCAGCATTATTAAATAGTTACATAACGCTTCTTAGACTTGGCCATAGAAATAATCTATTCAGTTAGTAATAGGACTTTATGCAAAGCAGTTCCCTTTCATGCCTACAGTTTGTCTCCTGTATCCTCCACATATTCTTATAGGTACCATAAATGTAAAGTAACTTCTTTGCTTGCTTGTCATTTTATGATCATAAAAATTAATGTAAGAGCAGGTTAACAATAGGGATCACTTCAGTTACACAGTGCAAGATGTGGAAAAAAAACCCAACAAACTAGATGAAGGAGAGGAACAAGTATTTTAAACAAAATCAAACAAGCAAAGACTATAAAGTATGTATGCATCAGTAAAGAAGTATATTGTTGGATTATGAAAAAAGATATATAAATTATATAAATATTTACATGTTTTTACATGTATTTTATTGGAATGCTGTGAATTAAATTACACAAAGTAGATGAAATAAATCAATTACGAAAAAAAATTAGTCAAAACCAGCACTAATTGACCAGCAAATATTACTGTAATATTTTATGTGTTCCAGGTAAGAAAGGAAAGCTTGTCCAATTGAATCCTCTGGGGAAATACAGGAGAAAGAAATTTTTCAAATGAAAGCTTATTAGATAAAAGTATAAGACCCAAAACATAGTCTTGTGAGTCCTGAGGAAAAATGTCAAAATGTCAACAATGAAGCACCTCTGAGTATCAAAGACAGAGGAACCAGTCCAAGAAAACTGTACCAGAGACAGGTTTCAAATTTCTTTTAGTTCTGATGGAGACAAAAAAGACCATGAGAAGTCCTAGAGAATATTCAAATTACTCTAGTTTCTGCCATGACTTGAATGAACAAGTTTCAAGGCCCTTCACCAACTTAGACATATGAGCATTTCCCCACTCTTACAGCACTGGTTTGCTATCTGACTAGTCCAGAAACTCATTGTTTTCTGTATCTGGAAACTCTGTCAGAGGAATGTTGCCATGCTCATTTATTTCACACAAAAATGAAAAAATGTTCAGAAAATCACATGGATATTTATAGGATAATATGCCTTCTCCAAGGAAATGAGGGTCTGACAATAAGGAAAGATCTTATTTATAAGCTCCTGAATTGGGATCTTAATTCAGGTGGCAGATCTTCACAAGAAAAGTCAGTTTATAAAGATCAATCTCAGTTTTGCTGAGATAACAAATGCTTATATGGAATGCATAAAGCAGGTATCTCAAAAAGCACTTCCCACAGAACTCACTTAGAAAGATTAAATAAGATCAGATATTAATTAGTTAAATAAGTTTTTCTGGTTTGTTTGGTTTTTTTCATAACATATTTTTTTCCTCTACAAGTCTATTGTTGAGAGATGGCAACAAATGCAGTCAACAATAGTGTTTTTCTTGTTTCAGGGCACAAATCAGTGCTTAGAAAAATGTAAAACACACTAAATTCAGAATAATCATTTTCAGTTGTGTCAAAGTAGGTTTCATGATTACTAGAAAGCATGGGATCTTTGTCATCAGGAAGAACAAAACCTGCACAAAAAAGTCAGTAGTGACATAATATTTTGGTTTTGTTGACTAAGTAGGTATCCCCACAACTGTAGCAGTGGAAGGAGATAGGAAAGAAGATGGAGGAAGGCTCTGTACAAACTTCTCTTTCCTGTAATTTTGAACAACCGCTTGTATAACTTTGAAACTCTATTCTAAATGTAGGTTCTGTGCCATCAAAAATTAGAGATCTTTCCAGCTAAATTGCACTTTCAATGCTAATGAATGGAAAAACCCCAAAATTTCCTCATCTGCAAATAAATTTAAAGAAATTTAGGAATAGAACAATATGTATGTGAGAAACATACAAAACTAGGTTTTACCACCTGCTTACTAATGCTCTAAACTGATTCACAGTTTAAAAAATTTCTACAAGTTTTACAATGTGCTGTTGAATTTTATTCAAGTGAATGCAGAAATGATTTTGTAGAATGCTGTAATAACGCTTCCTGGCATTTTTTCTAAAAACAACTAACTGATGTTTCCCTTATCAGTCTTTAGGCAACAGGAGACACAAAGGAGATAAAATGTAGATTAGACATGATATTTATTTGATAAGAAATGGAATTAAAATACTGTTAAAATACTGTTAAATGAAATTAAAATATTAGAATTAAAATACTGTTAAGAGAACTTGTCAGTTTCCATTGAGTAAATAGGTTAGTCGAAAAAAAAAATCTTATATGTAGCTTACCCTGAGATGAGATTCCCAGTCCTACAAACCCTTAGTTTTCAGTTTTTACTGCTTTTGCTTTCCTTTCTAATGCATTAAAAAACATGAGCACTGTGTAACGTAGAACAGCTGAATGCAATGTGAATTAATGGTCTATCTAAACCTTTGAGGAAAGAAGCGTGGCTTACACCTTATCATAACAGAAATTTAACTGACAAGTGGGGATCAGGAGGCAATAGCTTCCAGGTTTTGGATATTATTCTCTGTCCTAGAACTGGCTTCTGTAGTGAGCCCAGTTCCTTCACTTCTGACTATGCTGGTTTGACGCTGATGTAACACTTGTGTAAAAGAGATGAGCATCTTATTATTGTGAATCTCTGATTATGGCACTGGTAGTTGGTGCCTGATAAATACTACACAAGGTACTACACTGATTTATAAAGGCACCAAGGAAAATGCACTCATCAGAGGTATCAGGCCATAAGAGAATCATACAGAGATCTTGCCAGGAGCAATAAAATGAAGTTTCCAATCTCGTGGAAAAGAGTTAAAAAAAAAATAAAATAAAAAATTTAAAAGTGAGTAGGGGAAATAGACATAAATTTTACAGATCTATGTGGAAACAATTGCTTAAAACTGATTTTTGACAAACATTTTATCCCATAGAATTCATATATTTGTTTCCATATATTATTTGCAGTTTCAGGCCTTTGCATATATACATTTAGTGTTTGGGGTTTTTTACATTCATCAGCTATTAGAGACCTTTCAAACTACATCTGTCAAGGATCTGAGAAATGAATTGAATGTGTTGATAAATCTAAGTTTTGCTATTATATTTAAAATCACTATGTTAAATTAGAGAGCTTTATGTAAAAAAAAACCCTGTATAGCTAGTCTAAGTCTGAATAAAATATCCTCTCACATCTAGATAGCAAAATGGATTCAGAGTAGCATTGATATCTAGAATTTTTGTGCTGTACATAAATTCAAACTAAATGAAGGGCTTTATAGCAAAGTTTAGGTGAAAAATAAAAATATACAGAATGCAAGTGGGGTGTCAAATATTACTGTATGAATGATTTGGATTATTCCTACTTAAAATATTCTTAGATATTTTCTCCTCTTCTTCTGCCTTTCATTTTCATTACTGACTTGCTTTATACATTGAACTTCAAAGAATTTTTGTGAGATTAAATCAATGTTTGTGCACAATTTCTGCTGTTCCTGTTTTTCTTCTGGAAAAAACGTTTCAGAAATTAGTGTGAATTCTCTTATTTAGGGATTGTGGTCAACATTTGTTACTTGGGAATCTCACACAAATTAACATCAGAAAGTTCTGTCCAACTCAGGTTTAAAGAATACTCTGTTCTGGAAATCCTTCTGTAACACTGGATTTATACCTCCTACTTTTGAGGCAGCTATTGTATTTCAGCACTGATGTATTTCAAAGGCTTTCTGAAAGCATGTGAAACAGTTATTTACATTTTTGAAGGATGCGGAAAACACCTCTGAATTTTTCAGAATAATTGCTCTTCTATTAGAATTCATAACACTTCCATGTAAGAATCTGAATATTATCTTTCACTCCCTGTTAGATTTCAGTTTGGCAGCATATATTATACTTTATCAAGCTTGAAAAGTGCCACTTTATATTTTAAGTATGTTCTCATTTACAGATGGATCCACTTAGGTGGGTAGTAAGAATGAACTGTACAGTATAATATATCATTAAGAAAATAATCCAGGGTCTCATGATTCTTTAAAAAGCATTGTATAAATGTAATAATATGATGAATAGAATTAAAAATGTGAAGACCAGCCAACACAGAGTCCCTGCAACTCACATATTAAACATTCTATTACTTTTCGAGGACAATGTAAGAATGGAAAATATAAATCCATTGGATAAAATGTCTTTTATTCTTACACGAATATCAGGAATAATTTCAATAATGGAAAATATACATAGGAATGAAACTGATTACCTGATAAGTCAAATATGCACCAAAATTTTCTACAAGAAATGTTGCAAGTATTTTTTTGTTTTCATTGAGATATGATGTAGTGGACCTGAGCTTGGATATACCTCATTTAACTTTAGATTATGTAACTGAGGTGTTAGCAGTATAACCACCATATCTCTTTTCTAATATTACTTGAAAGGATTAGACTCCTCTACAAAGCAAGAAGAATTTCAAGTAGCCAATACTCTGCAAGGGACAATGGAATGGCAATCTCCTTAATGCAGATATTTCAGCCTTGTGACCAAGCACAAAATGGAGGGAATCTGGTTGCTCAACTATAGAAAATCTCTAAAATCTTCCCCAAATCTACAATTTTTTCCTATATCAGCAGACTGTCAGCTTCACTAACTAGAGGGGAAAATAAGCAATTTAAACTTTGGAATGCAGAAGTCTACTGAGGTTAGGAAGGTTTTATTCCATGACAAGTGCAATCTTGACCACATGCCACTGAGGAGCGGAATAGAAGCTTTCACTTCCATGAGCAAAGGAACAGAGTTACTAGGAAATGTTCGAAGTGTAAAAGCAATGAAGGTGCGGAATTTGTTATTAAAATGGAAAGGAGACAAATGAAATGCAATATAGTTATTAAAAAATACAGTGATTTTTATATATGGATCATATTTATTTAGCAGCATATTTAGTTATACTTTCCAGCTCTTTTTTTAGCAATATTGCAGCCTTAATTAAGAAAAGAGTATTTTTCTTATCTTGTAAGAACATGTTGTTTTACTGGTTCAATCATCTTTGAAATTATAAGAATTTAAATTGGAGGAAGTGAAACTTTGAGATCTCACACTAGACCAAAACACCAAATACCCTGAGATTTTTCAGATCTTGTTTTCTTATCTGTGCAGTTCACCCATCTTGATAACCTTACACAAGAAGGGGTAGCAAAGCAATTTTTGTTTGTAGAAAAGAAACTTTAACTTCTGGATTACTGTCTATAAATGAAATGTGTAGCCATTAATGACAGACTTACAGGTTTGGAAATACTAGCACAGTGGGATAAAACATGAGTAATTACTTACTTTTGCTCTAGGTGAAAAGTAAATATTTTCAAAGGGAGGTTGATATGTCTGTCTTTTTTCCTGATTTTCGACAAGTTAAAAATATGTTTTTATATATAAGTATATTTACTTATAATGCATAAATAAAATAAAGGAGGCACAAGAAGCAACTACACAGAGATTAGCTAGACTTTATATTGTCTGATAAACAACTATGTTTCCAGAACACTGAGAGCATAATAGTTGAAACTATCCAAACATATATATATGCAACCCTCTGCTCTATATTTGAACTGAATGAGCATAATGCCTTAAATAAAGACCCAAAGGAAAAATCTTCTGTGGTCTGAACCACAGCATTTTGCCTTATTTGAGGAATAAACGACACATACATTAAGAGAGGTTATTTTGAACTATAATGTTATATGTATTCATTATGTGGTCATTTTCTTGGTTATAAATTGATGCTAGCTTGCCCATGTTATATCTGTTCTAAAACTGACATCTTATCTTTCTCAGTTTTCTTTGTTAATGAAAAACAGGTATCAGTTCAATACAGAAAGTTATTAATGCATGTGTAAGTGAAATAATAATCTTTTTGTTATTGTTTGTTATATGTGGAACAAGAGATCATGGGTTTTTTTAATATGAAAACCCTTCTGTTTTAAAATAATTACCATATGACTCCAGAAAGTTAGTTTTACCAGAACTATATTGCAAGACAGCTGGGATATTTTTCAGTTGAAAAGCAATAATATAGCACTTTTGACAGGAAAGTTTTTTCAGTGTAGAATTTTGGGTAAAATCTAAGTGGTTGAAAGCTACCCCAAAGTAGCCAGTAGCTAGCCCAACAAATGTGAGAGTAATTGAAGATCTAGGGTTTGGTTATATGCACCTCAGTTGCATATAACTTTTTTTGTACCCCTTGCCAGTAGCTATAAAATCATTGCTTTCTTTCTGTTGGAGTTGCAACATTTTAATCAGGTAATATAGTTTAATTATCTTTTAAGAGGAATAGCTCCCAAAGAAAAAACAAAATAATCTAAAAATAAAGGTGAAATTCTGCCAGGTTCATAGGGGCAAGGTAAATACTGGATATGATACATTCACAGAATCAAGTCTCTGGATTAAAAAAAGAAGCAAATATGTTATTCCTAGAGAATTATCAATCCTGTGATATCATGTATGAGAGCTTCTAAAAACCTTTCTGATCTTTTCTTGAAAAGCCTTTTGAATCTCCTGGAAGGTTTACGAGGTGTTCTCTCTTCTACTCAGATCTAGATAAAAGTTTGCAATACTTTATACAGTCCCATGGAGCAACCACGAAATCTAATGAAGTCCTCTTTCAGTGCTTTAAACCTTACTGGGTGAGGTTCTCAGATCATACATATGATGTCAGGGATGATAAATACAGCAAAACACATTCATTTTATTAGCTTCCATTCTAGGTTTGAAACTCTGTTTCAGGTAGTTGCAATAACATGTGGAAGACAGCAACATGGGCAAGAGCTTCCTGAGATGAATTTGAGTTCCTGGGTAGGGTGCTGGCAAACAGACCAGTGTGTGCAGAGCCCTGATGGAACAGCACACAGGTTCTTTTGGCTACAGCAGTGCTCTGTTAGTAGGAAATGGCTTGCACATGTGCAAGGTCAGTGTGCAAGGATTTGCAAGCTTGTAATGCAGGACCAATAAAACTATACATTATTGTGCTCTGCAAATGTCTTCTGATGTGCAGGTTTTTACATTTCCTTGTTTTCACATGATTCAGAGGGAGCTGCTGCTTACTTGGACCTGAAAAATCTGTATGTAGTGACCTACTATAAAGAGAAAAGGATAGCCTCAAAAGTGCAGTTTGTGCCTATATACATACACATACACACACTATAATAATATATTAATCGTTAAGATTCTGCTGTCAAAATAGTTTTCTCCTATTGCTCTTGCCTGGAGGAGATGGGCACCACTCAAGAAACAATCCCTCATGCCTAACAAACTGCATATGCTTAGGTTTAAGCATTAAAGAGTAGGCTTTAGTACTTATCTAAGTGTCTTGCTGTGTAAAGATAAAGAAGCAGAGTTTATTCTTCTGTTAGATGTTGTGAAGCACCATTCTGTAAGGATATAGGAGTCTAGAAATACCTCAGACAAAGTACGTTAAACCCTTGTATCATTGGCATCAGGAAATAAGAAATTCTAGAAGTCCTCACTCACAGTGAAGAGTTGAAGAACAAGAGTCCTCTGGTAGCTCAGGGATTAATAATAACAATGCAGTTTGTTGACACCTTTGAGCAGAATCTCATAGTCTTCTGCGAGAGGAATTGAAAAATCCCAAGTGATTTAGTGAAATCCCAAGGCATTTAGTGAAAAGAGGACTTTTCTGGTCTTAAAATTGTTCTTAATTATCTAGTTTATTGCAGAGTTTAATTGCAGTGGGAGATAAGCAAGTGTTTTTGAGGGCCATTTATGGTGGTTATGGGAAGAGCTTTTTTCTTTATTTGAATCAGTGGGAGGGAGGTTAACTTTGCCCTACTGCTGGTAATCCCCAAGCTGCTCTCTCACTCATCCGCTTCAGCATGATGGGGGAAGAAAATATGGTGAGTCATGTGTGCTATTATATAAGGACAGGAAGATTACTCATAATTACTGTCACAGGCAAAACAGACTCAAATTGGGGAAGATTGTCTTAATTTATTGCAAATTAACAACAGCGTAGGATAGTGAGAAATAAATACAAAAGTAAAAACACTTTTCCACTACCCTTCCCTTCTTCCCATGTACAGCTTCACTCCTGAGTCTTCTACCTCTTTCCCAACAAGCAGTGCAGAGGAATGGGAAATGAGGATTGTGATTAGTCATTCTCTGTGACACTCCTTCCTCCTAACAGCCTTCCTTGCTCCAGCATGGGTGGCCTCCCACATGATACAGTCCTTCTCAAGTTTCTCCAGTGTGGCTCCTTTCCATGGGCTGCAACTCTTAAAAATTGTTCTAGTTGTGGGTGTTTTTCATGCTATCCAGACCTTCAGGAACAAATTGCTCCAGCATGATTCCCCATGGGCCCACAGCTCCTACCAGGAATGCTGCCCCTGCATGGGTGTCACTCCATAGTCTACAGCTCCTTACAGAAGCCTGTTCGGAAATGGGCTGTCCACAGGCTACAGTTTCCTTTAAGGTGTAGTCCTATACTTTGGTTTGGGGTCCTGAGTGGGCTGCAGCATGGATATGAGGTGGGTTGACCTTGACTGTGCACCAGGTATCCACCAGTCTTCTCTATCCCTCTACTCCTCAGAAGGACAGGAGGAGAAAATGAGATGGAAAGAAACACTGTGTGTCAAGGTAAAGGTAGTTAAATAAAGCAAAAGTAATGGCTCCATCCTCCCTCTTTCTCTTGGCTTTTATTGCTGAGATGCCATCACATGATATGAAATATCCCTGTGGTCATTTTGGGTCAGCTGTCCTGTATACATCATCTCCCAAGATCTTGCCTACCTCCAGCCTACTGGTGAGGGGAAATGTAGGAATGATGGTGCTGATGCTGATACTCAGCAGTAGCAAAAACACTGATGTGTGTTACCAACACCTTCCTAGTTGTCCATACACAGCACAACACTGTAGGGGCTGCTGTGGGTAAAATTAACTCCATCTCAGGCAGACTTAACGCTCTAGATCTGCTCCAGTATCGCTCTCCACGGACTGCATGGGGACAACTGCTCCATCATGGTCTTCTCCATGGAATCTCTGCTCCGGCACCTGGAACACTCTTTCCTCTCTTACTTTTCTGACCTTGATGTCTAAGGGGCTGTTTCACTTTTTTCTGTCTCCTCCCTCACAGCTACTGTGCAGCACTTTTTACCCTTTGTTAGATACATTATCACAGAGGCACCACCAGCATCAGTGATGGGCTCAGCTTTGGGCAGCAGTGGGACCATCTCAGAGTTGTCTGGAACTGACTCTGTATGACTCCGGGGCAGCTCCCAGTGTCTTTTCAAAGAATTCACCCCTGCAAATTCTTCTGCTACCGAAGCTCTGCTGTAAAACTAACACAACTGGGAAGTATTATTGTAAAAAAAATTTAAAATAAATTCAAAATTTGCTGAGTGGGTTTGCAAAATTATTTTTGAAAAAAATCTGTCAGAGCAGGATTCTAAGTAGTATACTTATGCAAAATGTGCTCACTTTAGTTCTGAATTTTGTCATTAAATTAAATGAGCGAAAGAAATAATCCAATATCTATTTTGAGCATAAAATTTAGGTTTTTTGAAGTTAATTCCTGCAAAAGATGATGTGTTTACTTTTGAAAGTGTGCTTTTAAAGTAACTAATTTTTCTTTATTGTATCTGCTTTATAATTAATATTAGTATTAATCAGGATGATCACATAATGTATACTGATTTATTAATGGTGCAAGTAGTAATAATATTTTATATGGCAAATATAAGAGGAGCTTTATTTCTTAACATTCTTCAACTACCATCCGATTAACACTTACTTAAGTTTTATTAGTTGAACCCTCAAGAACAGAAGTGTTACCATCTTATTTTTCTTTATATTGTTTTACAATATTCTATCATGTTTGAAATGTTTAATTACAAAAAGAAGAAACAAAGTATTACATTGGAAGAACATAATCAGCTTGGAAATTTAATGATTTGGAATTACTGTGCATGCTTCAAAGGATAATAGCCCTTAAATGAGTCTGCCTAATCTTTCTTGCCAAATCGTTAAAGAGGGAAATCATTGGTTTACATATTCAAGTGATTATGAAAGAGATCAAAACTCAGGCCTATTCCCTAATGGAAAACACAAAGTTAAATTCCTTTTGGCTGACATCCCATCTTGATCTCAGTGGAAGGCCCTGAAAACAAAAGGAACAACTTAAAGAGTGACAATCCACAGCCTTCTATTTTGAGAAACAGCAAATTTTCATTGTATTCACTCTTATTTATGTTAAAATTGAATTATTATGCAAAAAATACACTACAATGGAAGCCAATTCTTTTTTTAAAGCAACTGGTGAGGGTTTTTTATGAGCCCTTTTTACATAATGTAGTAGAGGATTAGAAGAAGTCGATCTTTTAGAAATAACAGTGTAGAAAAATGCAGAGAAGGAAATAAGTACAGAATAAAACAGGGGTCTGTGTTCCACCATACTGCTTTTACATTGCAAAGATCATTACACTGAAAAGAACTGGTGAAGCTACTGTCTTTTATTTGAGTTGCTCATATGTCTGTTACTGAGAATGAGCTTTCTCTATACTTCACTGAATTGAGCTTGGAGTATTTTTTTGTTTTTGAAACCCTATATTAAAAATATAATTTGCAATTATTGTTTTATTACAATAATAAAAGTCATATGGAAAGTCGTTATAGATATGCTTAGTATCTCCTTTTTAAAAATTTTCTTTATGTTTGTTTGTTTTTTGTTTACTTTTATTCGCCACACTATCGGTGAGAAGTTACATATATGAGAGGTGAGAAATTATTTTGACCCTGCAAATGTTTGATTGAAAGAATGAATGAGTCTTTCACATGAATATTACTCAGAAGGGCTGTTTCACTGGCAGTATAGATTAATTATTAACTCCATTAGTGGAAGGGGGAAGAATTACCAATGTCTTCTACCTGCACTTCTGTAAAGACTTTGATACTGTCACCCATAATATTTTTACTGCTAAATAGCAGAAATTTGTGTTCAGCGTGAAGGGAATGCTCTGCGGAGTCCTTAATGCAGGTTTTGAATATACAAAAAAAGCTCATAAGGAAAAATGTGACAGGACAATGGGCACTGATTTCAAACTGAATTAGGGTGGGTTTAGACTTGCTATAAGGAAGAAGTGTTTTACAGTGATGATAGTGAAATGATGGAACAGTTTGCCCAGAGAAGTTATAGATGCCTCATCACTGGTAGTTTTTTAGGTCAAATCAGATGGGCCTTTGAGCAACCTGAGCTAGTAAAAGGTGTCCCTGCCTACATTAAGAAGGTTGGACTGGATGATCTTTGAAGATGCCTTACAACCCAAGCTATTCTACGGTTTTATGATTCTGTGACTAATTACTTGCTGTGCATAGTCACAGTTTTTACCTGTGATGTCCCATGCACTAAAGATACAAAGGGAAAACACAATGAACACATTAACGTAGCACTGATTTAGATTCATCACTACCCTACCCACCTTGCTGGACCTAAATTCAGAAAGAGAAAGATAAGGGCAGAATTGTGCAAAAATTACCTTGTTGTGTTTCTTAAGAAGTAGCATCTCAACTGACTAATAAGTAAATTCGTCTACAGGATGATCCTGATACATTTAGCAAGGTTAGACCAATGAAAATAAGAGGCAAATTTGAACCAGTATTGTAAGTTCACTTTAAAAGAAAAGGCTCAAACCCATGTTGTTTTACCCTGTGATTGCCTGCATGTGCTTGCTTAGCAAAGATTTTTTTCTGATTTTGTTAGGTAGACTGAAGCCACAGCGAATAGCCCACAGTGAATTCTAATGAGACATTCTGGACACACAAGGCCAGATTTTTATTTGTGCATCATCCCTGTTAATAACAGCATCTAATTAAGACATCTATTAAAAGTCCATAATGTTAATTTAATGAAAAATTCCAATAGAATTCCATCAGGCTCTCCCTCAGCTTAACATCACAAAACTTTGGTAATAAATGTCTTAATTAGATGTTGTTATTGAAAAGAATACTATACAAATAAAATTGGCTATTATTCAAAATGGAAAGTAGTATTCCTGAGCACTAGCCTTCAACTGTCATGAATTATAGATGTCTGGCGTATTTGTAACATTTCTGTGCCTAGTTGTCATATAACTTGACTGGAAACAGGATTAATTAGCTGCTGAAGAGAAATCCATTAATTCTTATAAAATAAATTTAGCAGATATGAGGGTATATTCATTTGAAAAAAAAAAATCAGTGTTTTGTTATCTGGAAAAAAAATTATTTGTTAATAAAATTTACTACATTTGATGTTGCATTTAGGCCGAAATACTGTACAGCTCAGAGTTACCAAAATATATTACTGTATTAAGGTATTGTTTATGCTGGTATTAAGATTAGGCATTTGTTACACCTGAAGCTAGTTCAATATTGCTAGTAGGAATGGAATAGAGAAAATTTTTTCTATTTTAATTTGAATTTTATTTATTCACTTACTGAAAAAAACCTGGATGTTGCAATTGGTTATTTGACAACACATTATGGGGAAGTAGGAATACGGAATACATAGGAAGAAAAAAGTTTAGAAGAAAAGTATTGCAAAGCTTTATAACATCATAATAAAAGTAAGGAAGAAAACCAGGGAAGGGATGATGGGGTGGAGCTGGAGGGAAGAGAAGGTTTGGGAAGAGAAGGTTTGGGAAGGGAAGGTTTGGGAAGGGAAGGTTTGGGAAGGGAAGGTTTGGGAAGGTTTGGGAAGGTTTGGGAAGG
>JAYRBT010000093.1:14849916-14860995 GCA_036023395.1 Myiotriccus ornatus
AAGGGAAGGGAAGGGAAGGAAAGGGAAGGGAAGGGAAGGGAAGGGAAGGGAAGGGATCAATAACTGTAGGAATGAAATCAGAGACTTGCAAAAAGGGGAAAAGTCTTTATATTTTATGTATGTCTTCCTGACAGGTATATGAACAGTCGGTAGAAATTATTTTTTATGCATTTCGTGCACAGTAGGGAAACAAGAAAGGAGGACCTGTAGTGTTGTTGTTATGCTTTTTACAAATTTCTGTCTGGACACATGGGGTACTAATTTTATGTTACTATCACAGTGACAACTGAATTGACAAAGTAGATCACGTCTCTGTATTCCGAAAATTAAAGATCTTAGAGAACTACACTAACACATTACATTTTCTGTTCTCATTGTACTGTAACTCTCACTAACATAATAAATCAGTTATGTCATATATTCACCCACTGTACTTACACTCCTACAGGTATTTTTTCTTCTTCCCCCTCCTTCCTTTATTGTATATTGTTCAAGGTTTTTTTACTTCTTTCTTACATTTTAGAAGCACCTCTACTACAGCATATGCTTCAAGAGAGGCTTTGTTGGAAAGTTAAACGAAAGTCAAGGTTACAAAAGAAAATAAAAAAGTCTCATGAATGTACTACTGATGCAAAAGCAAAGCCTATCACATGCTAGAGTATAACTGATGATATGGATATTTAAGACAAATGAATGCAAAATGTCCATTTCAGATCTATGTGAAATGGATCAAGTTTAAGTTTAAAATAGTAATTCATTCTGTACCTTCAAGGCATAAATAAAAATTCTGAAGTTGTGAATATTTTATTACCCTTCTGAGGGTTTTATACTTAATAGGCCATGATAGTTTAGGGGTTGTTATTAGTCCACCATCAGTCATTGCCAGCTCCTGAAAAGTATCTCACTATCACAGATCATGCATTAAAATTGTAAGAAGTGGATAATTTCCATCTTCCTTGGAAAAACAAAAATGGTTTCCTCTTCAAACCTATCTGCTACAGCTCAAACAGCCAAAAAACCCCAACCCCAAACTACTCTGCCTCTGTTCATGGTTCACTGCATGGCCATGTTGAAGCTTCAGTGTGATCCTCATCTGCATGCCATCTTGATTTCCTCTCAAAAAATTACTGAAAATTCGTCAGATTTTTCAAGTTTTCTTTCAAATATCAAATTAATTTTTGTTGTTGTTGTTGTTGTTTAGCAGTAGGTAAATACTATGATTTGCTCTAGACAAAGGAAGAAAAAGATTGTTTTAATATCCATTAGGAAATCACCAGACATTAAAATTCCACTTTGACTTCAATCTTATGCCAACTTGAGAAGTTAAATAACATTTCATAATCTTTAGGGCATAAAAATAAAACTTTCTAAATTATTTTCAGGCAGAATAATTCTGATTTAATTACTGATATTGTTCTGAAAATCCTCTTCTCTAGGATATACCTAGTGTAAGGTGTATCCTTACACTAATCACAAATAATTATGACAAGCAATTCAAACTGCCCTCCAAAAAATTCAGTCACAGCGAAAACATTGCGCTCAGAATGGTGTTATTCAAATAATGGGAGTAGTTGTATTTAGAGGTCACATCTACTGAGAAAAAAAGTGAAAAATCCCCAGTTTTTGTAGTTTTAGGTTTCTTTTCCATTTAATCTCTGCCTTAGAGGACCCCAGAACTACCACATCCAGCCAGAGGAAAGTTCAGAAGGATTCTCTGAAGAACTGGTGTAATAAAATTCTGTCTCATCCTGTACATCTGAAAAACAGACAAGTTTTTCAAAGGGCATTGTCAGGTTTTATGAACTGGAGCAGAAACAGTGCTCTGATTATATGATATGTTACCTGTATAACATCACTCTGAACTTTGCAGTGTATTCCTTTGCTAGCCCACAGGATCTGAACAATATCTATGCTTTAAAGGTGCTGAAGTTTCAATAGTTTTCTCTTATTTTGTAGCATCCAGTGATTCTTAGGTTGGTTGGCTTGTTTGTTTGTTTGTCTCTTTGTTTTTCATCTGAGCTCAGTCAGGCCATGGTCTTTAGCTCTAGATTCCTGAGAATTCCAGCCAAAATCCTTTCCATGTATATTAGGTGTATTCTGTACGTAGTCTAATAGTTCTAAATTCAGGAAAGTTTGTGAAAGACCTTCAGTATTTTTTTTTCTATTCTTGACATCTTTTCTTCTCCTTAGTGAACCAAAGCTTCAGGACTGATGTTTTTATAATAGTACTGGAATTTCTATTAGATAACTGAGTGGTATGTTCTTGGAGGTGTCAGAAGCAGGCAGGATACAAGCAACCGTGTTTCTAATATCTACTGGAGAAAGACTGGAGTTGCAACTGCCACCATTCAGTAAGAATGAAACATAATTGACTATGTAAAGACAACAAACAGGTGGAAAAGAGGAATGGCAATATAGCTGGAAAACATGTCATAGAAGCAAAATTAAAATAAAGGAATTCAGTTTCAAAGTTATATTTGACTGGCATTGTTAGTTTCTTTGCACAAAGGTCTGAGAGAGAAAAGTGGCTGTAAGTCATGCTAAAAGAATTGTCCTGGTAAAGATTAGCAGGAAAAATGTACAGACCCAAAACACACAGAGATGTATCAACTTAACTACACATTGCAAGCTTTTCCAAGAGTGCGGTAAAAGGCAGTCAGAAGTTCTTCCAATATTTGGTTATTTTATCTTTCATAGGTTTGCATGTCCTTCACAGCTGAAATTGTTTTATAAACAAATGAACATTAAATAAACTATCCACAGAAATTTTCCGAGAAGAAATTCTTCGTCTCTTTATGAACAGAACCTCTACAATTTATACTGAAAGTTTGCTTTGGAATACTAGCTGCTGTTGTTAGTAACTCCGTCATTTGAATGTATAAAATATTTTAGGAATGGCTATTCATGAGTTGAAATATTTTGAACCAGGTGGGTAGACATGTAACAGCGACACAAGTAAGAATTTATTTGATAAGTTGAACTGTTATTGGCTTCTACAAAGATAAAGGAGAGGAAGTTCTTTACTTCACATTCTTGTGCCATATTTTCACTTGGTTCCAATGACCAGATAAAAATATCACCACATTCTATGGAAACAGGGCATCACTAAAATATCCCTGACCTCTTCAAACTTTATATAAAGGGGGCAAGGTGATATATCTCCCCAGTGGAAAGGATATTTATATTTCTGCAGAAGTCTATGCACCTCCCCATCCATTTCCACCATAAGCATAACTTTTTGAGTCTTTTATCTCCAAGGTCAAAGCAGCTCAATGTCTTTTATTTCTTACTGATAAACTCTGATGATTTGCAGCTGTCAGCCACACATGGCTCCTTGGGCATTTAGTTAATCAAATCAACAACAAAATGCATCAGCTGCTATAAATTCGTAGGGAAAAAATTCCTTCATGAACATGACCAGGTGACTGGCCATAATTACATGACATCCTGCTTTCATATTGTTAAGGGATGCTTAAGAAAGTGAAAAAGGGAAATAGTTATTGGTTATTTAGCCAAATTAATTTCTCTTTTCTGATTGTAACCAACAGGTAGCAAATACAGACAGTCCTACAACTGCTTATTTACATCTACATCCTCTTTCCCAATAAACTTCAACTCTGATACTTGTCAGTCCACACTAAAATTTCCCATCAGGATTCTATTGATGTTTAATGAGAAATACTTACTTCCATTTTTAATTTTGAATATCTGCCTGAAACATCACCAGTAGCTCATAGACTTACCAAGCAAACAAAAAAGGAGCCTTTTCAGTATGCAGAGTATCTTGCACCTATTTCTACTGTACAAAGCAGTCCAAAACTTAGTGGAAGAGACTTCATAAGAAAACTCATGAAAGTATGTCCTTACTGCTGAAACTATGGACTTCTTATTAAAAAGGACACTAAGAGATAGGTATTACTGATACTTTTTCTAGTATGGAGAATTGTTCACATAAATGCAATGAAATTGCATTGCTTTACAACTATTTGGCTCCTGTTCAATCACCATCTTTCAGCTGAGATCTATACGTATGAACAATGTGCGCACATGACTGTGATAACAAAGATAATAACTTAAAACACAGTTTACATTAGGATTAATCTCCCTGAAAATGTGTTTTCCGCAGTTAACAAACAGTTTTCTGCTATGATATCTGATAAATCAGATGGCATGCTCTAATTTCAGCGGATTACTGCTTAAATGGATTTCAGAGAGGTAGCCCTTTATCTCCTTCATTGTTGTTTATCCCCTTTTTTCTCCCCAGTAGAATTAATGTGATTCTCTGTGAAAGCTCCAATTTGGCGCAGCGTGGCTTCGAGGCGTTCTGTTCAGTGTGCACAACGCACCTGATCTATTAGCACAGAACCAGAGCATTTCTACCAGTGCTTTAGGGTAGAGAATGGGAAACATAAAGAATGTCTGAATTAGCAGCTCGTTAGGATTAACATCACGACTGTAACCTTGTGTTACATGTGGGCAGTGTAATTCACTGAAAATGTAACGCTAAAGAAAATTAAGTGAACAACTCCCAATTTCCATGCCATCTGCATGCACAACCTCAGCTTTGTATTAGGAAATTGGTTTGCTTGCTGCTATTTGACCCACAATCATAAGAAGAGTCTGTCTTCAGGAAGTAGATATCCTGAAAACAAGTCCATAATTTTCTTATTTATCAGCTCATTTTTTCATCAACTATTTTTATTTGTTCATATAATTCCAACTTGCTGAATGATAACTGGTAGTCTCCAACTATTTGTGTGTCCTATGGTTTGGTGGTTTTTTTTTTAATAAATCAAAAAGATTTTTCTGCAGTTTTATACAATTGTTTAAATTATATAACTTGGGGCATTATTCTAAAATTCAAACACACTGACAGACTGTAAAGAGAAAAATACTCTGTAGATTTGGGATATGACTACCTTGCTTCTATACAGTTCTATACCAGTACATCTTTTCAATAAATAAAACCTGCTTAAATCTACTGGTATTTTGGAACAAACAGAACAGCCTAAATAAATTTAATGTCTTTGCCAAATAAGCAGTAGGGGAGTTCACCAAATGATGGTTTGCTTTTTTTTTCTTGGAATTTGCTGGTGAATTTGTTCTTTTGAGACTTAAGAGAAAAAAAAGTTAAGGTAGACTGTGTTCATCTATACAATGCTGCATCTTTTACTATGCTTATCAAAGAAAACAGAAAAGGCTCTGTTCTTTCTCTTTACTGTAAGTAAAGATCAAAGTCATGAGCACCTGAGGAACCTGAATGTACATAAGTCTGTGGAACTCGATAATATACATCCCAGAGTCCTAAGGGAATTGGCTGATGTAATTGCCAAAACACACTCCATGATATTTAAAAAGTCAGGGTAGTCAGTTTACTGACTACCAGTTTACTGGAAAAGCGGGAAACATTGTATCCATCTTTAAAAATGGCAGAAAGGAGTATTTTGGGAATTATTGACCAGTCAGCCTGACCTCTGTGCCTGGGAAGATCATGCAACAGATTGTCCTTGAAGCTCTGCTAAGGCACATGGAGGACAGGGAGGTGATTCGAGATAGCACAGCTTCACCAAGGGCAAGCCCTGCCTGATGAACTTAGTGGCCTTTTGTGATTGACAGACTACACCAGTGGACAAGGGAAACGCTACAGATGTCATTTGTCTGGATTTCTGTAAAGCCTTTGACAGGGTCCCCTATATCATCCTCCTTTTAACTGGAGAGAAATGGATTTGATTAGATGGACAAGAAAGTAGTTGGATGGTCCCATCATGGTGAATGGCTCAGAGTCTATGCCTCTGAGGGGTCCATATTTGGACCAGTAATATTCACTATTTTCATTAATGATGTAGATGAAGGGATAGAGTGAACCTTCAGCTAGTTTGCAGATGCTGAGTGGTGCTATTGACACACCTGAAGGACACGATGACATTGAGATTGACCTGGACAACCTTGGGAAGTGGGTCCATAGGAATCTCATGAGGTTTAACAAGACCAGGTGCAAGAATCTGTACCTGGGTTGGGGGAACCCCTGGTATCAACACAGGCTGGGGGATGAACAGACTAAGAGCGGCCCTGCTGAGAAGGACTTGGGGGAACTGGTGGGTGAGAGGCTGGACATAAGACATCAATGTGTACTCAGCCCAGAAAGCCAAGTGTGTCCTGGGCTGCATCCAAAGCAGTGTGGGCAGCAGGTGAGGGAGGGGATTCTGCCCCTCTGCTCTGCTCTGATGAGACCCATGTGCAGTGCTGCCTCCAGCTCTGGGGTCCCCAGCACAGGAAGGGCATGGACCTGTTTGAACGAGTCCAGAGGAGGCCACCAAGATGATTAGAGGAATGGAGCACCTCTCCTCTGAGGAATGGTTGAGAGAACTGAGATTGTTCAGACTGGGGAAGAGAAGGTTTTGGGCTGACCTAACCACAGCCTTCTAGTGCTCAAGGGAGCCCAAAAGAAAGATGGAGAGAGACTATTTACAAGAGCATATAGTGACAGCACGGGGGGGAATGGCTTCAGACTGAAAAAGAATAGATTTATATTAGATATTAGGAGGAAATTCTTACTGTGAGGGTGGTGAGGCATTGGAACAGGTTGTTTTTTAGAGCAAATATATATTCACTATGCTTATATAAAAGTCTACTAACTTTCTTATTGATTTCCATTTGTCTCACACTATTTTTAGCATGCTGGTTCTAACTTGTCCTGAAATCAAAATACTATATTCATCTTTCTCAAATGTAAAGCTGGGTAAGTGTGCTGTGCTGAAACACAATGTTCCCTGTAGTGATGGACTTACCACCCGCACCCTCCTTGTCCTGTCCCTCAAAAAGCAAAATGAAAAAAGCATTAAGGCTTGAACCAGTGATCATTACTATTCTCACACAGGTAGCAGCCTGAACTGAATAAAGAAAAAAAAATCAAAACTGTCAGGTGGTCTGATTGATATATTTTACCAGTTGTCCTGTTACAGCTTTGAAGAGCTGATAATTTAAGACTGGTCAGTATAGTCAGATGTCCAGCCCACTAATAATGTTGGTGGTCAAGGAATTCTGAAGTGACTGTCAGAGAGATTCTAACATGACATCTGTTTCCCAGTACAGCTGTATACTGTGTTAAAGTACAGATTTCTGCTAGAACAACTTTTAGACCAATTCCCTTTAGAAAGCTCAAGGGATTGAGTTCAAATAAAAGACTCATAGAATCATAGAATGATCTGGGTTGGAAGGCATCTTAAAGATCCTACATATCCTCATAGAATTGTGTTTATCATTTAACAAAAGCATAAACTCTGCTTCCTTATGTAGCAAGACACTTACCTAAGTACTAGAAGCCTACTATTTTATGCTTAAACATAAACACATGCAGTTTGACAGACATGAAGGATTTTTTCTTTAACAGCCCCCATCTCCTACAGGGAAGAGCAAAAGAAGAAAACGGTTTTGACAGCAGAGTCTGAATGATTAATAAAACTATACTAATATTATATGTATATGGGGGAATATATATATAAATGCCTCATAAATGGTACTAAAAAATTCTGTTATGATTACAGAATTACAGGAACATCAAATAGTTTGCATTTGAAGGGACTTTAAAGATCACCTAGTTCCAACACCTCTGCAATGGCATGGACACCTTCTACTAGATCAGGTGGTTCAAAACCCCATCCAACATGGCCTTGAACATTTCCAGGAATGGGGCATCTGCAGCTTCTCTGGCCAACCTCTTTTACTCTCTCACCATTCTCACAGAAAGAACTTGCACCTAATTTCTTATTCTACCCTATTTCAGTTTGAAGTGATTTCTGTGTTTTATCACTGCATGCCCTTGTAAGAAGTCCCTCGCCAACTTTCTTGAAGGCTACCTCCAGTACTAGAAGACTGCTATAAGGTTTCCATATTCATAGAACTTCTTCACTTGTCCCTGCCCTTTTACTTTCAGGATCAAGATCTACATCATTCATGTATAAGTTCTCTAATTATTACTGCCTAACAAAGTAGATATTATGAAGATAAAGTTATAGGACACTTTTGAGTGTATTAAGGAGCAGTCAAAAAAGCCACTTCTATAATTTAGTTAATTATGTGATAAAGTGTTTTCTTGGAAGTAGTTTGATTTTGTTCCTATTATAAACTCCCTCTTAAGTTAGAACTACAATACAATTTCAAAACAGAAAAAAACCCCAGTTATTTCTGACATGGCTGTAATTAGCTTGAAACAAACTAACAAAAGCCTTATGATGACAAATTACACTTTTGTTTTAACCAGTATTTTGCAATAAGTAACTATATTGTGATATATTGTAAGGGACTGAGGCTGGACTGAATCCTGAGAAGTAATCAAATAAGCTTTAATGTGACCCAAACAAATGCAAGAACCTTGTAAAGAAAATAGTGGAAACATTAACACAAAATTATTTCAATGTTTTGGTTTTTATTCTAAGACACTTTCTGAACCCTCATAATGTGCTGCAATTCCAGCTACAAATTTTAGTTCTGAGCTACCTGATGGACTCTCTTCTGATTGCTATCTTCTGAGGTTAGTCAAAACCAGGAAGATTATTTCATATACACAGAGAGCTCTGCCCTGGCTTACCTTTTCACTTTAAACTCCTTCATATATATTGCAGATAGGTTCTACATAAATAACCTAAAAATCCCTGATTTTCTGTCTTGACTTTGAGCCTTGACTCTCAAGACAAACTGTAGAACAACCCTTGTGATCACGCACATGTACATATGTGCAGAAGCACACACATGTAGGCTGATTTCTGCCTGAAAAGATATTTCCTATGTACTGAAAAGAGTACAAGTTTGTGGGGCTCAGCTTAAGACAGAGTTTAACCCCAGTGTGCTGTTTAGTCCCCATGCATGCTGCTAAGTTGGTTTATCTTCAGAGATATGACTATCACCATGGGAAATGGCTTGAATGAATATACTGGCATTGTTAGCAATTCTCCAAACTGGCAGTAGGTGTATCATAGGGGGTGATTTTTTTCACAGCTTGCTCATTTCAATAAAAAGAAAACAATCCCACTTGTCCTTGAGCAGTCTAGTTTCTCAGAAATAGAAATACAGAACTTGTATTCATCTGAAAATCAGGTAGAGTCCTTCATTTAAAGATCATTCAGAAACTGATTTTGACCCTCAAATTTTTACCAAAACAATGAAAAAAAAATCAGAATTTTTGTTGGTCTCATTTAATAGTGGCTGGGGCTAAAACCGTTAATACTAAGTTACTCTGTCTACATACACACACACACACATATGTATACACACACATTTACGGTGAAAGTGGAAGAAAGTTGACTGAGAAATCATGGAAGAATCTGATTTCATGCTCTTTTCTGCACAATTTTGCAGTCTGTATTGATTATGCTGTGTATGTTGACTTAGGAAACATTAAATTAAGCCAGTGAAGTCATTTGAAACCATGAAGGCTCCCGAAGTAAAGCAGAATGCTGAATTTCTACCTAGTGCTATAAAAAGTCCCTGAAGGCAAGCACTACTCACTTGATATGTATTCATCGCCTTGCCCTGTTAGCCATTTCGAGGAGTGTTTTTCACTTCTGATCTGCAGTGGATCTCTTGTTGGAGCAGTGCATGCAATTTCTTTCTACTGATTTAATATTTTATCCACATGGATATGTCTGTGTTTCACAAAATAACTTTAAGTAAACAGACAGTCAGACAGTTTATATTTTTGAAATAGGTATATTTGTGATTAAGATTCACACAATCTCATCTCTCTTATCTGACTTACTTGCTATCTTCCTATTTATCATATTATGTAAAAATTATGAAAAGGTTGTTCTGTCTGTGAAATTAAGACAATTGTGTTAAGCTTTGCACTAAAAGTTTTAAAAAATTAAAATCCCATAAAACCAGCTTTGTCCAATTCTAAATACTTTATTTTTCAACTCTCAGCACATTTATTTTTAAGTGATTTCAGGATTAGATTACTGAATTACATAAGGAAAAGCATTTTGGACCAGAAATTAATCTATAGTACAGTTTGATCAGTATTTTTCTGTTGTAAATCTTTTACATATGAAAGAAACATACACCTACCATAACATAAATAGGAATGAAGATTAGTGGACACAACTTAACAATGTCTAATTTTGCAATATAAAACGAGAAAAAAAGAGAAGTCTTACATGTGCTACCTAAAAAGAAAAATCACAACAACATTATTAATACAGATAACTCTTGAAACAAAAGGTGTTTAAAACAGCAGGAAAATAGGGGAGCATTTTTCGAATTTGGGAAAGATAATAGTAAGACATTGTTTTTCTATTCATAGGAGCTTTGAAACTATGTACAACCTTATAGAAGACTTCAACCAAACTTAAGATTGCCACTGAAAAGATTTTTCGACATAAAATGAGTAATTCTACTCACAACAGGACTCTACATAAAACTCCAACAAATCTTCCATCTCAGTGGGTCAGTTTGGCATCTGCAATATATAGGTTTTGGATGGGAGCCTGCATGAATGACATTTTGGTATCAAGCCACAGTCATGGTCTTAGAATTTAAATAAATTCATAGTCTTTCTAACAGCAACATGAAGTCTTTGCCCTTTGGCAGTAGACTTTTAGCCAGAAGTTACTTTTTCTAGTTGTCAAGGGTATATATAACAAATACTCTTTTCATAACTTCTACAGTAATTAATAAGCCGATTATGCTACATTAAAAAAAATAGAAGTCTCCCAATCCATTGTTTTGGCCATCCACTAACACATATATTTTAGGTTATAAAGTGTAACTATTGTACTTAAGGTTTCTTAAAAAATTGCAGGATATGGAAATACAATTGTTTAAAAAGCCTTCATCAAGACTATTATTCTATTTATAGAATTAGGTGTATTAATTTGATAACCAATATTCATAATAAGTTCTGACTCAAAAAACACAATAATGTTAACACCTAATTTAGAGTATCTCAGTTGAACAAATTATTTATTCAAAACCCAACAAGCATAAGTCACCCCAGAAAATGAGAATGATGTGAATAATGCATCCAGCTAGTTATTATTTTTAGAAATCTACAGTTTCTTTTTGATCCGAAGTTCAGCTATCTTA
>JAYRBT010000093.1:14873259-14888961 GCA_036023395.1 Myiotriccus ornatus
TGCCATGAGGGACGGGCGGCGGGGGGGTGATCTCAGCCCTGGAAACCTTCACAGAGCAGCCGGGAGGGACCCTCCAGGAACCCACCGAACTACAACAATTCACTGAGCCATCTACCCCTTAAATCCATATATCTCCAATTTAGAGATAAGGATATTGTGTGGGACAGCAAGATGATTGGGGCTTTGGTTTGGTTTTGTGCTGGAAACAGTGCTGATAAGACAAGGGTGTTTTAATTAGTGCTGAGCAGGGCTTGCATAGCACCAAGGACTTTTCTGTCTCTCACTCTACCACATGAAAGAGTAGCCTGTGGGTGCCCAAAAATTTGAGAGGCAACACAGTTGGGACAGCTGGTTCCAACTCACCAAAGAATATTCCAGATCATATAGTATCATGCTCTGCATATAAAGCTGATGAGAGAAGAAGGACAGGTGAACCTTTGGAATAATGCTGTTTGTCTTCCCAAGTCACAACTATGCTGGACAGAGCCCTGCTTTCCTGGTGATGACTGAACAGCCCATGGGAAACGTTGAACAAATTCCTTCTTTACCTTTGCTATTGAGTACAGTTTTTGCTTTATCTCTTAAACTTTATCTCAACTCGCCTACAGGAAAATAAGGTCTTCTTTTCCTCTATGCTCTTCTTAAGATTTTTTTTTTTTTAAATTATTGATGATTGTATTATTTGTTAGATTTTAAGAGTTATTTCCTTTGCCATGCTGCACTGTTCTTAAAGATACATTCAGTAACTTTTTGTTTTTTTCTCACAGCCTTCTTTAAAAAAGAGTTAGATTTCAAAAATTAAATGGAGATTAAATGTTAACCAAACCAACAATTCAGAAGCTCAGTGACCTAATCACAAAAATGTACATGTAGTGATCTTCAGAATGACATCATACGCATGACCTGAATTCCCATGACAGATGAGAGTTATATTTTGCCTCTTATTTGACCCTCTGTCACATCTTTAACCTTTAACTGCCCTTCCTCATTCTTACTTTGCTCTGCAGTGGTCTATTCAGAGAATAAGGTACGTACAAATTGAAGGAGGGGTTCATTTTGTGTCTCCCAGGAGCTAAGAAGAACCAACTACAAAGGAGTTTCCAAGTCTTGCAGGTAATTATCTACTTGGCTAGTCCCTGTAGAAGGAGAGCTTTGGCTTTTGAGGAGAAACCAGCATGATAACAGGAAAACTGGACTCTGCTAAGAGGAAAAAGGAACAGGTGAGAGATGAACACATCTTGCTTATTACTTTTCTTCTCTGTTCTTCTGCTCTGTTTTTCTTCTCCTTCTTCTTTTACTTTCTCCTCCTTGCCGTTTTCCTCCTCCTCCTCCTCCTGGCAAGCAATACTGTCAGATGGGATGTTCTAAGGCATCTAAAATTAAAGTAGGCACCTAAATCCACTAGATCACATTTTGGTAAGATGAAGACAGAATGTAAATAATATTATTTATTTGCAGTATGAAAAATAGAGAACAATGAAATATTTCTTTATGATTAAATGAAGTAATGAAAATATATTATGCCCCTAATGCTCTTTAAAAGTAATAAGGCCTTTTTGTTCCTTATTCAGATGATCTTTTTTATTCTCTAGGTGAGGAAGTATACTGGATTTCAGTCTTGTGTGTATTTTTTATTACAAGTTACTACTGTCTGTGAGACCATAATTCACCTATTATCAAGAGCTTTTGTCATGCCAAACTTTCAGGAGGACCTTCTCAGACTAGTATATTTGCCAACTTCTTTTCTTTCATGGCTAATCCCACCCTTAAGGTAACTAGGAGGTCTAGATGGATTTAATTTTTCACTACAAATCATTCTGTTCCCTAATCCCTTGTCACTAATTGAAATATGGGGTGTTTTTTTCTTTGCATTTAGTTACTTGTTTTGAGTAACTTGTTTATTTGCTTTATTTGTTTTTTGTTTAGCTTGGCTCAGTTTGTTATAGTAGAGATGTCTTCTCTTGAACTGTCTTTCAGTTATGGCCTTTAGAAAAAAGAAAGGAATAAAATTCTCTTCCTTCTTGCAATTTTATTTTTGATGTCATGTCATTTGAATAGAATTTATATTCACTATTATTATTCCCTCCACTAAAACATACACACCGAAAGAGAAAAAACCCAACAAACCCAAACCCAAAAACCCCACCCTGCCCTGAAACATGAACATAAATAAGTCATGCATGATAGGCCTATGGTTTAGCTGAGACACAATGGCCACTACCACTTATGAGAAAATAGACATGAGATAGCTAATATCAAAACATATGCACAACAGAGTACAGATAAATTATCATCACCATTAACAGTATCATTATTAACAGTACTACAGAAAGGTTGTTCTAAAAGAAGTTATCAATAGAATTTGACCAGCTTCTGCAAAATGAAAGTGCACCTGCTGTTTTAATAGATGATGTAATCTAGTTAGGGGCTAAAACCAATTCACATTACTGTACAGTGTAGTTAAATTTTTCTTCCACGAAATGTAGTGTCTAGATACTAGAAGATATTCTACCTGTCAAGAAAATGTGGATGACAAAAATTGTATTCTTCTTTGCTTAGTAGATGACTAGAAGAAGGAAGGTGTATGAAAATGGTTCTTGATAAAATTTATTGAACAGACTTTCCCTTCAATTAAGAGTATTGATCAGGAAAGTGATCCTTTTATCTATGGACACCTTTGTCTGTGTCATTATTCCATATTACTCTTATTACATCTATCCCTTCTGCTTTTATGTAAAAGTTACATAGGTAAGACTGTCAAGTGCAGTTCAGATTTTTTCAGTATTGGTTTTGATAGTTTTTAAAAGGCAGCTCTAATTTTGGAACTCAAAGCTAACAGTGACCTTTCGTTGCAAGGATTTTTGAATGCAATGAGCACATTTATTAATATTAATCCCAGGTTAGCTCTTATGTGAATTCCTCCTACTGACATTTGCAGCAACCAAAAAACTCTGACCTTATTTTAAGGTTTAAAAAAACCCCTTCATCTGCTTTATTAATGATAAGAATTAAAACAAAATGAAACTAAGAACTTCTTATTTATTTTATTACTTAAAAATTCAGTAAAATGCAAAATGAAAAGAGTTGTACTTCCTAAAACACAAATGCTGTGATGTTCCTTTATAAATGTCATCCTCAGCTACAGGGTCAAATAATGCATTAAAAAAAAAAAAATGAATATTTTCTTCAATAACATTGACAAGATCATCTGACTTATTTCTTGAGGTCACATTATTTACAGTTTATAATGACTTGGTTGGACACTTGGAATAGATTACATGGTCAAAATTCTGAAGCCTTTCACTTACTTATCTACAATTATGACTTTCAGGGGAAGGCATGTGTTTTTTGTTTATTCTTATTCAATTCTTTTCGACTGAAAATGGCTAAGTTTGATCAGTAATGTAGTAGAAATTTTAATTCATAGTCTTGTAAATTAGGTAAAACATATGGGAAATTAAATAACTGTTTTCCTGAGTGTTCTGTCAAGAAAACCGTTCTGAGCATAACAGAAAGAAAATTACTTTGGGCTATGTTTATTAGCATCTTCTCTTCCTAAAGCAAGTCAAAGCCAACTTACATCCTTGGTCTTCACTTGCTTTCAGGGCATTTTTATAGTGTTTTTGTGATCTGAGTGCATTGTGGGATGAAATTTAACAAAGTAAGATTTATCTCCACATATCTCAGGAAAGAATATAATTGTTATTTTAAACTTGGAAGGCTGCGTGGTTGTAAGCAATACTGAATTGCTAAGCTCAAAAAAGAATCAAAGATCATGAGGACATCTAAGATACTATAGACTTTAGTGTACTAAAATCAAAGTAATAAGATTAGCCATTATGTCTGGCCTAAATTTTTCACAAAGTCAGGTATGAAAAATACAACCTCACAAGAGGAATCACCTCAAAAACCATTTGAGGTACCATGGTTTCATGATTGCTATCTTCCCTCCCTGATTATGAACCTTTAAATTCTGTTAAGAACGGTAGTATTTATTTTATAGATTCAGGAAGACAAAAGCAAGTGTCTCATAAGGGGTTAAGCACTTATTAATCATTAAGCAAGCATAAAGAGAGTCAGTAACTAACTCCTGTGGTAGATGAGGAACACTGATGACTTCCTGTTGGGATAGGAAGAAATACAAGATATTCTTTCTATCTTGACTTCACAGGAAACAGATGATAAGGAGCAGAGGAAGAGCTTAAATTTGAATGAACTCCAAAGTTACGTCTGTACTTAAATTTAGAGTCATGCAATAAAGCCTTCAGTAAGAACTAGGGGCTAGAGCTTTCAACAGGTTCAGTAGGAGTGCTTATAGAAGTTTGTGAAGGAAGAGAAATCTTGTGTCTGTCATTTAATCCTAATTTAAATGAATTGTTAGAATATTTTCCTTTCATTTCAATTCAGTCACTCCTGCAAACTCTTCAGATGTGGTATCTGTTTTTTATTTAGTACAAAAACATCTTCATTTGCCATTAGACTGGTTTTGATAATGAGTTTAGTGTGGGGAAATCTGAAAGCATTTAATATTTCTTGGAATATCTACTCCACAAACAAAAGCTTCTGGATGCCTTTGACATGATGACCAATCCATTTCATTTCCCCCCAGGTATCTTACTAGTGAGAAGGATTTCATCCTGCTGCCTGGACTCCTTTGGGTGGGATTTTCTCAGAGTTGGAAATGTGAGCCTCTGTGGGGAAGATGTACCTTCCAGCCTCCACGAAACAGGAAATCTCTCCACTGTATGGCCAAACAATGGGCAACATACCTGAATCTTGAGAGGGTTCCAAGGGACATGCAACAACTCAGGATAATAACTTTATTGTCTAAATTAGGGGAGTACTATGTGATTTAGGTAACTAATCACTTATTATCAAATAATGCAGAAAATTAAAGAAGCACAGTTTAATTATTTTAAATATATCTGTACAAAGATAATATTCATATTGAATGCATTATTACAAATCAGTCTGGGGAAAGTTTACCAAGAGAAAAAATAGAAACATTGTTTCTTGCAAATAGTGTGCCTTTGTGTTTATGAAACAATCAACATAATTTATACAAAGATTTTCCTTAAGGGAACAATTTTTCTTTCGTTTCTCTCCAAATATACAGTATTTGTAATTTGATATACATTATTCATGTGTATACACTTCTTATCTACATGGTGGTGACAAAGAGAGATGTGATAAATTGAACTAAATCTGTGGGAGTTTTGATTTAAATTCTCAACCCCAGTAGACAGGATCATTTTAATATGATGAATAAAGTAAGCAAATAAATATATCTTCTGTCCCAAATGTGGGAAGAATTATTTCCTTTTTTCTAAAAAATATGGACTTTTCTTCTGCAAATGACAATGGAGCAGATGAACCTTTTATTTACAACCTAATGGTAACAGGAAGGGTAAGATTATGTATGTTTTGATCAAGTCAGTCTGGAAATGAACAGCAATACTTACGGAAAGAAATTTTTTTTACCTCTAATTTACTCTAAGTGAAGATGTAGTACAGACAGCTTATTTTTAGGTAATTAAAAAAAAAATAAAAGAAAAAAGAAAAAGGAAAACAAGAAGACATTTCATTTTTTCATACCTCCTCACGCAGATATGTTATAATATATTGACTGCTGATAAAAGTGACACTTAGTATTAAAGATGAAAACAAGGCATGTTAAAATTATTTCTCAAAAATCTCTTTAAATCTGTCATAATTTTCCTGCATGATATTAAATACATACCAGGAAAAAAGACCAATGTTAGTGCCAAATATTTTAACTTTTATATTATTATTTCTCTTTTGAGTCCTAAACAATGAAGAATACAAAAAGATGAAATGGACAGCAATAAGAAGCCAAAATTAGTAGCTGCATTATTGCATACTGTGGGAAGGAAGAAATGAGTCATGTGACACCCCAAAGTAATGTGTTAATACCTTAGAGTAACATGCTCCATTACCAACTGCATATATACTTCACAGACACTACTGCTTAAAACTGGTTTGCAAATACCTGTTTCACTTTTTAATTAATGATCAATTTTAATAAATTCAAGGGAAGACCATGCATATTTGAAATGGAGAATGTCTTTTTGCTGTGCAGGAGAGGCTGTCTGACCACTGCAGGATCAAGCACACAGAGCAACTTTAACGCCAAGTTATTATTTTAAGTGCCTATAAGTTATCATGTTAAAGTTCCATACTTTGTTTCACTGATAAAATAAAGTGAGTGGTATGCAAATTGTGGGTTTATAGTGATTTTGATAGTATTCAACACTTGTCAAGTGAGACATGGTTGTTTGAATATTCTGCACTTTGTATTTTCTTTATGCTCTTACTCAGCTTTTAAAGTGAATGCAGCTGGGAAGGAGAATAAAGGAAATTTCTATCTAGCTAAAAGCCAATTCCTTAATTGTATTTTTTTTTCTTAGAGTCTACATATTTAATATTCTATTCTTATTGAATTAATTAGGATTAATTGATGATTAATTCTAATTAATTGCTAACCATGAGATTCCAAATGCCAAATATCCAAATACATGTAAAATTTATTTTAAACCAGTAAGAATCAATTTTCAGCAGACTGTGAAACTTCTCAGTGTACTTACCCATTTGTTTTCTACTGCAAGGTCTTCAATGGGTAAAATAACTCAGAAGAGTTAAAACATCTCTGGTTGATGCAGAGAATATCACAGGCTAGGGTTACAATAGTTCAAACTATTCACATTTTTTTAAAAAAAGTAGTAACTTCCTTGTTTGCTTATTGATTCTAAAACCTGGGAATCATTTTGTATTTCACTAAAACTCACTTTCAGTAAGAAATGTAGATATTTTAAAAACCTATAAAATATGTCAAGAACTGAGTACAAGCAGAGCATGAAGCTGAAAGCGTAAGAAACATTTTCTTGTCCAATTATGCTTTCTAACACTGGCTATTTCTAAGAATATTCTTGTTCTTTACAAAAAGGTCAGTGAATCTGAAACAAATTATTCCAACCTACATTTTTTTTGCCTTCTGCATCCTCTTTTAATGTCCTTTAAGACAATGAGTCTTGTCAAAGGAGGTGATTGTCCCACTCTGCTCAGCACTGGCGTGGGCTCACCTTGAATATTGTGGCAGCTTTGGGCACCACTTTACAAAGAGCACATAAAGCTATTAGAGACCATCCAAAGGAGGGCCATGAGGATGGTGAAGGGCCTTGAGGCGAAGCCTATGAGGAGTGGTTGAGGTCACTTGGTCTGTTCAGCTCGGAGAAGAGGAGACTGAGGAGAAGGGGAAGGGCAAGCACTGATATCTTCTCTGTGGTGACCAGTGACAGGACCCAAGGGAACTGCCTGAAGCTGAGTCAGGGGAGGTTTAGGTTGGATATTAAAAAAAGGTTCTTTACACAGAGGTTGGTTGGGTGCTGGAACAGGCTCCCCAGGGAAGTGGTCAGAGCACCAAGCCTAATGGAGTTCAAGTGTTTGGACAATGTTCTCAGGAACATGGTGTGATTCCTGGGATGTCCTGCGTAGGGCCAGGAGCTGGACTTGATGATCCTGATGAGTCCCTTCCAACTCAGCATATTTATGATATTCTATGATTCCTGTATGTATTGGTGCAAATTAATTGTAAAACAAATAAAAAAAAACCAACAAACAAACAAAACAATAAAAAAAAAAGTTGGAGCAACTAATTGTAGCAACAGTTATGCTAACTTTGGTAAATATTTTGAAGTAAATTTCTTTTGAATAGGATGCTGATATTGCTCTAGACTGGAAATGACCTGCCAAGAAAAAAGTTGAGGTATTCTTCATATAGTTAAGGATAAGGTCTGTTTTTATATCTGTTAAAACTTCATTAGACTAAAATATCTTCTGATAAGAAATTGTCATCTATGTGAAAACTAAGAGTAGAATCAGTTCAGAAAATTCAGCTTAGAGTTCTGAAAGCCTTTAAATAGTTCCCCAGAGCTTTCCAGCTCACGGTTTTAAATCTCAAAGGGAACATTTAATGGGTAGAAGTAATCTGATAATTGACTTCTGACCTCCATTTCATTCCATGACACATCACATCAGGGTATGTTCGAAAAGTCTTTCACAATTCAAAAAAAGAAAAAAAAAGAATAACACTAGAAATAACTCATAGCCTATTGAACAAGTTGTGGGTGGAAAAACCTGCTTCAAAGTCTTTGATAGAACAGTGAAAGGTTTTGAATGAGTAAATATGTGAACAAAAACTCTTTCAGAGACCAAAAGTGTCCAGACATCTAGCTGTCTAGAACTCTTGGGAACCATAAATTAAACATTCAGTGAATACAAACAAGATAGTGGAATACATTTACCTCAGTGCTTTTTTTGACTTGTTGATACTTGGCAGAATTCTCTAAGCATGTCATGTATTGTTTCAGGAGAACTTTAAACAATTAAAAAGCATTTTCTTTCAGCAGGGTTATGGCAAGTTTGTTACAGCTGCCAATCAATGAGATTTCATGTTTCACATTTGCTGACACTTGGTATGAATTCCAGCCTTCTCTTTGGTGCAAAACAGTAGAACACTTTAAGAAATACACACAGATGAACGTGACGAAGATAATGTGACAGGTTTTCAAAATCCAGTAGAATATCAAAAGACCAGTTTCCAGAAGCAAAACAGTATGAGAAAATGACCAATACTGAGCAAACACTATTCCCTGTCCTGCATGTAATTGTAATTAAAAGTAAACTTTGGTAAATTAATCAGAATTTTAAATTGAGCCATGACACTACAACAAAAAATAGCAAATTCATTAGTTTTAGCAAAAGAAATTTAAGCTAGAAGTTAACTGCATTAATAAAATTTTAACTATTTCATGTCATTATTGCAATTTAATTGTTTAATTTGTATAATCTGATAAAATCTTCTCTTGGGCAAATTTAGACAAATATTTGTCTAAAATTTACTGACAAATAATAATGACATTTGCCAGTCCATATGTGATCCATATTATTAAAATTTCCTTGAAGTGTTTATATAAATAAAGAAAACCTTTGAAAAGTTTGAATACGAAAATAATACATCTATTTTTAATTCAGGAGAACTATTTATTCATTTTGGTAAAACTGAACCTCACCACAGAACCCCTTGCTCTAATTGCTTGTTTTTATAAGAATTTAAGTATTAACCCATGGTCTGACCCTTCCTTTAAACCACCAGCATCCATCTCTTAATCAGTGTTGTTCCTAATTTATCAGATCTAATTCCTTTAATTGAAGAAAATTCACATAAACATTAAAGGAATAACTCTCAATTCTTTGCCAATCTTTGACATTTCCTTCAATTATGGTTTTAATTTGTACTTGAAGATCCAGAGTAATGTAAAAATATCAATACTGGAATTAGAGCGTGCTTTTCTCATACAGAGACTTCCACTATTTTGAGTAAAAGAGACTGCATTGAATTAGTATCATATTTAAAACACAATACCTTATACAACTGGAAAAAGCACTATCTTAGGAGCAATGCATAGACCAAACAGAAAAAAAAGCCCTGACTCATTAAAGAAATTGCCTAATTATATTTTTTTCTTGTCCTCAAAATCTCACAGCTGTAAAAACAGAGATATAACTAATTATCATTCTAAGTATCAGAATTTTGAATGTACAACCAAAGTAAGCTTTATCTGTTAGATGAAAATCTGGAACAATGGCTGTTAAAGAAAAACACCTCATTCTGATGAAGAGTCTATTGGTATCGGAGAGTCTAGTCAGACAGGATATATTTCAAGAACCGAATTTATATGAAAAGTGATGCACTTGAGTTTGCAACAATTGTCTCCCCTTTTCAAATGAGATTTTTACAATTCCTGTGTAAACAATCTTCTTATTTACAATCCAGTTTTTGAAGGCCATAAGATTATTTCTGGCCTAGAGGAAACATAGAATGTAAAAAAAAAAATTTAACTTCTTATTTTACTGTTTTGTTTTTAAGCAAAGATCTGAAACTTGGGCCAGGTCCTCACTCTGTTGGAAATCTAATATGTGACAGAAGCCCAGCCTGTTTGTATTTTCAGAAGAAAGGTGATTTTCATAAGAAACACATTCCAGGATGACAGTGTCCATTAAAAATAAGCCATTTGTTTTGTGAGCACAAAGAATAACTGTGTCAGTTTCTTGTTGCAACCAAAATTTTCTAGGAAGGGAAATATAAACTTTTTTGTGTATCTAACTTAGGAGCCCACTCAAGAGTAACTAGTTTTATTTTTTCCTCTCTCTGTTTTTTCCTCTTTTTAATTCTTTTCCTATTCTCTTTTTTCTTGTAACTTTATCAGTAACAATATCCAAGGTATTAAATGTGAGCACTGCAGAGTAGCATAAATAAAACTTTTTATTTTATATTTAGTAGTTAGTTATTTCAGACCACAAAGCAGAGAAACATTAATTAAAAAATAATTTATTACTCTGTCCACTTTTTCCCGTTTGTAAAAAACTGCATATATATAATACTTTTTGATCTCGTCTCACGCCTATCACACCACAGTAATATCAGCCATCTTTGACTCAAATCCAGGACTGAAGAAAACAGATCACATTGATTGTATTGGGGGGTGGAGGGAACTCTACTCTTTTCTAGTCTAGTCCATGTTACATGACACTGAGACTGCTGGTAACAGATGTGGTGCACCTGTTGAGAAGGATCTTTGTGCAGGAATTTATCAGGGCTCATTAAAAGACCATTATATTAGATTTGAAGACTGGAGCATATTTGAAATATCCCTTTACTAATGTGCATAGTACCTTAGTCATCTCAGGGGTGGAGAAACACACAGTAGCAGAGATGTAATGGTTGCTGGTGTGTTAGAAACCACAGAAGCAATTGAGAAATTTTCATATAGGAGTTAGAGCTTCTCCCCACAAACAGATAGTAGAATCAATAGCTCATTCAAATTCCTTAAGCATACAGAAAAAAAAATTTTTAAAACTGCACTTACAAAAATTGTTCAAAAATACAGCTGATTTTTTATTTGAGTACATAACACTATGGCTTTTTTTCAGCTAGCATTTTGAAATTATTTTCTATCAAATTTCTAAGAAAAAATCTTACCCAGTATAAGAACAATACTTTGTGTTTGGTATGTAAAATCAAGCTGATATGGTTTGTTTGATTGGTTACATGAATTATTCAATTTTCTGTCACCAAATGCAAAATATTCTTTATTAATTCATTCACTTTGTGATATATAACATTGTCATTCTCACCCAATAGGTATCTGAAATCAAACTTCATAAAAATCATGCTATATTTAAGCAACTCTCAATGCAGTACATGAGACGGTCCATGTTCTTTTTTTGCCATGAATCTAGTTCATGTTTTAAACTGTAAGAATAACTGGAGTTCATAACTTGATAATAAACTAGGCTTATGGTCAGTTTAACATTCTGATAACTCTCTATAGCCACAAGAGACCTTTAGTTCTTTGTATGCAAAACATTTGATTTTCTTCTGAAAATTGTGATTTTTGCCAGAAAATACATAACAGTCCTAGAAATTCAAAAGAATTTAGCTTGATTTCTATTTTCGAGGGAGATACATTAGAGAACAGATCGTGGCTTGTGGTAATGGCAAATATTTTCAACACAAAACCAGATTTTTATACTGTTTGGAAAAAAAATCCCAAACAGCAACAACAACAAAAACCTGCCAAACCCAAACAATAACACACACCCCCCCCCACCATAAAAAAAAAAAACAAACAAAAACAAAGCTGTAACAAATGAAATTTAATCTTGTTGATTAGGAATCAACAAGATTTTTCAGTGTTCACTAGATCTGTTGGAAAATAAGACAGAAGACATTTCTGAATGTTTCTTCTCATAAGCTGCTCCATTTTGTTTCCTTTTATACTGAACCTTTTATATTGTTTCCTTTTATTCTGATCTGAATTATGAAAGCTGCCTGTGATTAGTAGGTTTAATAATTTAAATATGAAATACTCAAAAAATTGAATTGTTGATGCTTTGTAAAGCAACTTTAATTACGTTTCTACAAACTGTTTTCCTGGTTAATGAAACAAACATCTGAAAAATTATGGATTTTTTATATATTTGGGGTGTCTTTTGGGTTTTTTTTGCTTTTTTTGTTTGTTTGGTGGGAGTTTTTTTGGTTGTATATTTTGTTTTCAGATTAGCTATTGACATGAGCACTAGCAGCACCAATTCTAGAAACTTAAAATTTATATAACTGAAAATATAAATACTGGATTTTTTTTTCAAATTCTATTAATGAGACAATTTTTATATTAACTTATATATTAATTGTTATTGCAAGTCCCATATAATTGATTGCAAGTTCCATATAATTGATTACAAGGCACTGTCTTGAGTTGGACTTCTGTGGAGTGAATCTAACTAGCATGTTTATTTTACCATTAATCTTGTTGGTCATTATATCACTTACTGTTCATTATAGCAAGAGATAAATTGCAGAAATGCTTAATATCATTAGTTCAGCTTGACTGTGTCTTTTAGTGACACTAATTCTACCAAGCAGTTGGGCAAAATCAATGTCTGATGCATGATTTGTATTAAATTATGCTTGTTACATGATTGAATCAACACTACACAGAGTTTTCTCAAGTTAATTGATCAACTCCTACAAAATAAATTAATATGATACATCAAACTTAAGCTGAACTGTAGAACAGAACAAATGAGCACTGGGTAAAAGCCACACAGGTCCAAGTAATCAAGATCTTCAGCTTAGATGGGATTACGATATCACATTTTTGTCTTTTGAAGAAAACATAAAAAAAATATGATGACCAAAACGAGTCAGGTTAGTTTGAACATCATTTTGTGAGAAATTTAAGGAAGGCAAGAAAGGAACAGAAGTTCTTGATTATATATTTTTCTCTCACAGGAGTGGAGGAGTAATTTGAGAGGCAGCAAAGATTCTGTTCTAAAGGAGGGTAAAGGGAGGGGAGAGATTTTACAGTTTAGCCAGCTGTTAACCTCCTCTTTTACTGTGACTGATCATGTCTCATGTTTTGTCGTGCAGACTGCAGACAGGTAGAGCGCAGGAGACATTCTTTCAGCTGATAAATAATCTTTCCTAACAATCATAAATCACCTCTCTCGGTTTTCTTTCTGATTGCTGGTGTCTCTATCTCAATTTATAGCAGGGCTGTGAAGCCTTTTCACCCCATGAAGAGGAATTCATCTCACCTACCTTTTGACATCTGCAATGCAAGCCTCTACATAGAGTCTCTGATTTATTTACCCTGGGCTCACTTTGTAATTCACAGGGACAAATCATAAACTTCTGGGGCAAATCTCCTTTGACCTATATTAGACAATTACATTAGGGTGAGATAAATTGCATACTAAAAATGCCTGATTCTGTTCTTTGACTATTTGGGGAATAACAGCTGAATAGCTCAGAGGTTATTCTACAGGTGTAGATATTTGCTAATATGTATTTTTTTCAGATTTCTTTTTCTCTGTGTGCCTATCATCTGATCTCAGACACTGTGGGCTTAAAATGTTGAACCTCATTTATAAGTAGGAAGATCCCTGTTCTGGGACATAGCAGAGTAGGCTTTTATTACTCCAGCCTATTTTACACACATTCTACATGTGCAAAAATTCAGGATGTGCAGAAGCCACTAAACTTGACAAAACTGATTTGTCTGTTTTCTGTCTTAATCTGGAAGAAAACATAATGAATAGAACTCTAAAAAAGGATGTTCTTTCAACTTTGCAAATCTTTCATGTCATTGTAAACTGTAAATAAGTAAGGGACTGACTCCTTTATTTTGGGTCTATAACCAATTTGATTGCAATCATTTGGTGCAGTATATAAAATTTTTTGACATTTTCATTTATAATTCAACAATGTGACTAGATTTTTAGACTTATTATTAATTGTCCAGTTATTTTGGTAAATAATATAAAATCTGCAAGTAAATGTGTAATAGCCACACTGTGTCAAGTGTCATATCTTCTTTATTATTGCCCTTAGTAATGAGCATGTAGGTGGGCCTCTAAGACTTTCTCAAATAAAATATTATGAGTTACTTTTTAAAATTTTGCCCAATAAAAGATATTATGTGCAAACTATGAATTGGACTTTGTGATACTCTGTGGGTCCTGCTGTTTGAAACCATTTATGTGAGTTTTTCATGCTATCAAACTTTTTAAATAATACATGCATGTTATCCTTTGTGCTTGTAGTCTGTTATTACTACACTGAGAGGTTTATCCATTAAAGATTTTGATTTAAAAAATCACAGCAATGTAAAAGGTAAAGAATCCTATCATCTTCCACAAGTCATAGGTGTCACAAGCTTATTTACTATCAGGGATAATAAAACAAAAGACACACTATTTATTAATGTGATGAGCTACATCTTTGATTGCCACAGTATTTTTTAAAATTATATTATGTTAAGGTAGTAAAAAGCTCAGAAGGTAGAGAATCTAAAATATAAATAATATAAATAATAAAATATAAAAATCTAAAATGCTTTCTCTATTTTTTTCGGGAGTGGGGGAAGGCAAGGTCTGGGAAGTATCCCTGCTCAATTTAGTCTATTACACAAAATGTAAGCAACAGGATGTCAAGGAACAGTTGGTTAATGTCTAGATAATAGACAAAGATTTGAATATCCTGGGTCATCTATTTATTAGCTTTAAGTGAAAATGAGTTCAGTGGTATTGGAGTAGTCCCCACGGAGTGTCTATCTGCATCACAAAAGCACAACCTATTTGTTGTTTGTAGATGTTTGCTTTGGAAATGCTTAGCAGCAATGCTACAAATTTACGATAAGAGCACAGTTATGTCTACAGTTTGCTGGTGATCTAACAGTGATCCTGGCTCTTTCTCATTTATAATCCACAGAAAAATAAAATAAAATAATCAAAATAAATCTTATCTTCTGAATCAGGAGACATATTACATGTATGGTGTTAAACTTTTCAGATAATTTATTTTTATGTTCCAAATGAAATGTAATTCAGCAAATGTGTAAAAGTGAGTAGATTCCTGACTTTATTTTCCTCTGTGTTTCTGATCTGTGAGAAATTTCTGTTGTTTCCTACATTATTGTGTACAGGTTGATATACTCAGTTGACGTACTCCAGTCAGGAGTAAAATATCTATGAAAATCATAGCACTTATTTCTGTCTACAGTATTTTTAAAGTATGTAAATCTATGTTCTTTTTTTCTTCCATGTACTATTTGCATTTTTTATGCTTCCTGTGATTTCTATTCTGTTGCAAAATCTTATGCTGACACTCTGGCTTTGTTTTTGGGATCAGGTGTTTGATGTATATTGAAGTGCTGTTTTACAATTTGTGTTCTGTGATTCATGATAATCTTTGCACTGAAACTGATATGCCATAAAAGCAATACTATTTGTCAACAATTCAGCTTTTAACGTAAAATGCAAGGCAACCCATTCTCAGTTAGTCATTCATCATCATCATGGCTAGGCTTCATGAATGAAGACTTGGGAAGGACTCTACCCACACTTGCTACAAGTGTGCTGATGGCTAAAAAAGCCAATGTGAGACAGACAAGTTCGGTTACAAAAGGCAGAGCGGAAAGTCTCCTTAGGCAGTATCGGCAAGACACGGTTCTTTCTGCATTGTCTTTTCTCCTTGAGAGTGATCCTGCATGTGTTCTCAAAAGAAGCAGCAGCGTCATAAATAGTGTGTCTCCATCTTTCCTGATTGGAGGCCGGTGG
>JAYRBT010000093.1:14894114-14909116 GCA_036023395.1 Myiotriccus ornatus
GATGCTTTGCAGCACCTGAAACCAACCCCACAATTCCCCCTTTTTTTATTAATAACAAGATACAAACAGTGCAAATTTAAAAAACAGTGCAATTGTTAACTATTTTTCAACAAAACTTTTTTCACTTGACATAGTAAACTTACTTTTTACTTGAATCTTGTTTACCTAAGAGTTTCATAAAATTATATGACACACTTGAATAAAATTAGCTTTTCAACCTCAAAAGTATGTTAACCCCGCCCCCAATACTGAAGAAAGTATTCTCAGCGACTCACGGTGTGTCTCACAGTAGGAAATTCAGATTCAATCCTTAAAAAATATTCAGTGAGAATAAAACTTGGAGTACAACTCCAAGGGGTAGATTAAATGTCTGACTCATATCTGACATTAATGTGAGATTGTGAAAAGCAGAAGCAATTTCTATGAACTATAAAAAAAAAATAAAGATAATTGAAAAGTTATCTGAAATCAAGGAAATGTCTACCTATATACTATTGATTTTTTGAAAATCCTAACAATCTTGCAATTGGAAGGCTTACAGAAGGTTGAGAAGACTTTTGTGCACTTGAAAGTACCACTAAGAAAAAAAAAAATAAGATCAGTGGAGCTATAAGCAGATCTATACAATTATTTATTGGTAACTACAGTCTGTTCAGTAGATTGTGTGAAGTTTAACATTCTTAGAAACTCAATATTAAAGTTTCAGTGCCAACAAGAACATGAGAAGTGAAGAAATATGCAACAAGGTCATGAAAGAGAAGCAGTAAATGCAGTAAAATCCCAGTGATCTACCTACATAGTCTTGCAATTATTGTGTTAAAAAAAAGATCAGGAATTATCTTTATCTCCATTAATGCAATTCCTATGTTATTTGAATTAATCTTCCAAGAAGTTCCTACAATACAAAAATGACAGTTAAAAAAATATCCTACTGTAGACTTAGTGCTAGAAACATCCAAAGAAACAAGAAAACGAGTGTCAATGAGGGGGAAATATGGGCAAAAAAAAATAAGGTGGTGGTCCAAACACAATTTCCAGTACTTCTCTGTATCTTTTAGGACTACTGCTCTGCACTGACTGTCTTATATTGTCTTGATATTCCTCTGCTTATTCACTTATGTTTAATTATTAAGCAACTAATTGAGAACTAGTGTTACCTTCTTTCATCTCTCTCTCTATATAGATATAGATACATATATAGTATTTTAGAATTTTTTCTTAGCTTTTTCTTAATCCTTAATGTGGGGATAAGCAGAATGGAAGCCTAAAAGATTATCAAGATGCTGGAAAAGGAATGAGTTAAAGCAAGATACACAATCTCTATGGAACAGGAAATGAATGAAACATCAGCAAAGAACAGAGCTCTCAGATCTCTAACTGATAAGTCACTAAGAACCCCACAAATGTGGTCATAAAGAGGAAGTTCTGACAGATCCTAGTATCCGGAAAGACAGAGGAAATAAGAGCGTTGTAAGTCGTACATGTACTGTGTAAGACTTCTTACAGTATGTTTTGAGGAAACTGTGGAACTGTACAGTAGGATTATTAGCATAGAAAGGATGTTTATGGGAAGGGCCAATGTTGAAGAAAAGGAGAAATCAAAGTTGATCAGGGAGGAAAATGTTATGGAGCAGATTTTAAAAAGGTCTATCTTGTAAATAAACATGCTGCTGGGCAGTCTGGTTGTCCGTCCAAGGCCTTTACTGGTTACTGCAATCTACTCTGTCACTTATTTAACCACGCTACTAGATGGTTTGTATGTGAGCCTGCTCTGTGTCCTGCAAAGGTAAAGCTGTGATTTGTGACTGAACTTCAGTCTGGATCAGCCAGCAAGAAGGAGGGGAGTTACACCTAGCAGCAAGTCAGGATTTGTGTTGGTAACTGGGTAAGGGGTAATTCTGCATGGTTAATAGACGGAATGAAAGTCACTGAGGAATCTGTGTGTATGAATAAAGAGAGTGGTGGTGTGCATATTTTTTCAGTAGGAAAAGCCAGTCCTTGCCAGCTGGAAAAAGGAACAGGACTGAAGCAAACTGCTGGTGTTTGGGTTTCCTCAAGTGCTAGTGAGAGTTCTGCTCTCCACGTTTCTGTCAATGATGATGTGCACAGTGGCACTTTGGGACAGCTGCTCAGCCTCACACACCACAGCAGCAGAAAGCACAATGAGAACAGCTCATGCTCCATCCCAGCATCCTTGGAGCTGACTATCCTTAACCCCAGATTTTTATGCTTCTCTAAGTTTGGAGAAGCATAACTTCATGACCCTATGACCCATACAACTTTAGAGAAATAATTTTTTTTTTACTTTTATCTTTCTTTATCTTTTTTTTCTATGAAATACAGCTCTTACATTTATGTAGAACTTCATCACTTTTTACATATCCAAACATAAGAAACAGCAGTAAAAATTTGTGGAGGAGCACCTTGAGATTATTTCAATACTCCACTATTAAAATTTCACTAGTAGAATTCCCATTATGAATAATTGGATTTGAGATAATTTAAACATATTTTAATTTCCTCTGACACTTCTTTGCAAACTCTTTAAACACTCTGTGGAAATTACTGAGTTCTTGTTGATTTTAAATTATTCTACTTTATTGTTCCTGTCTGAGAATTTCTCAAGGCTCTGATGTAGTAATAAAACTTTCTTATCATAAAATGATGGGAGCACATAGCCCTGGTTTTTTAAAAGAACAATTTTTTAAAATCAGAATCCTATTTTCTAATGTATTCTGATTAATATTTTCTATGTTTGTTCTTTTGCAGTTGTCATATTGAATACTTCTTTCTCAGTGTGATATACTTCCTTGTATATATCAGACCAACTTTCAGATAGCTGATTTCACTAGTAAGACTTTTACTTGTGGAATGTTAACATATTATTCTTTAATAGTAAACAAGACTGTATTCTAGTCCTCTTTAAATGAAAATAAGCACATCTACTTACATCCTGTAGAAATATTTAAAAGAAGCTAGCAACAAAGAATGTAAAAGCATCTGTTTAAAAGCAGGAAAGCTGATTCAAAAGACTCGTTTCAGTAAGGGGATGTGCATACCTGTGTGTCCATGTCTGTCTCTGTATGTTATTTTCATTAAATGAGCTTATTACTTCTTAGGAAAGTTCTTTTTCCCAAAGAATAGATCTCCATGACAGCAACATGTGTAAATGACAACAACAAAATCACTTTTAGCAAACCTGGAATATCTCAGGAAGCTCAACTTCGTGCTGAGAAGTTTTCTGCTCTTATATAGACCTCTAGGAACATTTAATGAATTACTCCTTACAGCCTTGGCAGTCTTCACAAGTTCTGTATTGTAGAAAAAGGACACATTTTAATGAACCGGTCTTGAAAGCAGATAATGGGCGTTGGAGAGAACACTAATCAATATGTGCATTTTGACTGTACCCATTGCCAAAGAAGACTTTGTAAGAGCAGCCTTGTCTCTATTAGGAAAAAGGTTTAAAAAAAAAAAAAATGGAATGTCAAATCTGAGTAGCCAGTGAGTGCACATTCATTATCTACTCTTGCAATTTTCCCTTTCAGGGTAGGGAACCAATTTATTTTTACAAAAGTTAAACTCAGAAGTTTGATGCCTACATGACTAAGCAATTGACAGAAGCAATTAGAGGAAAAGTTGCACAGGCCACAACAATCTAAAAATCAGAGAACAGAGAAAAGAACTGGACACAAGGAGAGAAGAGAAGGCAAAATGAGCAAAATAATGAGCCTGTGAAGAACTTAAGGAAGGGAATTCAGTCCTAGAGAGTGAAACATTTTTATGCAGACAAAAGGATAGCCTCTGTTATCAATTGCCTATAGTTAAACTGGCAGGAACATATGGACCACACCCCAGAATGTCCTTCTGCAGCATCTGCTGCAGATGGCCCACTCAGTAGCCTCTCAATAGGTTTTTGTAGATGAGCCAAGACCACGGCAAAAAATTCCAATATGCAGTTAGTTCCCCACTGCCAGTGAGGCCATGCACAAATATGCATGACTTCATGCATCTAGCTATACCAGCCATCCAAAACTAGGAATTTGTTCTTCAGATATTATTTGAAAATGTTTTAATATTAGCATTTTTTAAACAATTCCATTGTTAACAAAGAGAACTTATTTTAGTAATAATACCTCCCAGCTGGACTTTGAGTGAAGTAGTTAACGTGATTTATGAGCCCACATTGAATTTTTCTCTCAATCAGGGTAAGAGAAACAAATGCAATTGCACTTGGTACCTTTTTGAGAAAAACAAGCAAATGAACAAATAAACAAAAAAAAAAAACACTGGGGAAAAAAAAAAGATCAGCATATAAGTAATTTTTGGAGATTTTGAATAGTAATAATAATAATACTACTACAAAGTGAAATGGAAAATTCTGTAGAATCTGTTCAACACCATCTTTAATTGCTAATTCCACATCAAACTTTATTTGGAGCATAGACATTTGGTGGTTAGTGCCTGAATGAGGTCAAACTTTCTTCCAGAGAGACTTAAAAGTAACCCCTTTCACTTCATCTAGTTGTCAAACTGCACTGGAAAATAATAATTCTATTACCTTTCAAAAAAAGCAGGGCAAATTGCCAAAACACACAAAGGAAAAGATAGCAGAGAGCTAGGAGAAGAGAAAGCAGAAAAGTATGAAGAAATCATAGGTAAACAAAAGACAGTGGAGGTTTTTTTAATCAAGAATAGGTTAATAACAGATACTGCTGATATTTTAGTGCTTTGTGGTTGGACAGATATATAAATCAACAGATATTGCATTGCAGAAAATAGCACTGTGCCATGTTGACACCAGTAAAGTTTCATATTTTCTAGCAATGATAGTTTTTTGCTGCTACAAAAGGGTGTTCGTAAGGAGTCACAATGCAAAATCACACCAAATGATAGGTAAATTGAGATTAAGAAATTTGTAGGTGTTCTGGCACACAAATTAACTGATTCTTTCCTGTCAGCAAGTTGTTAGTTTTGAAGTACCAGACTTCACAATTTTTTCAGTGCTGTCCACTTTCAATTGGAATAAGTCATTCTCATGCAATCCTTGACATCTATCCAGGTAAAGTTCTCTTCTTTCTGTTCCGTATCTATGTAACCTTCAAATTCCCCTCAGAAAACTATTCTGTTACTTTAGATAATCAATATGCAATTCAACAGAAATATAAAGCTTGAGGCAACACACAATTTAATTGAATTAAATACCGCAAGGGCACAGCTTCCATTTTCAAAACTTTTTTTTTGTAGCTGTAACAGAAACTCCAGTCTGCAACAGTGGAGTGCTACAGACTTCAGGCCTCATGACAAAGAATTCAGGTTAGCAGTATTGTTGTAGAAAATATGGGAGCCTTGATTGCTCTGGGCACTGACTACAATACAAATAAGTCTCTTCTATGCTCATGACCAGCACTTCTGTGGAAGAAAAGCATTAAGTGGTGTTTGTATCCTTGACACAATATGAAGTGAGATTAAGATAAGCTTCTCTGTGGGTGAGTATAACAAGAGAATTAAAATTAAGCAGCACTTTTTTCATGACTGGAGATGAAGTGAGCTACCTAAACATTAAAATCATTATCAGTTTGACTAGAGGAATGAAAATGCATGTGTTCACAGTTTTTATTAGGGTAAGTCTATTTAAAAGCCCTTTTCTTCTCTCTTTCTCTGGTGTCTGTAAGGTATCTTGGAATATAATCACCTAATTTACGCATATGTAATTTCGGTAAACATTTCTGTCCTTGTTACCAGATGCACTACTGCCCTCCGCCACTTAGGGAAAACAGTAGCGTTTATTCACAATACACAGAAAAATTTCAACCTAATATCATAGTTCAAATCTATAGAATATTCCATTAAATTGGGAAAGGGCAAAGATTCTAAAGGAAAGGGAATTATGAATGTATAAATGAATAAAGAATTATTTCTAGCATAGTAGAATATACCAAGCATAATGACTTTGTCTCCCTTTTCTGTGTAAAAGGACTGTGGTGAATCAAAGGAACTCTGGCATGCCTGTGGCTGGGCAGAAGCATGACATAGCATATGCACCCAAGGAAAACCACCATCTCCTACAGAATCCAGGCACAGATGCAATAGGCATAATTTCAGCCACAGGGAACAGAAGGAAGAGATGCGACTCATAGCTCTTCACAGCTGCCATACTCTGGTCCCATGGGCTTCCCACGCCTGGGACTAGTTGGCAGGCAGTAAGAAAGGAACAGACTCATCTAGAAAACCACCAGTGTGAACAGCTGGAGAACCAGGCAACCAGTTGTACAGGATACAGAAGTAACTTAAGTTTACCTAAATCATATCTGGAGCCACTTCCGATCACACACACTGTCTGTCTGTGGGCACTGTTTGGATGGTGCATGCCATGATCCATGGGTCTTGGCTCATCCCCATCCCTAAGGAGGTTCCTGATGACCAGGAATGGGACAGTCCTGGCTGACCTCAGCCTGTGCTGCTCCCCAGCCACCATTAACCCCTGGTCTCGAGGACAGTAACTCACAGTAATTCCACTATTCAATGTTTGGAGTAGTACATAGGAAAAAAAAAAAAAGGATCATATTATCCTGATAGTGAAAATGCAACACTTTACTGTGTTCTGAAGCAGAAATAATCTTCAAAAGGAATCATTAAAAAATGTCTTTTCTGTGGATGGAACACGAGTACTTCACAGTCTGCTCCTTCCATGGTAGTAGCAAGTTCCTGAGAGTTTCTCCCTCTTCATTTTGTGCCAGGAACAAATTTAAACAGCTGTGGAAGCACGTGTTTCTCTTCCAGTCACAGTCGAAAGTAGGCACTAAAGTGCATGCAGCCCAGAGACATCTTTCCTTCTAAACTTAAAATTCCATAGCTGAGCATGGCATTCAGATTTCTCTTGCTGCAACTTCTGCCACAGATTCTGACAGCTTTGTTCTAAGTCATGAGATATAATTGCTTCTTATCAAGATTCTCAAATTACTTTTCCAAAGTATAATCTGTGGTTTCTAAAACATCAAATGAGTTTTTTGAAAAAGCAGAACAGATTTTGTATCCAATATGCTACTACTCCAGATGTACTACAATGTTTTCTGTGTCCCTATGTCCAGATATCATTTTTATCAGAGGTCTCATTGACAAGCAAAAGTAAGAGCCAATGTTAAGCCACACAGAACATTAACTGCATCTGTAGAGGAATTAAAGAAGGAATCATTAGAAAAAATAGTGCATAATATGGAACAGAAAATTACAATAAGTGTATAGTGCTCTATGTACATAACCAGGAAAGTACTTAGTTGTGGTTAATGGATTTTTGAAATCATGAACATTTCTTTTTTTTTTTTTTTTTTTTTTTTAATGAACTTAACATTTTTATTAGTGGAAAATCCATTACTTGTATGACAAGGGAACAACTGACTTTCCAACACAGCTGCTGTGGCCATGCTACATCTATTTGTATACCGTTAAGTACACCAACAATATTATAAATTTTTGTAATAATCTTCTCCAAAACTTTCCACCCTGCAGTTATCTCAAGAGCATTACACTAAACACCATAAACTTTGCAGATTAGGCTCGCTAGCCAGTTTCAATAAACTGTTCACAAGATGCTGTTAAAATCCAACATTTGAAGAATTTCTACTTAAAACAAAGAATCAGTGATTGGAGTCAGAGTTGTTAAATGCTCATGTGAGATTACATTAAAAAAAGTGAAAACGAGGAAGCTTGATGCTAATGGCTGCTGCGTTAAAGACCCTAATTAATTTAGCTGAGTTTCACAGGAAAAATTTGGCAGAGTTATTCAAGCAAGATGTGGGTAAGAAGTAATCAATATGGTTACTTACGCTGCATGGAAGACTGATAGAATATCTACTCTAATAAGAATAAGTCTGAAACAGTATGAAAGCAGTGTCAATAAGGAAAGGAATTATTAATCCGTTTGGTTCCAGTAGGATCATTCACTTTATATACACTGCTTGAGAATAGTTATAGATGCTGTCACTATTATTTGAGGAGGATAAGGAAGTAATGCCAGTACACACCATTATGCCTTTGCCATCTTCCATTCAGAGGTAATCATGTGCATACTCCAAAGATATTTGAGCAATGTTGCACATATACAGCTCCTGTTGAAGGGAATGGGTAGCATTTACACAGAGTCTTTGTTTGAGTGGAATCATTCCTTGAAATTAATGGGAAATCAACAGGCATATTTGGGAGCAAAATGGGTTTCTATCAACACACTGATAATGTTATTGTTCTTGATGACTGAGTTCATTTCAGTTACAGAGTCATTAAAAACCCTTCATGCAAATACATCTAGAACATGGTTACAATTAAATCAAAACAAACCCTGTGATTTAACAAAATTCCACAAGTAATTATATACATTTAGTGTGATTCAGTTGTTTAAACATAATAAATGCCACTTCAGATCCCTAACGGTATGATGACTGTATGTCAGCAGAGACAAAAAGGTGTAATCACATCCACATAGATGTCTGACAATTGAGAATGTCTGGCTGACTATGTTAAGTGTGTTCCAGGGTTGGCAGAGATACACCAGCCTACTGACACATCAATAGTCTGGAAGGAAGAAGGGGCACTAACTGGTACTATAGAATTATCCTCAAATGCCTCTGACCTAAATGTGATTTAACTACATATGCTGTTTGCTCCTGAGCAAAGAGATTGCTCACAATTTTCTTTTTAACTCTTCGAGAACCATTTAATGATGAAATAGAGAAGCAGACTAAACTGGAAAGTGATAGCTGTGATTTTAGTCAAAGGGTTCCAATTTACTTAGCCAGATATACATGAACTTCTTATAAAACATGAGGTACCTGAAATCTGTTCATATTCCTTGATATTCTGACAGCTTCTGCTACTTGAAGAGAGGATTTAAAATAAAATTGGGCAGAATATTTACTCAGCAAAAGCCACACTAAGGTTAAAATTCGCCCCAAGTATTATGTAACCCTAGAACTGATTCAGTTTTCTAACTCAGAGATTACTAATGCGTTTTCTCCAGTAGCAAGCTAACAAGTTTTGCAAGGCATACTTTACAAGCTATATAGCTGCAATTACCAGTAATCTTGAGAGACTGCCACTGTTTTACTGTCGCATAAGTAGATATATATTAGTACTTGAAACATTGATTTTTAGAATTTCTTCCTGCCAACAACCTGACTTCGTAAATTCTAGTACCTCCTGCACAGAAAATGATGTGATTGCCAAAATGCTTAGTCAAACATATAGTGATCAAAGTGCAAATAAGCAGTTTGCTGTGTGACCAAAATGTGGAGGTCCTTTGCGGAAATTAATTTATAAATGACAGTCCAACTTAGCATTTCCTATTCATTTACAAAACAAAAATAACCCTAAAACAGGGTTGGTTGGATGTATTTGTTGAATCTATACAGGCAGGAAAGTTAGCTATTATAAATTGACCTGTATGTACCCTAGGTATTGAAAATACAACAGCTACATTTGGTGGCAGATGAAACATTGGTGGTTTTTGCTTGCCAAAGAATATTCTTTTGTTTGTGGCTTTTACATACAGTATTAAAAAGCTATACTGAAAGCAAGATAGACCTCAAGTTCAATATATTTTTAGAACAGTAATTTTCTAACACTCCTAATCATTTATTTTCTGATGTTTAATATCTGATAATGTTTATATGAGAGCATACGATCATTTAGTCATTTATATGAGATAGAGATCTAGATAAATCTCATTTTTACTAATTGCTAGAAATGTTTTCAAAGTTACAGATTTGTAATTCTTCAATAAGATGCCTGGAATGTGAGTTTTTAGGAAAAGGCAAATAATTAATTGTTATCTAGAATTTTTAGACCACTTAGAGAGTAAAGTAGGTAATAATTTGTAATAATTATAGTATAATCTGATTTTGAGATAACTTTAAAATTCCTGGCATTTTAAACATTTTTTATCGTAGCGAATAATGCATGACAAAACTATTCGTAATGAAAGAACTCAGGTTACACACACTTATAACTGAGGTTACACACACATCGAGGTTAATATGTTAATGTCTGTATAAAGCTTGTCCCATGAGATAAAAATACTACAGTCATCTGCAACATGTTTCTTAAAGCCGGAAAGTTTTTTTGTGCTGTTTTCACACAATTGTAAATGTCATTTGATGAACGCTGAGGGTGGATAGGGAGAGGGACCCCAGGCAAGAGGCTTTTCCTTTTACCTCTGGCTCTGGAGGGGAGGGGTGCTCCATCCCCCTCCCCCCACCACAACGCATCCCATAGCCCCAGCAGAGACCACAGGACACGAGCAGGGAGCGAGGCAGAGAGAGCGTTTATTGTTCTGGGTAGCGACTTAAATACTTCTTCGGGGGATTACAAGATGACCAGTGGGAGTTCAGGAGGTCTCACTGACCAGCCAATTACAATAAGGGGTTAACAACCAATAGGTAGGCTCTCAGTTATCTCTTAGACATTCCAAAGGTAGAGATAAGGGCTGAGGAACCTTTGGAAGGAGAAGGGTAAGTTTGCACAAGTTACAGAAGCCATTTTGGAAGCATGTTCACTTAAACATTAAAACCCTCCGTTTCCTTTTATATATTGCAAAACTACCACAACAGTCATTCGTGTACAGCAGCTGAGACATAAGCATGTACCTATAGAATCAGCAGATAAAAGATCACCTAAGACAGAATTGTTTTGCCTGAGCAGCCTCAGCAAAGATGGTGCTGTTATCCTGATATCATATTGACTTTATATAGGGTCAGCAAGATAAATACTCACTGTAGTTAGTCACATAATACAGGAAAAAAAAGGAATCTGATCTGATTAACATCAAATGTAATAATAATTTAATGTTAATGCATTTATTTCTGAAGCCAGGGCAAAAAAATAAAGCATCCCCAAAAGGCTCCCATTTCTTCTGTGTGAACTGCCACATCAGAAAGGCTACAAACTCTGAAGTACGACCCCCTTGATCACTCTGAAGTATAACCCCCTTGATCTCTTAGTATTCTATGTCATTACACTTCTTCAGTAGAGTACTTATTTCTTTGCAACCACATTGCTCAAAATGTATTATCAGATAAAACAACACTGTTGGATGATATCAGGTTTAACAAACAGTGCTTATCCACAGCTTAGTACACCACACCATGACACATTCAAACAGCTGCATGCTCTCGAGTTACTGGAACAAGTGTTGGGAGCAATTCAGAAGGCTGAGAAAGAGCAGCCTTCAAACTCAAGTTCTTTCTTTTCATCCACTTCAGTTCACTTAGTTTTTTGTTCAATACAGACAGAAAAACAAAATGAAAACAACATAATTAAATCAGTCAGTCACTGAGGCAAGCAGCTACAGAGCAGACCCAGTAGGGAAATGTCAGGGCAGCAGAGAGACCTGCTGGGCTGAGGCACCTCTCACAAGAGATGCTGATGAGAGCTGGGTGATGCCAAAGGGACTGCAGCTGCTCTCACACCTGAAAAGCAGCCTCAGAAACACAGATGACCAGGAGCGCTTTGGACAGAGCAGTCAAACAAGGCATGGTACTACAGTTCATATGGGAAGGTCATCATTACCCTACCAGCTCAAAACACCTGTCCAATTGGTTATCACCCTTCCAGAAGTATCTCAGCTGTGGTGTCCACATGGCAGAAGCCATGTCCTCTGCCCTCATCAGAATGGGTGTGGCAATTCAGACACAGCTCCCACAAAACATGCATATGTCTGGATTTCAGGCTGCAGGGTGTGCCAGAGCTTTTCACTGGTGACCAATGGCAGTAGTGAAAAAGTTGTGTGAGGTATGACCTGTAACTTAATGTTTCTTTTCTTGCTTTATGTTGCAATTTCCAGATATTCCTCTCATGTGTAGTAGACACTGTCACATTCTCAATTTTCAACTTCCCTTTTGGAATTTTTCTAATCTTTTATTAAAAAAAAAAAAGAAAAAAGAAAAAAAGAAAAAAAATGTCAGTATGAATTTTTTGGGTGGAGCAAAACAAAATGCTCTCTCACATAAGAAGCCTCTACATTTTTTTTTTGTCCTTCACAAAGTGTCTTTTCAATAGGTCTTTAAAGACCATTAACACTTTACATTCTTGCTAATCTTAAATGTTTCCCATTACTTTGTCTTGCCCACATCTCTTTCTGTGTAAATAGCCCTGCCAAAACTTTATCTTAGAAATGGAACAGGACAAGTGGACAACTATAATTTTGTTTACTTTGTAGATCAGCAGCTTGGAAGGGATTATATTGTGTGCCTTGCTGGAGTTTACCACACATAATAAAAATGGAGCCATTCAAGACAGGTGGAAACAGAGTTCAGAATTACTCAGAAAAGCACCAGCTTGGGCTTCACTGAAACTAATTTAAAGCAATAAGATTGTTGACTGATAATTCAGAAAATAAAGATACCCTTAGAACTTCATTGAGACTCAGTGAAACAGCTGAATAAAAACTGAAAACTCACAGTGTCTTTTTTTTTTATTTTTTTTTTTAAGTAGTAGAAGATATAATTTGTAAAATTTAATAGTGTACTGACTATAGTTTTAAGGGAAATGTGTCAGATAAGTATCAAGGTTAGCTTCACAACTTGTATAAGATGGCATTGTGTATGTCCTCCAGCTGGGGGATACTTGTTTCATACTTCTCCCTCAGCTACACAATGCCATACAGGAAAATTCATTTAATCACATCTCAATCAGTAGGGTGAACATTCTATATTCTTTAGAATAGATATGAAGAAATCTCAAGGAGAGATATCAAGATACAGAAAACTTGGAAGACAGCAAAAAGAACAAATTTGTCTGTAATAAATCTACTTTTTATATGGACACTGCTGTTCTAGCGTATTATTCATCTTACATGTGGATTCATTTTCCTCTGCCAAAATAACAAGATGTATTGTTGTGGGTTTACTGACCAGCCACCCCCAGCAGCTGAAAATAGTTTTTCCAGGTGGATTTCCCGAGCAAAGCCAATCAAAAGTTTTGGTAATGCCTGTGTCAATTACATGTTTAAGAAAACAGAAGAGAAAGTTGTTACGCAGAGGAAAATGGAAGAGCCAGCGTAGCAGCCAGCCTTTTTGGGCCTGGGTGTGCGCCCCCCACCTGGGCGAAGTCTGGCCCGGGCGAGGCGGGGGCCAGGCCCCCTTCTCTCCTGTAACAGAGTAGAGAAAAAAAAAACTTTAGAGAAGAACCTGGACAAGACATGTTTCAAAAGGAATTCCAGGCAGAGACAGCGCAGCCTCCAAGATCAATCCTGGCAGCCAGAGGAGAGAAGCCTGAAGCGGGGAGCTTCTTTTCCCCTGCACAAATTTCTGGCAGTAGTGACAGAAATTGCTTGAAGATTTGATTGTAACATTCATAAGAAAACATCACTAAATTGGTGAATGCTGCTAATCAGCTGCTAATCTTTCCTTCAAGGGAAATGGTGTCCATTTCCCATGTTTCTCCATGAAGAACTACAAAGCAAAGAGCATCATTAAGAAACAAGTTATAAATCTCTAAGACTTTGCTGGTCATCCAGCAGGAAACTTTTCACACAACTTAACGTATGAATGTAACTGAACACAAGAGTGATCCTCAGAGGACTCACTGGCACTTGAACCAGATCCTGTGAAAAACATAGTCTGACTATGGCTCTTCCCTTCCTTCATCACAGCAGATCTCTCTCTGGATTTTTGGTGTTGAAGAATGCTGAGATTGTCTTGATTCATCAGTCCCAAAGTAAAACATTCCTAGAATGTGGAGAACTGTGTTTCCTGGCAGAAACTGGCACCAGTGAGGATGCCAGACAAAGTTCCAGCTAAAGGAACCAAAAAGTGGTAGTACAGATAACTTATCTAAAACTGCTGAGGTCACAGAGCGAGCCCAGAGACATCGCACTTACAGTCAACCACTTTATACTATAAAATCTGAGATCCACTTTTAACTTTTAACAAACCTCTTCTAGGGTTGTGTGTGTGAAGAGATTCCTCCGTTAGTGAGGATGCCCCTCAGGGTTACTCCTTGAGGCCAAGTGAAAGCCTATGGTCACTGGCATGGATGAGTAACACCAATCATAACTTAATAATTATTTTGCTAGCTTTAATATCATTACTTCAATAATCTTCAAGAAATAGGGCTCTCTAGAAGTAGTTATAGTGTACTAGTATATACCATGTAATAAAGAATTCTAATTAAAGTGTTTTAGTCTAACCATTATCATTTTCATCACCATTAAAATAAATATTTTATTCATATGAACATATTCCGTTTGACATCCTTAATCCAGCAGGACAAAGTCACACAGAAACTCAATTACACCTATATAACCTTTCAAAATAAACTGTTGACCAAGTCTGGGGCTATGATGGGACCCAGCTGCACCCTGACTCCTCTCTGAGGAGGAGTTTAAAAAGTGAAGGGGTCCTTTGTGCAAGTTGTGACTCAGTGGGTGGGCTTCTCCTATAAAATTTTCCTGAAGTTTTATTCTGCCCATGGCAGCAGGTATAGTTATTATTCTTTTATAAAGTGTGCTGTAAATAAAATACTCCACATGATTTAAATGTTGTGGAAAGGAATCAAGAGCATGACAAAAAACAAACAAACAAAAAACCAAACCAAACAAACAAAAAAAAAAAACCCAAAACCAATGGACTCATTAAAAGCAATTTTGAAAGTAGACTGTACAAGGCAGTGCTCAAAAAAATAGTACTGTAAGCTGGTAATGAGCCTTGGTGCTGCTTGTGCAGCACAGTTTGTGAGGTGCACAGCTACCTGCTCCTAATGTAGTTTGAGAATGCTGTCAACACAAATAATAGCACATGGGAGCAGTACAATGAATTTACTTGGATTTTACAGTTACAGAGATTCTCCAAGAAAGCAAAAAGACTATTTAAATCTCTTTTTTTTTGGTATTTTTTGCTGTTCCTATTTTCTATTATTATTATTTCTAAGTTTAAAATATAAGCAATTCAAAACAAATACTGCTTACCTATACAAAGATATGTAAAGAGTTTATTGACATATGGCTCAAAGTC
>JAYRBT010000093.1:14912643-14928790 GCA_036023395.1 Myiotriccus ornatus
AGATATTAATCCCACTACTTCCTAGACTTTAAGATGTTTTGTTGGCTACTTTTCTCTATGAAAAACTATGATTGCTTATAAAACGTGCACAAATGAATCATCAGAATGCTGTCAGCAATGGGTTCATTGGACAGGAAAGGAAACCCTACCCTCATTCCCAGTGAGCTTTGGCTTTCAGTGTGAGAGGTATTTAGTTCAAAAGTAATGTTTGATGTTTAACAAACACAAATATTTCAAAAGTTTGGGGGTTTTGAGTTTAGAATTCTTAGAGAAAATAAATCAGATAAAGAAATGTTATAAGGATTTCCCAGGGGAAATTTAATTTAATTCTTTCTTAAAATATTCCAAAGAATTTTCATCTATTAAGTCTCAGACTATAAATTAGATTTATTTATTCTAACCATTGCCACATGCCCAAACTCTCCTCTTTTAGTAAGACTATCAAATCTTGAAATTATCGGACAAAATAAAAAAGAATTTGTTATTTTCCTGTAAAAACTGTTCCTTCTATTCCTTTGTGGCCTGAAAATTATGAAGATACTGAGAAAGTAAAACTTATCTCTTATCGTATTATATACGAACACTGAGGTTTGTCATACTGAACATATGCGTACCACCATTTGTACCTTTGCACTCAACTTTTTTTTAATGGAAAGAGCTGCACATTCCATGTAGAAAACAGTATTTAAATACTTTTTGATCTAATTGAAATATTACTTCAATTAATTTTTTTTCAACTCCAATTGAAATTCAAATTATTTCAATTCTTTCAACCTAAGTATTGATTTCAATGGATCAATAACTATTTATTGATCGTCACACTATTTTCATGCTTGTCTAACTTAATTTTGGGATTCATCCAGAATTTCTTTGCATTTATTTTAGGAAATCTTTTTGTCTTACAGCAATTAGAATGCTTTTAGGTCCTCCCACCATATGTTACAGAATCAGTTTCAAATTTCTATGCAATATTCAACATTAAATGAAACAACTATGATGAAGGTTAATTAAAGGAAAAATTCTGAAATTATGTAAGTTTTGTCAGGTCATATTATTTGGTGTTCAAGATGATTCTGACATTATTTTGCTGTTTACACTTTGTTTTGCTTTGTTTTCACCTAGAATGAACCTCAGGTCAGAAGCCAGACAAAACCCAAACCCCATCACTATTCCTATTACTGTTGGAATGCAAAGGCACTTGACAGTAGACAATGATCATTTATTTTTTATCTCATCCTTATTTAATTGAAATAAAATTAAAATTGCCTGGAGCTTACCGAATGCCTTTTTCTGCATTCATTGCATGAGACATGACAACTTCTTAATGTCAAGCTGGAAACAATCTGAGGTCTGTAACTTGGAGAGGAAACCAGAGAAAGTCCTTTCTCAGTTCCAGACATTTTAATCACCTTTCCTTTAGAGTGAATGAGCAAGGCTGTTCTATGAATAATTAAGCCTTATTTATACCCTGAGGGTGCGAATATTCTTCATGCATTCTTTTGGTAATTAAAACCACTCTCTCCTTGTGTGTACCTTGAAATGATGATATTCCCTAGGGATTCACAGTAAGCTTAAGCAGTGATTCCAGCCTAAGTTTTAACATATGCTTTCTTGAAACTAGGATTCCTGAAAAGACATCCTATTAAGCCTCTGGAACCTAATATATCATCTCTCCTTTTCTAATCCAGTGTGTGACTGGGCAATGATTCTGGTGTTTTTTTGGGGGGCCCTACACAGTATGTGATTGGTCATTGATGATGTGGGGGTTTTTTTAACCCCTGATCACCTTGAGACTTTAGGATCCTATAACATAAGGTTTTGTTTCCCATTCAAGAACTGTTTTCCATTCAAGGTTTCATTCTTGAAACAATTATTTTATGTGTCTTACTTAAGAATATTGGTATTAAGAAGCATTATTAGGAATATATGATTTTTTTCTGGGACAAAGTAATCAAAATGATACTTTTCTTCTCCGTAAAAGATATGAATCATTTTGAAAAGTGCATGTGTCCTTGTATATTCAAGTTTTGAAGAAAATACTTACAGAATCTGAAATTACTTATCGGTATATCTGAAGAAAGATTGCAGAACTCCGTATTCACACATGCAGACATATCTGCATTGCTTATATTTGAGAGTTTCTGTATGCAAGCTATCAAACAATAAAAGAACAATTAGTTTAAGCTCAACATTATTTTTCCTCACCCACTTACTGACGTTTCTAACATTTCAACTGCATGCTATTGATCTTCATATTTTAATAGTTCAGTAGCAAATTTTTTGTTAGGATTCTAAAGTGGTCTGTATTCTCACAGTTCAAATTCACAGGCTGTGTGTTTAAGGAAACTGAGGCATTCCCTTCGATTAAACTACGTTCTGTTCCCACACTTCTGCCAGTCAGTTCAATTATTGATCATATTTACAATATGATCATTATTAAGCCTATAAAATTATAAAAACAGAATGTCCCACTGGCCAAAGACATCACTGTTTCTACCAGGCTAATAAAGCCATTATCAGCACCTGGTCCATCTACAAAATAGCAAAATAAAAAAAAAATAATTGTCGTAACATAGTCAATTTCACAACATGAAACAAAGATTTGTTACCATCTTATTCACAGTTTTCTGTAGCACCACCTAAAAACTACTACCCACGGCATAGTGATAAATGTAGCAGCAATTACAAAGGTTTCAACGTGTGAGCTCTAGCTTTTAGCAGTCACATCAAATACCTATCTTTAGTAAGGTTCTGTCCTAGTTAAGCCACAACAGATTGAAATAATAATAATTCTGGCATTATAAGAATAGATTGAAACAGATAGGGGGCTCTAAGCTTGCTGTATGAAATAATTTGTACTATTTATTGTCTCCTATCTAATAATGACATTTGAGTAAAAGGTTAAAAAGCTCCTGACTTTAGGCTGCTCATACTAGACAAAGGGCATATAGGATTGGTTATTTTTATTATTATTAACTTACTCCCCACTATAATGTATCATAGTATTTTACTGTAGTAAATGAGCCATACTACTGTAAGAATGAAAAGAAACCTTACAAATGTACTCCACGCTCAGATAACATGTAATGCACCTTTTATCTGATACAAAGCAAAGTCCCGACAACATGAAAACCTTATGATGTACTATTCATGCATCCCAGAAGATGCATGAATATTTCTCAGAAGAGCATAACATGCAAGTACAAACCCCAGACTTTTAAAGAAGAGATGTTCTTTTCCAGAAATACTTGAAGAAGAATTTGTTTACTTTTTATTACATATTGATATATAAAATAAACCTGTTTGGAAAAGAAACATAGCAATGTAAAATTTTTGAGCAAGGTTTGTCTTGTGTCTGACAGAAAAAAAAGGTGAAACATTAATCTAATTAAAAACCTTGAAATATATGCACTTCAATTTAACAGGGCCAAAAATTCATATTCAGGATTAAAATGGTTAAAAGAATAGGTGAGTAGCTGGTACCCAAAGGAATCCAGGCTATAAAATCATGTTTTAAACAAGATAAATGACATATCCTTTAAAAGCTAAGGTAGTTATTTCTTAATATTGCCTTACACTACCAACATGTCTGTAGTTTCTACTAGATCACTGTCTAGGTGTTGCTCTACCACTGCAATTCTGTTTCACTTTATCAGTAATACAAGATGAATACAAGAAAAATATATTGTCAAAATTAACTGGGTTGGAATTAAGAACTGAGTAATAACTTTGTATTTGTAGACATAATGTTAATTTTACATACTCATCTGCTGTCTCCATGGCATTTTACTAAGGTCATAACTATAAGTTCTTGCATACCTATTTGTATTTTCATAATGCTATCTCTATTATACTATTCTCCAAGAATTCCATTAACTGATCAAAAATATAATTACAGCAGCTGAAAGCAGGGCAAATCATTATCAGAGTATACACATGAGCATATAAAGTTCATGAAACAAAGTATTATTTGTTTGTCTATGTATTTTTGCTGTATTTTACTGAACTGAAACATCGTTCACACTTATGAAAGGTGTGAATGATGATGCTCTTCTCTAAAAAAGTGAGATAAGCTTTGAAAAACAAGTAACTAGAAAATATTTGGTTGATTTTATTGTCTTTTTGTGTTGGATTTTTTTGTTAGCTTGGTTTTGGGTGGGTTTTTTTTGTTTTGACTTGTGGTGTTTTATTTGGTTTGGGGTTTTCTTTGTGGTTTTTTTTGTTTGGTTGGTTTTTTTTTGAGGGGGATATCTTAAAACTTATTGTCTTGTTATTGAGATCTTTGCATGGATGGCACTTAGGGGCTTGTCAAAATTTATACAGTTTTCTCATTTGGGCCAAAATGCCAAACAGGCTGCATAGCCATGTTCCTACTTACATGAATGTGGCAATTGCCTGTTCTAGTACATCAGCCATTTAGATGGCTATGTAATAGTTTGATGATTTTATATGGATATTTCATAAATGTCTCTGATGCAAAATTTAAGATGGAAAATTAATACACACAATTTTAAATGAATTAGAGTGGGGGAAGATGGAGGTTTTGTATTGGTTTATCTTACTCATCATTGATTTGGATGAAAGAATACAGTAGCTCCTCAGCAAATTCACTGATGGTAAAAAATTGGAAGGAATATCCAATATCCCAAAGTGCTGTGCAGTCCTTCAGAAGGATCTGGACAAGCTGAAGGGACAGGCAAAGCTGAAGCTTCTGAATTAAACAAAGGCAAGTGCAGGGCCCTGCACCTGTGGAGGAACAACCCCGTGCACCAGTACAGGCTGGGGACTGACCTTTAGGAAAGCACCCCTGAGGAGAAGGACGTGGGCGTCCTGGTGGACAACAAATTGTCCATGAATCAGTTGGCGTCAGACCTGATCTTTTCTTACAACAGGAGGAACAATGTTTCCCACTCCCTGATTTATCATTCAAGAACTTTAGAGCTATGGGGAAATTGATTGCTAGTGAAAACTGAGGCAAAAGACATTTTTTAGTACCTCAGCCTTCACCATGTTGGTTTTCTCTCGTTCTTCTTGCTCAATTATGATTGGGAAACATTTTTTTTAATCTATTTTCTGACCAGTGTACCTGTACAAACTCTTATTTTTCACATTCCTTGCCAAATTCAGGTCCACTTCTGCCCTAGCTTTCCTGATCCCATGCCTACACTTTCAGGCAGCATCCCTACATCCTTCCCAGGATACGTGTTCCTAGTTCCACTGCCTGGGCATAGCCTTCATACTCTTTAGGAGGTCTTCATGTGCCTCTCTTGTGTGATTTCTTAAATGTGTGTGATTCAGGAGCTGTTGTGCACCTGTGCTGTAATACAAATGCTCTTAAAGAGCTACCAGCCTCAATCATCTGCTGGGTACAGAGTAGGTGGGAAAATTATAGAAAGTTTTCAACAGAAAAAAAATTCTAGTCATTCTCTATCAAAATGGAGAATTTGCAAAATCTACTAACAAATTCCTATACAAACTTTGGAAAGCTGCTGTTTTAGGCAAACAAGCTTGATGGGTTTGGAAGTGGCAGGTTCTGATTTAGAAATCAGACAAATTCATGCCAATGGGTCCACAAAAAGCTTAGGCAAGGACACGTCTAATCCTTGCAGAATCAGAGGATATCCCTCCAATACTCCTAATCTAGGATTTCTGAATGGTGGTAGAGGACCTCAGATAGCAAGCAGTCTCTGAAGTTCTCACTAGTTACTGTGACAGTTATTTATCTTAGTACCACATTCAGTGGTCTGATGCACATTTCTAAATAAGAAGCATTTATTTCTGATGCATACTGTCTTTGGATATTAGTGAGTTGTGATGCTTGGGCAGCAGGAATTGTATGCCAAGATTTCTCCTTTTGTTTTGAAAGCACAAATAAAGCCCCTCAAAGTCTGCAGTCACTTTTTCAGCTCACATTACCAAAGAATGCATGGCAATCTTGTCTCACACAATAACACAGTAAAAACACCTATGCAGGCCCCCATGCAATCAACTTCAACATTTTACCCTGCTATGTAACCCTTTATTACGCATTAATATACTAATAATTAATTTTTTTATTTTCACATGGTAATAATGTGAAAAGAAATTGAGTCCCCTAAATATTTACTTTACACCCAATAGCTAATAAAAAGGTTAAGATAATCACATAATTCAGAAACTGGAAACCTGTAAATAATATGCACTTGGAAAGTTATTTCAAATTTGTTGAGAAGAAAGTATTTCAAATAAATGTAGCCTTAGCTGATGCAATATCATCCTTGTGAAACAATACTGGCATCACTCTCAGGCAGACAAGTTCAGTAATTTGGAATTTTCTAAGTTCTTTAAAGCCAGCATATTCTGAGACTTCACAGTGTGGTTAGTAATCTTCATCCTAAGACATTTTGTTAGTAAAAACATCATAGGTTGCTACGGTGGGAAATCTTTTTTGTGGTAGAGAAAAAAAGAAGATACACAAGTAATGCCAGAAAACTCCGGCCTGATGTGAATACTGCCCTGAAGTTTGTAACTAAATAATAAATCAGATACAGGAGAACAGTGAACTATTAATAAACATTTAAGTGTGATGCTATGAATAGATCCTAAAATATACTGGAGAAAAGTAGGAACAATGTCTACTGCTGTCCTCTGTGTGAAAAATGGGAGGACAGTTCACAACAAGGAGAGTACAGATAAGTCGGAATATATAGTCTGCTAAATGTGATACCTAGACACGTTTTAAGCAGTATTACAACACCATACTAGAACGTAGAGTTTCTTTGCAGTTAATTCTTCTAAAAGATGTAGACATAGCATTGCAAAGACATAATGGAGCAGGTGACCAAAATTATGCAGTTTTCTCTGGGGTTGGTTCAAGTTAAGGTTTCTTATTCCTGTTTTAGGTTTCAATTCCCAGCACAGCATTGACTGTGTATATTTATGAAATCTCAGTGTCTCTGGAGAGAAATCATAAACTGGGTCAACCTGACTCTGTAAAATGATTAACAAGGAGTTAATAATTTTCTTATTCACTGTTCCTCATTATCACATTGTATTCCGCAACAGATTGTAACATACCAAAGTGATGACACCGCTTTCCTATACCAACAGTGTGAAATATAAAAACACAGAATATCTGTACCTTGGGAATGGGAATGTGAGGAACAGAACGATGGCTGGGGTCCAGTTTGAGTGTTGAAGTGTTATGACAAATAGGTTAACAAATCTGAACTAATGAGGTAAGCCTGTCTCCTGGCCAGCATTAATGAAAGGCTTGTTTTACAGTGTAGTTAGTTACTGCAAGGTGAACTACAGAGAGAAACCATATATACCTTGGCAACAACTATATTATTTCATGGATACAGTGTTGAGACATTACTTACTTTAAATCTCCAATTTTATTCATTTTTCTATGTAAGGTATCTGTAAGGTATATTCAGCCCAGAGCATTTAATGGAATATAAACAAAAAGGAGTTATGAACTATAAGACTGCACACAAAGTGCATTTCTGTAACTTCTAACGGAGTCATGATCAGCCGCAGAGTGCAGTTTGAGTGTTTCATGATGCTAGCAGAATTTCAGTTTAAATGCAAATCTTTGTTCCCCAATTTTTTGATACTTGTTGTATTATAGGAAAATAATACACTAGTTTTTAATATGCATACTTTCAAACATCATACAACACAATTAAATCAATATTCTTACTAAAAGCACTTGTACTCATACAAGTGGTGTATATTATGCAGTGCTTCTATTGTGTACCTTAAGCTATCAAAACTTTTACCATCCTTTAACACAGCATTATTTTGTAAGACAAAAGACAAAACAGTGATCAGACAAAGTTAAATGGTTTACTAAGCCTATATTTTGAGCTTCTGACCATAGGGATCCAGACTCAGCCTCTAATTTAGAAAATGTGTGAGTACGTCTTTACCAGGTAGTCCTTCTGTATTCATCAGGGTGGAGAAATTTAAATTCCACCTCAATACCTTATTTTTAATGCACTGTATATACATAAAAAAATGACTCTACATTAGCAGTTTCTTTCTTCATATTGATTTTTGAATCATGCTCTCTCCACTGTGATTCAATCTAGATCTTCAAGCAGTTGCTTACTTTTTAAGTCTATTTGTTTACTTTTGTGACTTGTGTGCTAGATTCTCAACTAGAACATGCTGACTTACAGTAAACCTTAAAATGAAGAAAAGGTTTTTAAAAAATTTACTTAATTTAGAAAACAGGATTCACCTTAAAAGACCAACTCCACTGTTTTCAGCTTGTCATTTGACCTCAATCTACTACTCATATCTTAGAAATTTTTTCTCTTGACAATGTTTACTTCATCTGGAAATAGTACCTATGCATATGTTAGTATTTCTTGCTTTAGTCAAAACCTCAGTTCTACAGCAAATTCTTATTGTCACATCATACGTTTTCAAAAGATGTTTTCGTTTATACGGGGCCAACTTTTGTGATTCATTTCAAGTATTCGCTGACTTCTACTCCAGTATGAATTCTAAAAATAATGAATTGTGAGCTACTACTGCACCCTTTTTGAAATGCAGTAATTGTTCACAAATTTGCCTTATTATCACAACTATTAGGGTGGTAAGTTTATAAGATTTATCAAATTATATATAAATGAATATAATCTACTCATGAGAATCATTCATGCAGGCTATACATCACTGCTGACTATAATCAAGGACACTCAGAAAATTATTTTGCTTCAAATTTACCTTTTCCATTTACAAGGTAAGTTGTACAAGATTCCTTCCATAAAACTTAAAGGTCCTTTGGAACATGGGCTTAAATCTAATGAAGTCAAAATTACTGCAAAGGAATTACAGATTGTTTTCCACTGGTAAAATTATAGTGCCACAGAAAGTGTGATACAACAAATATAATTGAATTTTTAGTATAAATAGCTTGGAAGCTAAGAGAAGAATAGTTATATCAGCATGATTTCAACTCCTGGATATTTATCTATAGTCACTGCAGCTGTATAAGGGCTAGGCCCATATCACGCAGCTGCTGCAACACTGCAGAAGTTTTTGGAAATTATTCCTTCAGCTCTTCCTCCAGCAAGATATTTAGGATGAACAGAACTGGACACTATGCAAAATCCTTTTATTTTTACTGTAGTTCTAACAGAAAATTACTGTAAACACACTGAAGACTGCAAGATCTTTCCTAATTAGTAACAATTATAACAGCAATAACTTTTAAATATGTTACATTTCCTCACTGTCTTCTTACTCCAAGAAATGAAACTTTTGACTTTATAATTTCATATCCCTGAAACAAATAAATCACTATTTCTAAAGGCGTGCACACATTCTTTGTTACAAAGGTCTTTTCCTTCCTTAATGGGCTTACATTAGTAAGCTTAGTCTTCTCCAATTTATATTTCTGATGAGCCTGTAAAATCCTTCATTATATGTCCTCTTGTCTTGCACAATCTTCCTTTCATTTTCAATATACTTACCAATTTTTCAATCATTTGAAACTTGAGGTTAATCTACTGGCTTTAGTAGCAGCAATCTTCTTGATTTATATACCTCACATGCACTCTCCTTTTCCTTGATTTCTCTTTGTGCTTTTAAATATGATGAATTTTAGGATTGAGATTTATTAGGTACCCAGTAATTTACCTTAGTCTACTATTAATTTCCTTTTGCCATTTATGTGATACTTCTGCCAGTCTCAGTCTGGATCTCCTTGACCCAATCTATTCACAGAACAACCACTAAAATCCAGCCCAAGATAATTTTCCTTTGCAGGAAGATGTCAAAGCTATCTGTCAGGGCATCCTAGTCAAAATAAAACTGCCATCTCACCTTTCTTAGCGGAGGCAGCTAGCTAGAAAGCTAGCTTTCTTAGCAGGAAAGCCTTTAGCACCGATTCAGACAATCTGAGTAAAGTCCTAGGCAGCTGAATCCCACAGCAAGGTACTTGGAAAAGTTGAAATGCAAACAGAATTGTTGCCTACGTGATTGAAAGCAGACTGGCTTGTAAGGAGTCAGCTCTGCCCCAGGACTTGACTTCACCATCTCTTCAGACTCTGAGGAAATGCTCCAGAAGTTGCTTTGGTTATGAGGATGATATCAGTGCCTGGAGGTACCATGGTTCTCTGTGTACTGGAACAGGAACTGTGTGAACTATGTACAAGAACTTTGTAAACTTGACAGCTGAATGAGAAGTTACAGTTGGTAAGAAAGCACTGCATCAGTCGGAGTCTTCAAAAGACAAAATAAGCAGAATAAAAGAAATTACAGCATTGAAGAAGCGTGCTCATTTTTTTTTTTTTTAAGAGAGATCACACCAGCAAAAGAAATAGAATGATATAGAATGATAAACATCTCTACTTTTGCTCACAAAGAAAATGTTTCCTTCATTCCGATTCAATGGAAAGTGTCTGAATGCTCACCATTCTGTGTTTATATGGAAGAAATGTTTCTGAGTTGGTAATTCCTTAATGGGAACAATTTTATGCCTATGGTATCTCAGTTTTAGAATTACACAGTTTCAGATACAAGCTTTAAAACTTTGAAGTGCCCCAGTGTCCAGAAAATTCTATAACATATTCCAGCATTAAAAGAGAAATGTTTCCTAAACTTGTTGAAATCATTAATCTACTTTTAGATATATTTTAGTATAAGTAATTCAATTTAGTTTAAAGAAACTTAAAAGTACTTACTTGACAAAATGTGTATTTTAGGTATCAAAATTTCATTCCCTACTAAACTGTGTAAGCCAACTTCACAAGGAAAGAAAATTGGTTTCAGTTTTCCAGAGGAGGGTGGTTAAGCTAAAAGACTCACTCTTGCAATTAGATAGTTACTGACAGTTTTCTAAGAAAATCAGTTGACGGCAGTGCCAAAAATAGAAAGCTCATATATGTATGTTGCTGGCCTTCCTTCCTTCCTTCCTTTCTTTCTGCCTTCCTGCCCTCCTGTCTTCCTTCCTTTGTTTCTTCCTTCCTTCCAACTCAAAACCTAAAAAAATAATTCAATAATATCACGTCAATTATTTAATCTCTAAGAATATAGATGTGTAAGAAGATAGACTTTACCAGCTGTGAACAAACTTTATGACAAATATGATTTCAAAGGAGTCTTTCTTTAGTCTATCAATCCTCTTTAAATAAAGTTTCATTTACTGGGACTTTAATTTCAATTTATTTTAGAAACTGAAGTAAAGTAAATATCCCAGAATTTGTTTGTTTTCAAGCACATTTTAGTGGCTGAATTTTACTTCAGACTTAGGGGGTGTTTCATGAGCATTGGCCTGTTACCTTTTCTATCCTCTTACAATTTGTTTGAGGACCTATAAATGTAACACACCTGTGAGTGTCTCTGGCCAAAAGTATCTGAGGGACTCTGGTATAAATCATAGATACCCTAAAGATGCTCTGTCCAGCTCTTCATTACATTTCATTCTGTTTTCCTAAACTTAGGCAGAACTGCTGATAAGCCCTTTGGAAAAGTGAAACTGGGAAGTTTGGGGTGGGGGGGTGGGGTGGGAGGGGAGAAACGTGACTGAATTACATTTTCCTCAAATGTGGAAAGCTCTACCTTCTATAAAGAGGAATAAACTCCTCAGTGAACCCTTTATACAGGTAGTTCTGAAATAGATGATAAGGTGCTGGTTTGCAGATTTATCTAAAATTACATCATCGGAAAGCTCCACAAAAGAGGTTAAATTTAAGTGGAAGTGACTTACAAAACCCAAGATGAATATTTTTTAAAAGGAAAATAATCAAATATATTTTATTTCAAGAAGAAGCAAAAGGGTAAGAAGTAAAGGAGAAGACTGAAGGACAGAATGAGTACATGAAGCTAATAGGTGAGAGGTACCACCACTGTGGAAGATCAGATACCAAACTTCTGTACCTGTAAGAAAACTACAAGCACACTTTTCTTGTCTCATCTTATGTTATTGTGAGCATAATTTCTCTGTTCTTACCTTGATATCTTTTCTCTACCGACTTCTTGTTACCGTGAATCTTTGCCTAGCTTTTTAGAATTGGGATATGATCTCTCCCAATAAATCATTAGAAATAACTCCTGAATGATATAAAACCATAAGCATCATGAACAAAGAGATTTTTGAGTTATAATCCACCTGGTTTATTTCTACAAAAACAAACAATCAACACACACAAAAAAGAGAGGCTGAGAATATCTAATACTTTTCACATATTTTAAAATAATTTCTATATAGACTTCTCAGTTAAAAACAGGATACCCAACTGAAGTGTCTCATGTAACTTTTTCAGGGTATTTATGATTTTTCTTTGAGAATAAAATTTGATCCAAACTTAAGAAAGTTCTTAATTTAAGCATAATTTGCAGACTGTACCCTCAAATAGCATTTGATTCTTTAATTTATCTCATATTCTGAAATACTGTTTCAAATACAAGAAAGGTGAATGAAAATGTTGTTCATTTCATTCCAAAACCAAATTTACAGTTGAAAGAACTGTTTATATAAATAAGGATGGCCTTTTTCTTTCTCCATATTAAATGATACAAGTTTCCACTGTATTTACTGGGCCTGTGTATAAGATAGAGTTTTACATAGCTGTTCAAGCTGAAAATACAGTCAAGAACTATAGTTCAAAGAGCAGAGATGATGGTTAACTCTGCTTAGAACTTATAGGCATAAAAATAGTAGGTGTTTTGAACTTGAGCAGGAATTAAATAGGTACACACTAGTGAAATGAGACCAAGAGAAAAAAGCTTTAGAGGGACTGGAAAAGTTAGACACTACTTTTTCTCCTGCCCCTATAGTTGTAGATGCAATTCTACAATATGATTCTGGTCGTAGTCACAGTTTTGACAAAAATTACTGTCATGAAGTAAATTCTAATGGCAAATTATATATATTTATATATAGATTTTTTTATAGTTAGACACAACAATATTGGAATGGTCACAACAAATTCTTTACCACGTCACTAAAATTTTTTAACATACTCAAAATCTTTCAAGAATAGATTTTAACAATGCAGTTTAGCGTTTCAATTTCAGAATTTAAAGAACTTATTTTTCATAAACCTATCTTCAAAATACAAAGAATCAGCTTGTAATGCATTGATTATATTTTCTTTTTAACAAGGAAGGATGACACATGTATGTTGGAAATTCTTCAGAAAACATAGAGCTTGAGAGATTCAGCAATTCTTTTAAGTATTTTAAACATAGTCCCAGTAGGTTTCAACAAAGTATTAGCCTTCAGACATTTGACTCTAGATATGGCAATAGTAATCCATATAAAATTTATACATTTGGATTTAGAAATTTGTATTGAAGTTGGTAGGTACTTATGTTCACATACATATACAGAAAATCCCTAAATAGAAAAGTGTTTAAAATAATACTAATAGATTGTGGAAGTGATAGATTTCACAATGGACTGGTAGTATTTGCAAGAAGAGTAAGCATACTTAGGTTGTGAGCACATTGGGAAATTGTCTATTGAGTAAATTCCCTTTAGAAAATTATCAACCACTTTATAACTTTTGATTGTGTGTTTAATTAATTGAGTAATTAAAGGCGATAGTGACTTTCACAATCACACACTTTTAAAATCAAAGTTACCCTTTGGGACTAAGCCTATTCTCTGTCGCTCTTAATATCTATTCCATTTCTCTAATGCTAAAACACCATTTCCTCTGGAGGGTTAGTTGCTCAGTGCAGCAATTTTCACTTACACTTTACCAAATATCCCCAACAGGCAAACATTAGTTCACTCATCAGCTTGAAGGAGATGTGTTTGAAAGAGTTTGATTATCCATCAAACGTTTCCCCAAAGCTGTAAGGATAACCTACATTTTACAACTCCTTCCTACGAAGAGTTGCTGCCCAATGAAATCTGGAAAAGAGAGCTTAACATTTCCTGAGAGACATGCATTTCTGTAAGTGTTGTTTTCTATACTTTACTTTCTTGTAATTTTGACAGCAGAAATTGTTTGAGTTTTACAATAAGGAATAGACCCACTTTTATGTTTAGGAACTTTTGCGTTATGTCTTTTATGTTTGTTCAGTTTGAATGAACAGTGAAAAATGTGTCAGAGACAAAGATGTGGTATCTCTTTAAGATATGGAAATCCATATATATTTATAGTAGATAATACTTTCAGGAACATTCAAGGAGAGTCTTGAATACAAGTGTTGATTACATACACTTTTGTCTTTCCACACTGGTGTTTGGAATTTTACTGGCTTTGTCTGTTAAGGTACAACAGGAGGAGACATGTAAGGAAGGCTCCGTCCTACAGGAATGTTTGGTCCAAGAACTGGAGACTACTGACTGCATAAGCAAAACCTCTGGGGAATAACACTGGGAGTGCCTGGAGTATGTGGCACATTGTCTCAGGACCATCTGAAAGCTAAGCCTAATGTCAATGTATCAGCCAACTTGATAAGTGCAGTTTCCTGCCATGAGTATATGATGTTAATACTTAGTGATTTTCATTGCTGTTTCTTGTCTGCCAGCTAGAACATGAGGTGTTATTCAGAAGAAAGGAAAGCTAAATAGTCTGAGAGAGGCCTATTTGAATGACCACTACTCTTTCCTATAAAGATAGTCAAAGCCACTTCGTATTTAAAGGACTGTAGAGACTTTGCTGACTCAATATCCTTTTCATGGTACAAAAATAACATGAATTTGTTCATTTTTAGTGTAGAGATGGGTGGGGAGGTGAAGCTGAGACAAGGGGAAGGAAAATTAATTCTTCATAACATTTTGTCAAAGGTTTAAGTTCTGTCATGTTTGCTTCAAATTTATAATTTTCTTTCATGTAACATATTTCAAAAACCGCCTGAGGCAACTTACAATGTGGGACCTGAGTTTTAGCTTCCCCTTCCCTCTTTTTTTGGAAATTGAAACAAAAATAAATAAATAAAATTATCTCTATGTGGCTACATATGGTTTCATTCTCGACTGTATGGTCTTTTAATACATACCTTCAAGGCACAGAACACGCAAGTCTGAGCAGGAGGAGGATCATTTAATTTCATTTTATTTTGTTCCATAGCTTTTATCTCTCTGTGTACACAGGTTAAACTTCCTTTACCTCGGTCATACTTTTGTTTTCCTCTGGTGTTTCATTTTGCTGTATCTGCATTTATTTGATAACCTGTGGCTTAAACATGTTTTCCTCTCTGGTGGAGGTTTCACTGATTTCTGCCACAAGTTCACTTATATCATATTATTTCTTTTTTGCCAACACATTGTTTTTAGCTTCTCAGTTTCTACACTGGAATTGTTAGGTGGTTTTTTTTTTTTTTTTCCTTTTTTAGCTTCTTATCCTTCACCAATGACTTTTTTGCTCCATTTTTAATCCTTACTTTTCTGTAGTGCCAACTGTGACCACGACTTAGCATATGTGTAACTTCACTGCAGGCAATATGCCTGACTTTAAATATGGTTAAATTAAGACTTCACATCCTTTGAAATGACAGTGAAAACATAGAATGATCTGACAGGAATCACACATGAATCTGTGATTAGTCCTTGTTAATACAGACACTTACTTTTTTGGGTTTTATTAGTTATCACAGATCAACTATTTTATTTTTTTTTGCTTAAATTTCTGTTTAATTAATAAAATGAATGTACTTTTAAAAATTAGCACATTACAACAGCAATATACACATTTCATCAGGAAATAAACGCATTTCATCAGGAAAGGTTGGCATTTTATACGTGTCTTTGTGTGTAGATTCAATATACTTTATTATTTTTTATTAGCTTTTAGGAAAAAAAGGTTAAATTTTCATTCTACAAAGGTTGGCTATTGCAATATTATTATCTCATTTGTTGCAATCAAGTTTTTAACTGTTTTGAACTTTAATTCTCACAACATTCCTTTAAAATCATGTTCATAGTGATTTGCACTGTAATCTATTGCATTTTGTAGAGTTAATGATTTTGCTTGATGTAACTGCATAATTTCCTCAGCCTGCTGAAATATCAGTGACTTCTGTTAAACCCCATGACTAAGATTTGGTTTTGACCTAAATCAATACAGCAGTAGGAATCTTTACAAGAGGAATAACTTCTGACATAAATTGCTTTACCTGGCTGCTTGTTTAGAAGACCTCATTTTTATAGATCTGGTTTTCCACTTGATAATATCAGCAGTACTTTTTTTTTTTT
>JAYRBT010000093.1:14932489-14947949 GCA_036023395.1 Myiotriccus ornatus
TGAACGGGGCTGCATCCAGCTGGCGGCCGGTCACCAGTGGTGTCCCCCAGGGGTCAGTGCTGGGCCCAGTCCTGTTTGATATCTTTACTGATGATCTGGATGAGGGGATTGAGTCCACCGTTAGCAAATATACAGATGACACTGTTGCGTTCTGGATTAAGCTATAATGTGCTTAGAGTGGTTACGTTTTTTATTTAAGACTTTTTAAAAGCCTTTTGGTTCATTGTAACCTCTAATTACTGTCTGCAGAAAGAATCACACTCTCTTCTCTAAGAGAAATTCTTTTGAATTTATTGAGAAAACTAAGATTATTTTGGCAAAAGATTTTTACTGGAGTAAAATATAACCAAGAAAAAAAGCATCTCACTAAAACATTCAGCACAAAGAGTCATTCCACAGGAAACGCCCACTAAAACAATCCACATACTAGCTTTAGTAAAACACAGTTCATTGATTTTAAGTTACCCACAAGAGAAGGAAAAGAGTAACAGAAGAAAGCAGCTTAAAAGAGGTAAAGAAAGAGAGAAGGAAAGAGAGAGAAAGGAGAGAAAGAAAATAGTTACTGACAAGATTCAGTGGTTCACGTGGTGCTGGCTGGAGAGGGAGAAGAGAGGAGAAGAGGGAGACCGCACGGAGTCTTGTGTTTTTATAGAGTTTGCCCTCCCATGGAGGATATTGGGTCAGTGCCTTCCAGGCCAGTGAGTTGTGCTGTAGCAGCCATAGGCTGCAAGGGTGTGTGTGGTGTGGATGGGCTACCTGGCAGGTCTGCCTTGACTGACAGTCTGGCTGCAGGGCCTGCAGCTTTGCCACAAAGGAACATTGTTGCTTTCTGCTACTGTCCGTTCTCAGACTACACTGTATGAAGGTAACTCATACTTGCTTGAATAGTTCTGGAATGTATGGTCAAAATTAGGAGATCTCTAGGACACAAAGGTAAGCATAGGACAGAAGAAAAAAAAATATGGAGGCTCAAACCAAATGGAAATTCTTCTGTTAATTTGAAAGTGGTCTGATTTCTCCAGAGTTGCATGGCCAACAAGTTTTTTTATATACATATATATACACACATATATAGATGAAACTTTTTATTCATGAATGTATCTTTATAACAGCAAAAATCTGCCCCATGCTTACAATAAATAAGAACAATCTAATTATCCTTTGTAAGTTACGTATACAGTAGTTCTATATGGCTACTTTCATTACAAATCCACTGTTCTATGCTATTTCTGTCATTAGTAGCTCTGTATAGTTGAATGGAATTTTGTACTTAACAGGTTTAGTTTTTATTTCTACTGTCATGGATGTGAACATAATCCTGTCCAACTCTTTTTTTACATATGTATTGGAATCATATACAACCAATATGCCATGTTTGGGATGGACTTTCAGAATTCTCTTTTTTTTTAAAGATTAACAACCTACGTCAATGACTCATCTACTACACAGATTGAATTTGTAACATACGGTTCTTCCTTTTTGCAAACGTTGTTGATCAGTTTTTTTGTTTTGTTGGTAAATGAATAAAAAGAACTTGAAGCAATATGCACAGTATTTGAATACTGAATTCAACCTGTTTTAGTGGAAAGAATTCTCATGTAACCTGATCCACAAGCTGCCTGCCACACCACACAACAGACCTGTTTCTCTTTCTTCCTTTTTCTTGGCTGGTACTAAGATTTGTTTGCTTTAAGTAAGGTGGGCACTGAAGAGGCTGGCGAGAGCTGAAGCTTTTTTTTGGCTCAGAGACATGAACCAGATCACTATTAGGCAGTGGGCAGCAACACCATGTTGCAGGGAATCATATTGTGGGGCTGCCTTTCCCTGAGAGGAGTCCAATCCTTTCTTTCAATAATGAAATGACCACTCGACTCACACTGTCTTTTTGGAGTTGTTTCCGGACTTTTAGCAGAAAAGAAGACTAATGCACTATTTTACAGGGAGTTTTGCTTCTGAGAACCCAAACAAGTATAATTTTTTTTGTTCTGGGAATAGGTAACCCCCAAGGAGCTTCTTTGCTTTCATCGAAGATATTTAAGGAATGAGCTATTGAAACACTCAAATACTGTCTTCCTTTTACTTCAGGTTATTACTTCTTTTATTTTACTTACCAGGATTTTGCTTGATTTGTGTGTCCAGCTGGGTGGTCAAAACTTCTAAGACAATATTTCCATTTTGATTGCTTCATTTAGAACCATTCACCCATGAAGGTTTGCAGTTATAATTCAGATGCTGGTGACAGAACAAAACTTGGAGTGCAACTTGATCTTCCATGCTCAGCACAACTGTGATAGTGATACATTCTGTATATCCTATCTTGAAACATTTCTTTTATGTGAATCCAAATCCTTGAATTGCAAAAAAACTCATTATGGGAGACAGACCAGTGTTCACGGTGAGTGGGTGTATTTTTATAGTAGTTTATTAAGCTGATCTGAGTTGAGCATAATTTAAATAGTTGAGGATTTCTGCTTCATCTTCAGACACTAAAAGATGTTTTGATCATTTTTTTTATAATCAAAAGGAAAAAGTTATTTTAGTCCTTGTCTAATTCTACCTAATTATACTTGAGTGCTATACCAGAGATCTCCTTGATGTGGCTAACTTTCTAGATTTTTCTTAAAATATAAATACAACTAGTCATAACAACGAAATGTATAATGCTGGACACTATAATACTAAACTTGTTACAGTCAACCAAACTTAAGTTTTTAACAGTTTTCATGAGTAAGATGGGCAAAAAGGAAAGGACATTAAGTTTCTTTTAACAAGTGCAATGCCTTCAATGTTGTCCTCTCTGCATTCCAAAAAAAAAAAAAAAAATTCTAATGAGATAAATATTTAAATTCAAATGGCAACAGAGTTGGAAAAAAGAGTTTTAAAAATATGAAACTACTATCAGATTACGCTTAGAATTTGTTAAATTAGATCCAGTTACTTATTTTAATTCAAGTAATTCTAATGTTGATTCAAAAATTAGTTACCATATTATAAGCTGATTAGAACTTTACTACATTATATCTTTTCTTCAAACAAAAAAACTCATTTTCAAACACAGAATAAGTGAATGCTACTAGATCACCCATGTCACAAAGAACTTTTTTTCATGTCAACAGTGTCTTAAAGTATTTTGAATTCAACCTTAACAGTCACTATGGTTTTTATTTCTTTTGAAAATCAGGCAGTTTAATTTAATGCACTTGGAACAGACTCAAAATTGAACCCTACCTCCTGATATTAAGGATGAACTTTGGAATTTGCAGCATCTGTAAATTTTTTTCCAAAACATTTTCCAAAACATTTTCCAACTGTTTTGTACAAGGATAAGGTAGATTTCTAGATAATAATTTTGCATCTTAAAGTAGTCTTCTGAAGAACTGTGGTACATGATCTTCATTTACACAGTTGCTGTTAATATGTACTTTGTGTTTTTCTGGGCCTAAATTCTTCGATTTCATTACAAAGAAGGTGCAGGAATATTGACATTTTTCATATGGCCTTTAGCAATGAGCCCCTCTTGGTTGGAAACCAGTGCAAATTACAGTGCAATGCTCAGCAGGAACATTAAGGCACAGAAAAATGGATATTGCAGCACCCAAAGTTGTTTCTCTACTGTATAATAAATAAGAAATGAGGGAAATTCATGATCAAAATTATAAAAGAAACGAAAAAAAAAATCTCAAGAATTGTTTCATTGATTGTAGAATGATATGACTGATAAGTTTCTTACGCTACATAATAGAAAATAGAACCTTCTCCCACCCCATGCCCAGCATGATTGGTTACTTTGAAAATATTTAGAAAACATTTATTATAGATATAATTTACAGATGAAAAGAAAAATTATAGAAGTTGTAAATATTTGAAATTTTGCCATAATTTTGTTCCCTTTTGCTGAAAAAGGCAAAAATTCCCATGTTACTTCAGGTCTACATTCTCGTATTAGATAAACATATAGGTGTACTTCTTAAAAATTTTTTGTTTCTCTGTGTCTGTCTCTTATTATAGTGGTTTTTCTATGTATTCTGTTCTTCAGCTTGATTTTGTTGACTTTTAAAGAAGTATTTCAGATGTAAAATGACAGATCTACTTGGTTTTATTGCATAGACTGTTAATATATTTAAATTATTTGCATGCTATGGCATAACCTACATTAATCATTCCAGTTGTCAACAGTTTGACTTTTCCATTAAAAAGCTTTTATTGTGAAGAAAGACCTAAGAAAAATATCTGTATTGAATTATGCCATGAACTTTAGTAGAAAGCAGAGACTTATTAACTAGAAGTCTTTGAAACAAAATCTTGAGAATTTAATGTTTGATACATTATTGTCCATGCTGCACTACTAAGCTAAATTAATTCACCTTAGAATGCTGATATGAGGTATTCCATTAGTGAAAATATTTTAAGTAATAATATTCTTCTTTCCTTTAAGGCCATATAATGTTTATTCAGTTTCAAAAATAGATTTTCCACAGTCTTACAGTGAAATGTAGCCAGTTGTTGGTGTGAGGTTTATTTATAATGGTAACCCTATAAAGTTTCCACATCTTTCATCATTCTCAGCTTTAACTTTATGACAAATAGTTTAGTTTACAAAAAAATAGCATCTTGGTTTATTCAAGCATTAGCAGGGTTAATAAAATAGAAGTATATAGTGTCTCCATTTAATAGTGTAACACTCCATACATTGTTTTTCTTCAGAGTTCAGTTTGTGAGCCTTTGCTCATACGTTAAACTTTACCCCTTTGAATAGTCAGGTTGAACTTTCAACTCTTGGTTTGAAGAGAAAGCACAAATCAGCTTGTTATCTAAATACATAAGAGGTTCTTTTTTATATTAGGGTCATATAACCATTCCTGAAGTCAATAAGAAGATCATACTAGCTATAATTCTGAAAATAGAATTCTTAAGATACAGTAGCAAATACTTATGTGCAATTGCTTCCTGGTAGATATATTAATATAGGGCTATAACACATGCTAAGAGACTTCAAGACAATTAGTTGCATGACAGCTTTGTAACATCTATGTGATTTTCTGGTTTTAATATCAATTTTATATGGACTTGATTTAGTTAATTCTGGTTTACCTAAGCTCCTGAGTTAGTAGTTCAGTTGTATGTTGTGAGAGTTGTATCTTGTGTTCACCCAGCTGTGGTATAACTTACTCTTCCTAAGAAGCCCAAGGCTCAAGTAAAATCCCTGTGATGGTCAAGCCATCTGGGTAAAAATACTACTTATGCAGTTTGCTGATAAAAGATCAAAATAATCATCTGCTTCTATATATTTTTAATGGAAGAATTTGCTTCACAGACTAGACATTTGCCACCCAAATGTTTTATCATACAGCATCATCTGTGTAATCCTTTATGGCTGTGCTACCATCTGCAGTACTTAGTTAAATTATATCAGTATCCTGCAGTACTTTGTTCTATTGTACTGTTTTCCAATTTATGATTATTAAATTTCATGGAAAAAAAGTCTGAAATCATTTCATTTATACTTAATCAACCAAATAGGAATTCTTTAAAAAGAGGAAAATGTGGATTTAAGTTAATACAAACCAAATAGCGTACTAGTACATTAGTACAGGGAGAAATTAAGAATGATGGCCTGACAAAACAGTAATTGAAGAAAAAAAAAAAAAGAGAACGTTGTTAAGACTAACTTGCATAATTCAGTTGTGTATAATTCAAAGGCAAAATTAATTTATTGTTTCTGAACTTAGAATTTAATGGTAACTTTCTATTGATCAGTCTATTTTATCAGTACATATAGGACATATTTAAGCCCTCCAATTGAAAATAATGATATTGCAATGGTGCTATTTAACCTCTCTACCTTGATATTACATTTCAAGACTCCCACAGAGATAACAGAAAATCGACTTTCCAATAAAACAATTTCACAGTTGCTTTTGTAGGTTTGTGTTAGTTTGCAAATATTGAATCCAAATTGCCTTCCTAATTAAAGCAAATAAAATAAAAATTTGGCATACTCTTTTTCTGAGTACTTGCCAACCTGTTAAGCTCAACATATGCTGAATATTTTATTTTAAAGTGATTTATGGGAAAATTTACCAATTTTGGCAGACAATATTTTGCTTAAGTTTATTTTCTTAAATGTCAGCAGTTTTAATGATTCAATATTATTATGTATTCAAATGCCAAGAACATGTAAGAATTCAAGTTTTACAAACTCCTTAAAAACTATATTATATAGGACTGTCTGTTTATAAAATGTGTTCCAAATGTTTCTGTCCATTTCCTGCAAGTATCTAGGAACTTGCTGAAAATGTTAAGTAGGAAAAGAACTTTTTTTTTTTCTTTTTTTTTCTTTTTTTTTTTAATTTTTTAATTCTTGGTAGGAAAAGTTAGTTTTCTTTATCCATACCATAAGACAATACATGTTCAAACAGAAAGTGTTGATATTTTGGTTATTTACAGAATATATCTGCTCAAGAAAAAAAAAATCGAACAATAAAACAAAACCACTACTATGAACAAAGAAAATAAAAAATAGACAAGGGTTTATCAAGAACTCCCATTAAATGTCTGACGGCAAAGAAGGTGGGTAGAAGCCAAAAAGGCAAAACATTTACTTTACTGGAATTACTCTGAGAGGCAAGACACTAATGCTGGGTTGGTGTGTTTCTATCTCCCTAAGGACATAGAGATACAACAAAAAGAAAATTAGATCTAAAAGCTGTTATTCTCCCTTGTTATGTTATAACCAATTAATAAAGCTAACAAAAAGTGAGTTTTCTTCCCTTACCTCAGTATGTGAACATGTAGAGTATTTATGTGTAGACAGTGTTGTTTCTTCCATACCAGAACTATGAGTCTTGTCTTTGTTCAAGTGGCAGTGTAGGTATGTACCATATAGTGCATAGTGTATCTTGTGTCAAGTGGGAGTTATGACACTGCCGCACAATGCCCAGGAAACAGTTCCATAAAGTACGTAGGTGAATACTTGTAACTCACACTGATGTTTTGCCAACACTGCACAGAAGCAAGGTCCAAGCACTCCTGTGAGCTAACCTTTTTGATCTTAAAGTGCCATTTACCCGAAAGCATTCAACGTCAGTATGTATAGGAAGGAACCTGATGCAAGAATGAAATTTAAATTTGAGCTATCAAGATTATGAAGGCTGACAGGCTTCTACTAATTAAAATTTCTTCTCTCTCAGCTCTTGAGTTGTGTATGTCCCATGTCTTCCACATAGTTTAAGCCTGTTTATAAACCCTGAGTAGATACTAGCTTCTTAGATTAGATATTCAGTGACCTTAAAAAACCTGAATTGATAGTATAATTTTGTTAAATGTGGTAGTGAGCAAGTTAAAATAATTTTTTTTAAAAAATAGCTGTTTCATTCCTGCTAAGTAAGAGAAGAGAAGCATTGACAGGTTTCCATTCTTTAATATGAAAAAACCAATAAATACACAGTGAATTCATCAAATATAGGGGTTATCTAACAGTCTGCACCAGTATGTGAAAAAATAAAATAGCAAGAATAGCGGTATCTTCTGCTTCTCAGCATATACACAGCAGGTATAAAGAATATATATGAAGATTTAACTTATGTTAAGTATTTAGCTGCAGGTGTGGAAGTATTGCAGTTCTATCCTTTGTCTTGTTAACCATTTAAACCAATATTCTCTGTTTTCTCCAGTTTTATTTTTTTATTTTTTTTTTAATTTAGTCTGAACTCGCCAGAACTCGCCATTAAGCCTCGCCAGGAAAAAACAACCAACCAAGCAAAAAAACAAACTCCCTTCCCCACAAAACAACCAGAAAGAATCAATAGGTGAAGAATATCAGTATGGCTAAGGAATATTGCACATGACTAAGTAACCCATATATTTCAAAGACTTAACATTTTTGAAATCTCATCCTGTCTTCTGATTTTATCAGGCCTCTTTTTTTTTTTTCTGAGATTATAAAATTAAGCATTAATATGAAATTAAAATCCAGTTGTTACAGCAATTTTTCTAATATGACTTTCTAATTTAGGCGTGAATTCATGAAATTGAAAGTCAGTATGATGTTCAGAAGTCAATATTAATAATTTCTAAGATTTGTAAGATAACATAAAGCTGTGGCAAATTTTAATAAGAAAGAAAGCTTTCATGGTGAAGTTAAAACACTCCATTAACTTAATAATTGCTCAAGCCTAAAACTTCCATGGAGACCTCTTTCCTTAAAGTGATCACACATTTCAGAGTTGTAAAGCAAAGGTATATACTACTGAATAAATCTTGCTTGGATCCACTTAATCTAAAATACAATCTCTCCTTAACTTGGACCCATAATGGTCAAATGCTATAACACCAAATGGTCAGTATTTTGCTAGGAGAAGAAGCAGAAATGGTTTATCTTTCTTTGTCAAAGCTTTTTGTTGCAGTTCTGTGTTTTTACTTCTTGTAATCTCTGGATAGATAAAAGACTATAGCATTGCTTGACAGACTCAGGTATATTTCACTGAAGGTAGGTTCTTAGGTAATTACACAGGATCATCACTACCAGGCAAAAATTCTCAGTCATTTGCAAATACCAAGAATTTCTATTTAATTTGGTATTTCAAAATACCCATGTGAAAAAATTTAGTAAAAAATAAACATCTCGGTGACAACTCTGCCATGGCTGTGCAAGCAGTTCAGGTACATGTATGCAGAATGCCAGGTGGGTATATACAGAGTCTATTGCATATGCAAGAAACTGATTTACATGCACAGCAGGATCCCATCTTTCAAAAATGTGTTTAATTTAAAATGCCATTACAAAAGAAGATGGTGGGTTTTAGCTCTCTGGTGCCACATTGTACAACATAGGAGATGCAAGCAGTAATGAAGGCAGACAAGTCCTCTTTCAGTGTCCCATTCTTTAAACACCAAGGAGAGAAAACATTAGAATATAGAGATCATAATCAATGAAGCCATAATTTTTATATTTTTATAGACTCAGAGACCAGAAATTAAGCTTCAAAAACGTCAGTGACTATTTAAAGGAAAGTTATCTAAATAATTATATCTCTTGCTTCCTCATTTAATTTTAAGTAACATTTTGAAGAGAAAAGCTCAGAAAGTCTATAAAAAGCAGATGTCTTTTGTTTAATAAGTCAGCCCTCAAATTATTTTTCATTAGGTTAGAGACAAAGACAGCACTTGTTGACATTACAGAGAAGAAACATGCTGATCTGTTCCATTTGGCAATGCTGTTGCTCAGAATTGCAAAAAGGGTCCACATTGCAGATGAAACAATGTGTACTAAGTGAAGTTTTCCTCAAGTACAGCTTGATTAACTTAAAAAAAAAAGTTCTTCCTTTGATGATAAACTGAATATCTTTGATAATACTCTTTAAATCCCACAGGCATCAAAATGGCACAAGAAAGGGAATGTCTCTTTATTTAAATTACAGGGTACTCAAATACATAAGATGAAATGAATCATAAGAAATCATCCTTCTAGATGCTGTTAGAATCACGCACTCTGGCAACTGTGGTCATGTTTTTGAAACAAAACAGGTTAAGAAAGAAATGCTACAGACTACACTATTTTAATGAGTAGAAAGCCACAGTAAAATAATACTGGAATACTGTGCTGCAAATCATGTATTAGATCTCTCAGAAACAGTAGCTAACATATTTTCGTCAGTTTATATTGCTTTGACAAAAATGCAGGCTACCTGATATACTGATTATTTCTGTGCTATACTGTGGATTAATTCAGCAGTTTCATCTTTCATGTATTTAACAAAAAATATATATTAATAAAGGACAAGGTAAGTATCTCTGTACAACCTGTGTGATTTCTCACATGAGCAATATAACCACAGGGCAATGATTCTTAATGATTTCCTCTTCCATTATTGCATTTTTCATTAGTTTTGAATTGAGTTTTATCCACTTAATATTATATCCGGTGACATTTAGTCCTGGACTTTCAAGGTGGATCTGATAATTTCCTAAACATGATGCCCTTCCTAGGCCTATAATGGAGAATACACCATGTGTTTTTAATTGCTCTGTTCTGCTGCATACCGTGATATAAAGCATTACCCCTCACACACAGTCAAGGACTAGGTCCGATTAATTAAAGGGTTTATTGCATAGTTGAAGACTCCACAAAGAATAAGCAATAGTGCACAAAGAATAAACAGATACAGCTTTTCTACTGCCACTTGTTTACAAGTGCTGAAAAATGTACTTAGCAATTATTTTAGTCTGCTCTACCAATGCGAGCAAAAAGACCTTCATCAGCAGTAATGTGTGAATATGAGAGGAATTTTACAAATTATGTTTGTTGCTTAAGACTTCTATACAAAAAACTTTTTGTTCATCTCTGTTACAATACCCCGTCTTGGAAGACAATTATATACAGTAATAAGTCTTAGCCTGAGGGTGAAAACAGATATATTAAATTTACCATTTTTATTATCTCTTTCTACTAACATCTCAATAGTATTTGTGACTTATCATTTCCACTGCAAAGGATTTGGATGCAACATATTATACTTGCTTATAAAAGATTTTCTGATAACATAAAATTAAAAGAACCTCTTATGAATGAATATAGATTTTCACAGTGCAGTTAACAGAGTCAAGAGAAAGGACTTTAATTCAAAAGTAATGAATAACTACATTTCCTTTGGACTTCTCCCAGAGCTGCTGGTGATATATATTTTTGAAAATAAGGATGACGAAGATGAAATGTAGACATTAAAATAAGCATTGCTTCTCCTAAAGTGTCCTTTTACTGCAAGTTGTATTTACTTTCGGAGGTTTTGTTTCTCTACCACGAGTCCTAGGTCCATTTCCAGTGACATGAAAAAAAAATCCAGTTCTACAGACCATAAGTTCATTTGCAATATGTGAGTGTATAATTTCTTTTTTTTCTAAGGAAGGTTGGAGTACGTATGGACTGATCCTCTACTTTAACTTAAGAACTGTCAGCTGTATCAGGTGACTGAAGCTGGCATCTTCCACCTCTCAGTTTTAACCAGTATCTCACACCAGGAGGTTCTGATCCATCATGATCCCCATAAGAAAAGAGTTAGACTTCATAAGGTGGAATTTAAATTAGTGTTTAACTGGTTTTACTGTAGAAAATACTATTTACTGAGCTAACATTAAGATAAGAGAATAGCATAGATAAGCCCATGTCCCTTTGGATGCTGGGAGCTCTGGATGAAGTAGTATCAAACAGGAATCCAGCCCAAGCACAGCACAGCATCCAGCACCCATCCATACCAGGGCTTCCTGCCTGTTCAGTCAGTTGAGTTATTACAGCATTTTCTTGTGAGGAATCCACTATATTTGTCAGTTCTACAGTCAAAAGCAGCTGTTCACATTGACAATCCTCCGAATTCTTGAAGACAAAGGCAAGGTCACCACTGGCACACAGAGGGTGCAGCTGCCTCCTTTGCAATATGCTGGCTGAGTTTATCCTCCTGCCAAGGGATTTGCACAGCAAACACAGACCTAAAGGCCAAGATGTACACACATCTTAGTGCAGCACAGGCGTGGGGTGTCCCAGGTGAGCTGTTATGAGGACCATTAATTCCTTGATGGTCATTGGTCTTCCTGACAGCATTACAACACTATGCTCAGACAATTCTAATTACCTTTTGAATCAGTGTTTGATACAGAATACTGGGAACAATTTATGTATTTATATTTGACGCATGAAACTTGTAACACAAGTTTTCTGCTAGTAGATATAGTATAGCACATGCTTAACAGCAACTGAAAGTGATAGAGCTGCATGGGAAATCAGAAATACATTAGATATCAAACTACATATTTTTGTGTTGTTTAGCCAAAGCTATTAGTGGTGGGTAATCTAACTCTGTGTGATATGCAAAAATGTTTTGTTTCATAGTGGTAGAAATCAATGAAAGTACACTGAATTTCAGAGACAGGAGCTATGAACACTTGCTGGAGGAGTTAATCCATGGGACTGCTCTCAGATGGTATTGCCACAGTATTTTTACTGCCTAAAAAGAAAAATGACTGACAAAAAAGGCAGAAAATTTTATTTCTAAAAAAAAAAAAAGGCGATTGAAGGGGCAAAAAAGCTTAACACGAGTGGAAAAAAAGGCTGAAAATATGTATATGTAAAATAATTTTCTATTTAGCAGGTTTTGTTCATTTGATTGGTTTTGTGTTTTGTTGTTGTTGTTGTTTGGGGTTGTTTTTGGTGGTGGTGGTGCTTTTTTTTTCCTTTATTGAAATTAAATTGTTTGTAGTTAGGATGCCTGATACAAGTATTGACAATACACTCATACTGCTAAGCATTATACACCTTTCATATGGGTGTCTGTTGAAGTAATTTCTAGCTTTGGTTTTGTAGTGTTTCTTCGGGTTTTTTTTAACAAAAGAGATGGTAAGGAAGATACACAATATGCATGTTTGCCATGTATACATTTCTTGTCTTGCATAGAAGTGTAGGGAACAGAACAAAGGACTCCTGGTAACCTTTGTTGATCTCACCAAGGCTTTCGATACTGTGAGCAGAAAAGGTCTGTGGCAGATTTCAGAATGTTTAGACTGTCCACCCAAGTTCCTCAAAATGATCATCTCACTTCATGAGGACCAGAGCGGCCAAGTCAGATATGGCAATGCACTTTCTGAGCCCTTTACAATAGCCAGTGGTGTGAAGCAAGGCTGCGTTCTTGCACCAACTTTATTCACGATCTTTTTCAGCATGATGCTCCAAAGGGCCACAGCAGACCTTGATGAAGAAAATGATATCTATATTCGATATTGTACCAGTGGAAGCCTATTCAACCTGAGGCGACTGAAGGCCCACACTAAGACTTAAATCATCTTGTCCATGAGCTGTTTTACGCTGATGATGCCACCCTCATTGTCCACACAGAAGTAGCTCTGCAGCGTTTAACATCCTGCTTTGCAGAGGCTGCTGAGCTTTTGGGCTGGAAATCAGCTTGAAGAAAGCAGAATTTTTCTGTCAGCCTGCACCTCCATCATCCCCATATCACCATTGGGAAATCAGAGCTCAGTAATTTAATTACCTGGGAAGCATCATCTCCTCGGACGGTAAGATTAACGAAGAAATAGACAACAGGTTAGCAAAGGCATACAGAGTTTTTGGTGAACTCCATAAAAGAGTTTGGCGAAACAAACACCTGAAGAGAACTACAAAGATCTGCGTTTACAGAGCCATTGTTCTGTCTACTCTTTTATACGGATCTGAATTGTGGGTCATTTACCACCACCACTTGCATCTCTTAGAACGCTTCCATCAGCGCTGCCTCCGTAGAATCCTAAACATCCACTGGACTGAATATGTGACCAACACGTCTGTCCTTGAACAGACAGCAGTCACGAGCATCGAGGCCATGCTGCTGAGATCACAGCTGCGCTGGGCAGGGCACGTCTCCAGGATGCAGGACTACCGCCTCCCTAAGATCCTGCTCTATGGGGAGCTTGCCACTGGCTGCCGCAAGAGAGGAGCCCCAAAGAGGGGGGAGATACAAGGACTCTCTGAAACAATCCCTCAGCCTTGGCCATATTGATCACCACCACTGGTCTATTCTGGCCTCCAGCTGGGAGGCCTGGAGACACACCATCTACATCGCTGCTGCTTCTTTTGAGAACACGCGCAGGATCACTCTCGAGGAGAAAAGACAATGCAGAAGGATCGCGTCTTGTCGATACCACCTGGGGAGTCTTTCTGCTGTGCCTTCTGCAGCCGGACTTGTCTATCTAGCATTGGCCTTTTTAGTCATCAGTGCGCTTGTAGCAAGCATGGGTAGAGTCCTTCCCAAATCTTTGTTCATGAAGCCGAGCCATGATGATGATGATGATGATGATGTATACGTGTCTTCTTGGCCAGTCTCAAGTAATTCCACTTAGAGCCTGTCAGTATTAAAATAATATGAACTTCCACATTGCGAATGACAGAAACTTCTTAATTCGGACAATACCTGGAAATTTGTCTCTAATTTGTTTCTACCGTTAAAAAAAAAAAAAAGGTTGTTTCATAAACATGATATCTTGAACATGTTCTTACTTTTTTAGTTCCTTCTGCTTCTCTTGTTTTAACTGGTTAAAAGCACAGAGCAAACTAAACTTACCTTATGTATTTTTTTAATCACAAAAACAGTTTGTTAAGAATGATCCAGTTAAATCGAAAACTTCTTGCTGTTCTTGTTGGGTAACAAATAGTTTTACTGGGTCTAATACTCTCTTGGTAAGCAAGTTGTCACTTAAGAAAGTATGTGATCACAGAGGATAAAGTTGGATAGCTGTCTTATCACTATTGTTATTCTGAATTCCAATAGCATAGCTCTGGTCTGGTGTTTTGGTAATGCTATCTTTCTTGAAGTTCTTTCTATCACACTTGCACTTGACATATGATTGTTTCATGATTAGGGAAGAATGTCCGAGTATAACAGTTCTTTCAAAGATTATGCAGGCCTCAGTTTGCTGAGAAAAGGAAATTTGATACTACAAGATGTCTGTTTTGACTTTTTGATGCTGCCTGATTTCTTTTTCCTCTCTTTCTGTCTGAGCCAAGACAATGCTAATCAACTGAAATTGTTAATGAAATTACCTGAAGTTTTTAAGGAATATGTACAGACATGCCAAATATTTATTGACAGCACTAGCATTCAGTATTGCTGTTAATTTTTCATTCTCAAATTATTTGAGGCTTTCTGGACCTGTGAAGATTCCTGGAACTTCAAGAAAAGCTGAAGAGGAATTTAACTAAACCACAGTTTTCTGTTAAATATGGTAGCATATTGGGGTGTTTTGTCACTTTTGAGCTATAGCATTCAGGATCACAACCATAAACATACAGCCTTTCTTTACAAGTTTTCACTATCAGTTCTCCAGAAGAAGACAGTTTCACTTAAATCAGCACAAACACTTCAAAAAGGACAGCAACTTCCTTCAACTTTTACTATCATCAGGTATTTTCTGCACCTCCCCTTCTTTCAGACTTTCCATCTAAAAGAAAATTTAAACTAATTCCTCACTTTCTTGTGGCTTATGAGAGTTTTGAGTCTGCCAAATGTGAGTCTGGCCTCTGACTTGAATCCCAACACCTGTTCCTAATTATCTTCCAGAGCAAAGGCTCCCTTCTCCTGGGCCTTAAAGGACCTGTTCTCAGCCCTGATACACAAACACAATTGATGCTCATTTTTTCTCACTTTGTTTCCGCAAGATCTGAGTAGTAAAAAGTTTATGGCATGCTGTTGAGTGACACTGATCCATTTGGTAGTATGTAGTTTAATTTTCTAAAACTTTTTTTCCTTACCTTGACATCTAAACAGAACAATGCGTACGTTCTGTGAACTCACCATGACTGTCTGGTTGAGTAAACAGTACAGATTGCTTCCTGAATTCTTACATTTTTACAAACAAACCTGCTCTCAGTATTGTGGATTGCTTGCCAGGCAGCTATTTTGCTGTCCTTTCAATTTTCACCACC
>JAYRBT010000093.1:14958316-14969610 GCA_036023395.1 Myiotriccus ornatus
AATAGAATAGAATAGAATAGAATAGAATAGAATAGAATAGAATAGAATAGAATAGAATAGAATAGAATAGAATAGAGAGTCAATATGTGGCTTTTTTTCCTAACTATTTTTCTTTTGGGTATATCTTTTATTGTATCACACTTCAAGTAGGGGTTTATTTATTAAACATCTACCACAAAATATTAAGGGAAATACATAGAAGTCAAGTCATATGATGTCATCAAACCTTTGTTACTAGCCCACATAATTAAAAGAGTATATTAGCTAGAACTTCAGTTCTGAGATCATCCAGAATAACATATTTTAATACACTTAGCAGGATTGAATAGTATGGGTGTGTTGGATGGAAGTGAGAATCTTTCCTTCCTGAAGCAACAACTTCAGTGTGCCTTTTGAAGCACAAGTGACTGATAACTTACACCTTCCTTTCACACCCCATCCCACTCCTTTGCCCTTAATTTTCTTGTTTTATTTGTTTATGGGAAGAAGATTACTTCCCATAACGAGGCTGGCCTTGAAGTAGCCCTTGGGGTAAAGTCCATTGTCAAGTTCTTGTCCTTGGATTCTGTGGAAGAACTTCAAACACAAACAGAAGCAGAGGACTCACCTCAGGGAATAAGCCATTCTTTTTCTTTCTTCCTCTTAACATACTGAAGAACTGAAGTCATCATTCACTAGGTCTGGGGGAAGGCGAAGAAAAAGAAATAGTTCCTGTACACTGTCCTTAATGTACTCTATCTAGTTAGAAATACTCTAAATGGGTGACAGCACCTGGACCACAAGGGAAGCAAATCACCATCCATCAAATGTGAAGTCAGATTACATTTTTAACTGTTACCAGGAGAACCTGCTACTCTACTTATATCTTTCGCTCTTTCTGTCAGTGACAATGTCAGCTGGGAGAGAAAGCAACTTAAATACTCAATTCTGACGTTAATGAAGGATGCTGGTTACCAGAGATTACACTCCAAAAAGACAAGGAAGAGGATGAGATCAGATTCTTGTACCACCTAGTGATAAAAAAACACCAGTAATTTAGGTAGGACATAAATTATGATGACAGGAAAGAAGAATCAGAGTAAATTTTTAGGCTGCTGCCACCCTTAGGTTACAGAAAAATTTACTACTTTTTAAAATATGAATTTCTGATCAAGGTTTTGTAATACACACTATATAAGAGATTGTAAAAAAATAATGTTACATGTGAAATAAAGTCAGGAAGGGAAGAAAAAAACCCATATCTTAATGTGCTGAAATCCAATTAGACAATCAGATGGTGACATCTGCATTTATAACCTGATTTTTTACGAGAAGAATTTACACATGACTGGACAAAGCCTGGCTTCAATATAGCCTCAGGTCAGAGAAACAGAATACGTGATGGAACAAGCATCTTATCCCTCTGGAAACTTGCTCATGAGTGAAATGTCAGGGAATTTTGTTTTCGATTTTCTTCCTTGATTTGCTAGGAAATGAGTCCAAATAAAAAAAACAGTGCGAAGTGTTCAACTCTTTTTAAGTTTTTTCATGTTTAGAACAATTAATTCTATTCCTTAATACTCTCAGTTTGTTTTCTTTTCAGCTAAAACTGACCTGAATTACTTTTGCACATGATGCAATGAATGTAATATTAAAATGGCCCAGTTGTATCTTTACAGTATCCTGCTTTCTAATCACCCTGAAACAATACTTAAGTGGAATCAAGGGGTGAGCTAGACAAAATAATACTTGTGTTCAAGAAGAGATACATTTTTTTTTTTTTTAAAAAGCACAAGAAAATATTGCTTCAATATTCCTTAAAAAATTTAAATGAATCTCAGCTAATGCCAGATAAAATGAAATAAAACCAAAAATGATGACTCATTTAAGATCTGACAACTATACTCAGAAATTATGATATCATGAAGTCCCTGTGATATCAGCAGTTTGTGACCTTTAGTGTTTTAATACAGACAGTCCTAACTCATACCAAAGACCAAAGCTTTCACTTTAGCCTTGTCAGAATAGTACTAATTACAGGTATGCTAGCCCTGCTTTTGGGAATAAGTACTTCTGCAATGTGCTGATGATATTACCAGAAGTCTTTAATATAATTGTAGGTGAATAACAAGATCCTGTTTCAAGATTTAAACTTGGGTTAAGTTGAAGTGAAGTAAGTTTCCTTTCTTTACCTTACGTAATTGCCCCTCTTAATCCCCTCTCTCAAATGCTTTTCATCTGAAAATCTTAGCTCAATTATTAAATTTTAATATTACTTGAATTTCCAAACAGTATTTTGATCAGTGTTTAAATGGAAAAAAAATAAATCAACCAAACAGCAAAAACCCAACCATTTTGAAATTGAGAAAGATTATTTTTTCATTTAGAAATTGTCAGTTTCAAAGATTAGGTGCTTCCAGGTTGCTCAAAGCCCCATCCAATATGACCTTTAACGTTTCCAGCGATGGAGCTCCTACACCTTCTCTGGGTAGTCTGTTTCAGTCTTGAAGTCACTATTCTTATCTTAAAAATTTCCTTATGTCCAATCAGACTATACCCTAATTCAGTTTAAAACCATTGCCCTTTGTCTTGCTACTGGTGTCCTTGGTACATGTTTCTTCACCTTTTAAGTCCCCTTATAATGCTCATTTTATATATACACATAAATGCATAGAAACGGAATATTATATTTTATACTAATGCACTTAATATTCAGATTTTTAAGTGTTTACCCTTTTTTTCCAGTACTTGTTCTGTTTCTTCATTGAAAGTATTTGGCCAAGTTCCCGAAACTTTGTACTGTCTTTTATTATTTTATTTTACATTTATTGATGGCTGAAAGAGCTTTTCTACTACCACAATGATGGTATTTATTTTTCATGCAATGAAGTGCTTGTGTCTTTTCTTTTTGATTTCTTTGAACTCTTTTCAGCCTCTGAGAAATGTTTTCCTAGACTCCTTTAGCCATACTGGATGAAGAAGGCTTCAGATCTTCCTTTTACTATCTCAAAGTTCATTCACTGCTTAGTTCAAGCTCAGCTGAGATGAGATCTCAAGAGAAACAGGAGACCTCGGATAAGGTCCCATATGAGGCAACATGACCACTTCAGAAAATAAGGATGTTTCCCTGTGTTCATTGCTTTCTGAGGATGTCCTTTTTCAGCTGCGTTGCCAATGCCTCAATTGGCACCAGCTCTAGGATCTGCCATCAGATTTTTTTCTGTTTTGTAATCCATTTCATTAGTATACTTGATAAACAGATGTGCAGAGTTATATTTCAACTTCTAGTTTAGAGAAAGGTTTCAACATTTTTGTTTGTTATAAAGTTTGATAACATGATACTTGTGCGCAGAGATCTTAGCAATTAAAATCCTAGTGTCACAAACTGTCTTCTCTTTGATAGCATTACTTCCTACAAATTCATCTCACTTGCCAGTCTTTCCTGTTATCAAGAGTTATACCTTAAAAGTTCAAAAGAAATATTAGTATTTGAGGCTGAAAGTCATTGTTACCCAAGGCTGTAAATCACATTCTCTGGCATTAAACATGTATAGTAAACCAAATGGGAATATACAGTATCAAGAATTACAAGTGTTTTAGAAAGTATTTATTTACTTACACAATTAAAAGTGTTCACAGAAAAAAAGTAACTGGAAGATGTTATTGGGAAATACACATTTTTTGCATAATCCAAAGAGAAAGGTATGGAAAGACTGATACCTCTTTGATAAGTACATTTGTTGTGACAACATTCTCACATTTATGGTTAAGAATAGTAAAAGTATTCACCATAGAAATAACCTATTAAATTATTTTCTGAAAGAAAATACGATGTTTTGAAGATAGTTTCTAGCACAGAGTAAACTCAACCTAATTTCTCTGGGGTGCAGTTGTGTTTACTAGAAAAAAAGTGTCCAAATAAAATAAATAGAACCACAGAGGAACAATAAAATAAATAATGTAAAATGCCAGAAGGAAAAATAAAGAAAAATAGGTCTGTACCCCTCATCTCAACTGACCTTTCTGAAATGGTAAAGCATAAAATGCTTTAGTGCATAAAATGATATCAAGATGTTTTTCAAAAGACTCACTGTGAGCACATTTTAAGGTTAAGTGGAAGAGGGCAATGACCAGCAAGATTGCAGCAAGAAGTGTTTTATGTATTTAATTGTGCAAGTTTAGCATGGGGTCTAGGACCCCCTGAAACTTCAAAGCCATTTTGATAACAAATGGGAAAGGCTAATTGGTGAAATACTGTATAGTAAATACATTGAAACTACACAAACAAGAAACTGTTTTCAAAACATACAAAGACCACAAATTTTAAATTCACTGCAATTCAATATCGTTCCACTCATTCATTACATTAAGGAAAATCATTTTTATCTATATGTTAAATTAACTTTTCATTATTAAAATAGCAACATGAAACTTATATTTGGTGTTAAATTGAAGACTGACAGGTAAGGCTATGCAGTTACATCTCTCACTCACACAGAATGGAAAAAAAACCTGTACCAGGTGATTTAAATAGCAAAGTAAACTCCTGTGATAGTGAATCACTGCAGCTTCAGAGCAAAAAAAGTGATCTCCTATTTGAGTGACATCCCAGATGAGTGTGGGAGCTTCACCTGTTCACTGAAGCCAAGATCAGACCCACACAAACTGACCCCAGCTACTCTGATACAGAGGTCTGGCAGCAATCACATGGGAGCATTATTTCTCAGAAGACCCTCTAGTTGCACCAAGGTTGAAAATATTCTGTAATGGCTTTCCTCTGTGAATTCATATTTTCTCTGAAATTTGCCTGTTTAATTTTGGTGAGTTTTGGTTTGTCTTTTTTTTTTTTGTCTTTTTTTTTTTTTTTTTATGAACATCAAACACAGATCAGCTTTTCTGGAAACTTCTTTCTCGTCTGTGTACTTGTCAAATACAGCAAAGCCTTATCTTCCAATGGACACAAGTCCAGTTACAGTTTTGCATCCCAACTCTGGAATATTAATAGCTGCAAAAGGCACTGGCAGCAGTGTGGGAATCACGACTGTCCTGTGAGAACACAGCCAGATCCTGTGGGCATACCACAGGACAGAGTCCGTGAAGGGTGCTCCAGGTAACGTAGCAGAGATTTCCATGCAGCCCAGGGGAGAAAAATCAAGAGCTATTTCTCTACTGCTTATGGAGCAGACCATAATAGGGCAGACATCCATGTTGAAGCTCATGCAGGATTCAATGCATGAATATCTCCTGAAGGAACTGCAGGCCATGGAAAGCTCATGCTGGAACAGATTTATCCTGAAGGACTACAGTATGTGGGAAGGACCCTTTGAAAAGCAAGAGGATAGTGGGAGGATGAAGGGGCAGAAGAGAGGTGCTGTTATGGACTGACCACACCCTGTATTTCCCATCCCTCTGCACTACTCGTCTGAGGGGGAGGAGGCAGTGGACTTGGGAATGGAGTAAAGCTGGATGTCACAGGGGGAAGGTGTGTTAGCTTTGTCTCTTTTCTCATGATGCTACTCTATTATAATTGGTAATATATTATCTAATTTCCCCTAAGTCAAGTCTATTTTGTCTGTGATGGTGATTGGTGACTTATCTCTGCCCATCCTTGTTTCAGCCCACAGGCTTTTCCATCTTATTTTCTTCCCTTTTGTTATGTTGAGCTGGGGGAGTGAGTTACAACCGTTTGAACTGAATCTAAGTTTTAGAAGAAAACCGTGTCAGTATTTATTTTATCCTGATGCAGATACCCTTGAAGAATAACAGGGGCCTATATTCTCAACTGTTTAAATGAATAGTCTGCTCAAAAATTAGGAACTGATTTTTTTACCTCCATACTGTGAAGGGAAAAAAAAAGTCCAAAGGTAATGTTTATTATCATTATATATCTGTCAGACTACTCCAGAAAACCTATTCAAAACATTTGTACATATTACAGATCACTTGTTTATTTTTGTCTGCAAACTTAGGTCTGCCGAATGGAACAAAATGTCTTGCTCCACACCTACACATTATTATTTCTACTTTTTCTTCTTCATTTACCCTCTTCCTACCATTATATTAATGAAAATCAGTTTTAGCACCAACTTAGAGGGTATGCTGCTTTGACAGCACTCAGGCAATCTCCCAGTGTGAGGAGAAAAACTGCTGGAACTGAGAATCTTGAACATGAACTCTAAACCTGAGGAAAAGACAACTCTAGGCCTTGGATAGAGTAACAACATAGAGTGCTTTTGGCAGTTCCTACCTACGATCCCCAATCTGCTGACAGGTACTGGACACCCTTCCCTGACTAGTGTGGGTGAATCTAGTAAGTAATTTTGGATTGAATTAGTTTCTGTGGCAGACAAAAGAGACTCTACAGTAGGCAAATTGAATTTCTCTGGTTCAGTAACCGCTATGGCACTGCTCTTCTCAAGAAGATTTTCACATTATTTAGGGCTGGTAGGTTTTCTTGTAAATAGCAATATGCAGCACAAACTGCAGCACAACTGATTCCTTGTCTGTTGCCATTAAAAAAAAAAAAAATTCTTTCTGCATCTGCTGAGTCACTTATACAAGTATGTATACATAGCCACATACACTCAAGGAAAAGAAAATGCAGACATCTGCATAAAATGTCCTTTTTGTGCTATTAAGACTGTATTCATATAGCCTGAAAATTCACATAATGGCCTTCTTGGAGAGATCTAGCATCAGTATCTAGTGTTACAAAACACAATGTGTTTTTAATGGAGTGAAAAGGCAGGAATGTTTACCTATCTAAAATACAATAATGAATGGGGAAATGGCACTATGTACCCTGATTCAATTAGGTTTGAGTCTAGTGCCAGCTATATCATGGAAGGAAACATAAGAACCTCCATATTTAAATTATCACTAACATGTAATCTTTCATCACTGGTATCACAGACTTTCCCTACACCTGGCACTGAACAGAGCCTCCAAGTATGTTACTTATTTTATTAGTCAAACATAACATATATATATATACACCATAAAACTGTCATAAAAATAATATCTCTAGAATATGTAAAATGTATTATTTGGGCAGTGTTTATAGAATCAGTAGCACATACAATAAAAAAAAGAAAATAATGCTTTTGAAGTGTCTCCATTTGCACTGCAGATTTTCCCAATTGCTGTCTATTTTTCTAAAGTCCATTTTTATTCTTCCCAAAGACAAGGGAAACTGTTCTTGTCATTTTCATGGATTGTTTTTACTTCCTTAAGTGGGTTTCTTTTTTTCACAGATAGTTTTTATTTTCTTTTTGTTATAGATCCTAAGGAATCATCAACACACAATAGAGAGATGCAGAATGTACTCATGAATAAGCATTTTATTAATATAAATAGTCAAGAAAAAGTATCATTTCAGAGTGAAGTAGACACAGAATACCTTCACTGATCTTTAGAAGTGGTCCCAAATCATCAGCAATGTGGATGCCTGATGAAGAAATACTCCACTGTAGTTTTGAAAGACATTCAAAGGACAGAGTAGAGCCTCAACACAATATGGGAAAACACAAGTCTAACAGAAAGATACATTTTTGTCGCTTCTCATATTAATCCATTATTTAGAGCTCCCCTGCTTCAAGTCATCATTGCAGCAGCAATACCTCTTGGATGAGGTAGTGCACATAGAGCCCTCCAGAGAGCTAGTTATTATGGGAGCCAGCAAAGACCTACTTCTTCATTATTGTCTGGAGTTAAGAGGCTGGTTTATGGGGTGCTGAAATAACTAGGAAAATATTAAATACTTTAAAAACACAAAATGAGACAAATTTTTCTAGAAACAAAGAAAGCACAGGAATATTATCCTGGCAAATATTTCAGCTCCTATCTTTCAGAAATCATCAGTTATGTGAGTCATTTGGAACATAAAAATGTAGTGAGACACATGCACATACAGTTTAAAAGTCTTTTAATAACAGAAAAAAAGGATGTTTGAGAATTACAAGAAAATCAAAGAGATTAAGAAATCAAAGAGAGAATTCTAATATCTTATTTCTGTTACTTTTCATAAAAATTGATGTTAGGTTATTAACTTTATAATTTAAAGAATTTCAACTGAAAATTTTCATTGACTCAAACCTATATTTTGCATATTGTCACTTTAAAACATTTGCCTTTTAGGGAGGGGAGGTGTCAAAGGTTTAATCTCCATTTTGTCTTTATCAAATATTGAGTAACCTCTAAATAGTCTATGTTTTTCTTTCCTGTTGAGCCCTAAGGTGCCCCATTAGAGCCTGGAAGAACAAAATGTATCTTCAGCAGAAAGATCCTTATGAGACAGAATATGTAGTTCTGTGTATACGAAGGCTATTAGATAGAATATAAAAATTAGATTGATTATATATAAAATTAATATTAAATAAGTAGATTTAGGTCCATTCTAACCAAGTCTCATTTCCAAAGCTTTCACAGCTTCAAATAATAATGACCTAAGTCACTTCCCTTTTTTCATTTCAAGATTTATCACCTGCATATTTATATAAATAAATCACAGGATAAGCATGTGTCAGTGGCTACATGAACATTTGACCAAAATGAAATAATGGTTGCAATTGTCCTTTAAGCCTTAGGATTACAATTTTTGCAAGATTATGTAGTGTAAGTAGAAGAATTATGCAGGTGCCAATGTTTTTATGCTTATTAAGTCAATTAACACCTAATTAAAGAAAAAAAAAAAAGGAGGAAAATGGAACTGTTAACTTTCATGGTGTTTCTGACCCAGCTATGTATAGTTTGGAAGAGCAGATAATTGGGAGGTTAAGTAATTGTTCATAGTCTAGTGTGCTTAAACTGAAAGTCTGCACTGTTTTTAAAACCATCCTATGATAATGTTAACTTACAAAACTTTTGTTAAGAAAATACATTCTGATTTTTTTCAGAAGTGTAATACATCTGTTACATTTCTAATAGTAGAATTTTAATTAAAATTTTATTTTTGTAACTTTAACAAAAACATACATTAATAGTATTAACAAGTAATTACAATGATATATTAATAATATTAACAAGTTGTTACAATAGTGTTTGGGAAAATAATGTCAGGGTGCATAGCATTCTTTGGCTGGTTAATTACACAAAAAGTGTTAGGATACAAACTAGACCTTGTTCAGAAATCACTATACAGCATAGTCTTTTTTTTATTCTCCTTTAATGGGTGTTACTTTTTTAAATTGCATTATCCTAATGTCACACATGCTGAGAGTATAGATAGGCATATTGACAAAATCCCTGGAGCAATATGAATTATTCCATTGTGTTGTTACCATTAGTCTGATTGCGTTTGCTGAGGGTGAAAGCTAAGTAATAGGTTGCTTTGGGCACTTTTGTTTGTTGATTTTCATTTTCATTCTTAATTTTTCTAGTGTCTTTCCTTATTTTCTTTTTTTTTTCTTTTCCTTTTTTCCTTCTTTTCCTTTTTTTTTTTAACAGATTTCTGTCTATTTTACTTTGCATTGTAATAATCACTTTTATGTTTTCTTAGTGCCAGCTTGACGTTGTGCTACTGATTAACATTTTTGTCATATTTACTGGAGCTTATGCTGTACATATGAGAATACTTCCTTTATTTGTCTCTTAAATTTTCTTTTTCCCTTGTTAGTGGTTTTGCTATCTCAGTTTCAATGTTCTGGCTGATTGCAATTACAAGGTTTCCCGGCTGGGAGCTTGTTTCATTTTTCTTGGTCTCTGTGACACACTAATCTGTTTGGATATGTAGTTCAAATTGTTCTGTCTCCCTGTTTTGCATCTTCCTTCCACACAGTATTAATGATGACTTCATTGATACTTTTCTGTTCAGAGTTTTAAAGAAAACCAGTACTTGCAAAAACTGGACTTACCCTGTGACCCCTTACCCTACAGAAAAGGGACTTCCAAATGGGGTTTGAAGAGAAAGTCAATGTTTATATCTTACAGAAGACCTGAAAGCTAGAGAAAGCTACTCTAGCTGTCATTTCACGGTAGATAAAAAAGCTACTTCACAGGTTGGTGGATAGATCTGCCTATGGATGTAAAGAATAAATGTAGATCTAAGGAATCATAAGTCTCTTAGCTTTTGACTTCTGCCTTAATCATAATTTTTTGTGGCATTATAATTGAATGTTATTGTGGTGAGGTGAGCTTCTTATGGCATAATCTTGAGTGTATACCAACTGCTTTGATGGAATCTGATAAATACTGTTTTTGGTGAGTGTTAATAAAGGGCTGCATGTTCAGGGTTTTGTACTCTTTCTTATCAATATATGCAAGTTATGCTCTAGAAAGAGACATATAAATCTTAATAGCTTAACAGAATGGTGTCTATGAGACTGCAGGGCTTCATTTTTACAAGAAATACAAATTGGCAGGCACTCTTTGAGAAGGTGCTGTCTATGGCTCACGATTTCAATTCTTCAGCCTAAATGCTAATTGCCCTATTTAATTATCATTGATTAAATAGAATCCTTACTACTATTTTTGTTGATTGGTTGAATTAAGTGACTTGTGTACTTGGTTATGATATCAACACTTGCAGATTTCACTCCCATACATTTTCAAAACTATGGTCTTGCAAGGCCTGTTCTGAAAAACATTGAGATTTTTTCCAGAAACAGCACTGAATTTGGAGAAGGTGCGTAAACCAATTATAATAAATGTATTTATTAACAAAATTTTATAATGAAAATGGTCATAGGAAGCAAGATAAAAAGTGGTGTAAATGTACATAATGGAAGCTAAATAAAAGTATGAACTATATGCTGATTAAATTGTTTATCCAGCTCTAGTCCATGTATCAGAGTTCTGCTAAGTTCAATCAATACAATCAAATGTAGACTTTAGTAATCTGCATCTGACTTCAGCAGAAACAAATGAAGCTTTTCAATAAAAAGAATGGTAAGAGAGTTGCTTACAAATGCCCAAATATTTTTGACATTTTTTTCTTTCCAATAATTTTTGTCACTGTTAATTTCTGGAAGTTGTGCACTACTGTTGCAGTTTTTCTCACCAGCCAGCCCCTGGGGCTGAGGATGGTTTTGTCCTGGTGGATTTCCAGAGAAAAAGCCAATCAAAACTTTCAGCAACGCTTTTGCTAATTACATATTTAAGAAAATGGAAGAGAAGGCTGTTGCGCAGTTGAAGTTAGGCGCAGTTGAAACTGGTAGCCATGTAGGAGCAGCGGCAGGCCCCAAGTGGGGGCCAAGCCTCCCTCCTCCCCCAGCCCTGGGCTGGGGGCAGGTGTGGCACTGAAACCCTCCTTCTCTCATGTACGAGAGTAAAGGAAAAGAACCCAAACTTTAGAGGACTGACTGCTTGGATGAAAATCA
>JAYRBT010000093.1:14974323-14986434 GCA_036023395.1 Myiotriccus ornatus
GCCTACAGCCACAGACTAGCCGCCGCTGGCAGCCCTGCGGAGACCTCCACCTCGGAGGCTAGCGCAAGAACCCCTGATGCTGGTCTGCTCCTTTCCAGGACAGCAAAGCCGCGTCAGTTGTTAAACAAGACTAGTGGAAAAACAGGTGGGGTGGTGATATCAGAGGATAACTGAACAGACTAGTGACCTTGGGCTGTGAATAGACGAAAAAAAATCCTGTGAGAAGTTTACCTCGAGCCTTAAGAGCTTCCAGTGGTAGCTAGTTCACAGTCTTCCCAGGCAACCTAATCCAGCTTTTACCTTTCCAGTAATTAGAAATTTTTTTGTTATGTCTGGCCTGAAATCTCCCATGCTGCAGTTTAAGGTCATTATTAACATCTCACAGACAGTAGTCATGGAGAAAAAAAAGTACTTCTTCCTCACTAGAAGCACTTCATTGACAACCTGCTTGAAGATTGTTATTTCAATCTAACTCAATGTATTTCCTATTGAAGACCAAAAATACCAAATCACAATAAAATTCAGGTCAACAAAAAGGGGTTTTTTAAGGCATACAGAGTGAATCACATATGGTGTGCTGCCTTATTAATCAGTATTATACGTGGCCAAGGAATTTTCATTATCATCATTCCACAAAAATAAAAGCTTCCATACTCAGAATGTACTGGTTGATGTGCCAAATAACCCCTATTCTGCTGCTGCCTCTCCCTTTGTGATCAGGCTGAAAGGTGGGACTTCAACCAGTGGTTTGAAAACAAGCAGCTTTCAAAGGTAATGCAAATATTTTGGAATTCTTATAGGGAGACCTGTTTTCAGACAGATTGATAAAAAGACTGGCCAACTGAAATAAAGTGTGAAAATGACCTTTTTAGACTTATAGACTTTTAGAAAGTCTAAATTTGCAGTTCAGGAAAGAGCAGGATGTTTAGCTCATTTTTTCCCTAGTAAGTCTTGTCTTGGTTGGCTTTTGCAAGAGATTGTATTAAAGAAAAACAAACAAACAAATAAACTAAAACAGTGCAGCAGATGTGTTTGTGTATATATGAATTCACATAATTTTCCTGTGTACATAAGCTATCAAGATTCAAAAAATGTGCCAGTTCCTGTTCAGCTAATTTATATTAATATGTATCTTTCAGTTAAATCCAGTCTGGTATACTTTCTAACTGCTCCAAGCTTAAAGAAACTCCCAAGGAACTGCCCAAAGAATGTGGTACAAGAAACAGAAAAGTATATCAGAACATTATTTTGAACTCTCAGTAGGATTGATACCCATAAAATCCTACAGGTAATTTAAGAAAACTTCCTTGTGTGTGAATGGAAAAAAGTTCTTTTTTACTAGAAGAAAACTAACTACACAAGGACTTGAGATGCAGAAACTTGAGCTGTGTGAAAAATACAGTGTGCCTCTTATGTATTTAAACATAAATTCAAAAATCTATATATCCACTGAAATTTATAGATGTATTAGGAATCAATTTGTTGAGTTTAAGAAAATATGACACTTTATCTTGTATTTATCCATATGCATTTTGAGCTAAAGATGTTTGTATTCTTGGCTTTAAATTCATCAGTATAGCATCTTTATTTACAAAATATAAAATTCCATCTCCCATCAGGGTAGACCTTCTTCATTTTGTACTATTGCTGTATGACTTTTTTTTCTCCTGAATGCAGTTAGTAATTCTGAGAAACAAAAATGACAAATATTTCAGTTTTTTTCAGATTATATCAATCACCAGTGTTTCTGATATCACATTGTCTACAAGAATTTGGCAGACATTTCTATGTTTATGCTATTTTTCATACACAAATATCAAAAGACATGTTTTGAAGTTAAGCAATTTGCTAACATGTTAAGAAAACAGCAAGACATAGCAGGATCAAAATAAGAATATTCTGTAAAAAACTACAGCAATATTCAGAACAGTATGGCTGCTGTCTCAGCACAGCAACACAATTTAAGATGGAGTGCACTGAAAGCAATATACATTTTCCGACTACATAAATCACAAAATCATTTTTCAGAATTAGTCGCCTTGTAGGGGCTTTGTGCCTTTTTCTGAAACATCTGGCGTCTGCTGTCATTGAGAGAACATTATTGGACTCGACAGAACATCTATTTGCTCCAATATGGCATTTCTTATGTTCATATACAGCCCATCCTTATAAATTATTGCTATTTTTGTTGCAAAAAGAAACGTCCAGACCAATATTACTATTGCTTGCCCTTTTCTTTTTTCTTTTCTAATTGTGTTCCTTGCTGTGCCCTAAATGAATGATGGAGTTTGTTTTGTATTCCCAGAAAGAAGAACATACTGGCTTTATGATTCATTGCCAAATGCCACAAATTCCCATCTTCCATTGTTCTGTTTCTGAAGAATATTGTTAACATTCTTAATTTCAGAACAGACAGAACAAAGCAGTACATTTCCAAAGAAGCATAAAGACTAGTCATTTAGATGTGGAAAAACTTCTCTAATAGACTTAGCTCTGATTTTCAGAAAAGAACTGTCTATTTTATAATAGAGAAAAATACACCTTCATTATAGTCTGTGGACTTTTTTCACTTTCTACTCAGCCTTGGACATGGATTTGATTGAAGGACATTCATTTTAATGAGTTTAGTTCAAAAATCAGTGAAGAAACTTTGAAAAAAATACAATGTTCTTAAGTGAAAAAAAGTTTCTAAGACAGGAAAGAAAGTAACATGAATAGAGAGTACATATTTATTGAGAATTGCTTCTTAATTTGCTTAAAGCAAATTAAATGTATGACAGCACTGAAGGGGAAACTGATTAGACACATTCTCCTGTGCAAGATCAGCAGTCAAAAATTTTTCTGAGTAACACTCTTTGCAGCTTTTTGCCCTCCAATGGCAGCAGCCTTATCAACTGCTTGAAATCTTGTTTCTGTGAAGCTGTACTGTGGTTCCATGTCATTATCAGGAGGTCAAGGTGATTCATCACTTGCTGTGGATAGAAGCACACCTATTGCTGGACTTCTGGTAGAGTTTGGAAAAACATTAGATTGTCATCCCAGGCAACTGAGGTGACAAAACTCCTTGAAAATCTAACAAGTTAGAACTTTAGAGTAATAGATTTATTGGAATAAAATTAAGAAAGAAAAAATAATATCTCAATTAACTGTCCTGTATATTCTTCATTGTATTTCTAAATTTGAAGGGGTTATGTTAGCACTCCTCTAGAAATTTATACTCTTGATTTATTTTAAACAGAGTTAAACTAAGAAGACAGATATTCATATGAGATTGTTAGTGTGATTTCTTAAGGATTTTCAGGGAGTGTGTTCATATCATCCTGAGGGTACTTTATACAGATAATCAGAGGAGAACATAAATTTAGAATTTACAGTTCTGGAGAAAGCTGGAGGAGGTTCTTGTATATGGCAACTTGGAGCCTGAACACCTCACTGCCTCAAAGAAAATTACTTGAAAAAAAAACAGACCAGAAGGCATGTCCAAGAGGCAACAATGGGTAGTAAAAGAGGAATTTAAAATGCCGCAAGGATGAAAATGTCCATAGAACAGGTCTCTATGAGTGAATTAAAGTTGAAAAAAGTCTGTTTCTGAAGGTGAAATCTCTGATTCAGGAATAACCTCAAATATTTCCATTAGGACTATGAAGTTTGATATTTGCCAGTTTTGTAATTTCTCTTTTCTGTCTTGCTTATTCATGAAGTTGCAAATATCTAATTTTATATTTCCTTGTGATTTTTAGCCCAGAAAGCTATGAAAATGTCTAAACCTTAATTTATTGTATTTGGCATTCAAAGATTCAATATGAATACATTGCATATCTGATTTAACCATTTTCAGTTAGATCAAGATGAGAATAAAGAATGAAAAATTAAAGCACAGAGACCAAACACCACAGTACAACACTTACTGTCAAGAAGCTAAAATAAAAATATAGGGGTTTTATTGAAAGATAACTGTATCTTTTAATGTTAATTATTGTTGGTCTCTAATACCTGCTAATTCTGAAGAATATTTTTGATCTATTAGCTGGGAGATAGAATGTAGACTAGAAAATGCACACACTTACCTACAAGAATATATGACATCAGATTGATTTGATTAAATTTAGATTTCTACATGAAGATATATTTTTTTAAACATAGTATTTCATATTTAAGCACAGAAGTACATTAATTTTATTTACTTGTACTCCACCAAAATTGTGCTAAAAATGTTTTGGACAAGACAAAATATATATTTCCTGATCTTTGGAATCTGTAATGTTTGGAATCTAAATTGTTTATGACGAGCAGTCTGATTTGTATCTGATGAGCAAACCTGGAACGGACTATGGTGAGCAAATCTGTAATGCACAAAAGTTGAGCAAAGTGATGATGTGCCTTTTAAAATTGATTTATTGCTTTATGTATTTCTTATGCAGAAGTTATGTGATGGAAAGTACTCAGAGCTCTTCCACAAAGATGGAGTAGCACTTTCTGGATGAATGCATGAACACATGCAATTACAGGGGCTTGAACTCAATTGCCCTAACGGTTTACAGCTGGCTTGCATGGAAAAATGGATCTGAAACACAGAAGCCAGGTTATACTGGTGAGGAGCTGATGCTCCTCTTATAGCCCTTTGCAGACAAGAAAAAGCAATTACAGGGATTATTGCATATCTATAAAAAAATTAAAAAAATAAAACCAATTAAGGCAGCATTAGTATCCTCAGCTTTGGTCTAAGTGACTCTAGTGAAGTATAGAGCTGGAAGGGTCCAAGCCTTTTTGGACTCAGGCAGCATGGGGATACAGAACGGTCTATGTTAAAGGGTGGAGATATCTATTATTTTTATAAGAATGCACATGAAATTTCAACCCCCATGTAATTTTATGCAACTGTTCTGCTAAAATAGACCAGACATAAAGTCATTCTTCTTGTCATTACTTCATATCCATAAAAGGCCATTTTCTCCAAAGATAGATCTTCTATCTCTTTTAAAATATTGATACCAAATATTTTGGTATTAAATCATTTCAAGTTCACCTGTTTGTAAAGTTAAGTCTAAAACACACTTTACAGCCCAAATCATGTAAAGACATTGTAAAATATAAGAAAAATAGTTGATGTTAATTCTCATATTAATGAATTCAAAAGCTAAAAATGTCCTTCTATAATTAAAAAAAAAAACTAATACTTTTTAAATTATTATTCTATTTTTTATTTAATGCTTTATAATCTGAGCAGTATTTAGTCCTAGTTTTCAGTATTCTCATGTAGTGCACTTCTGGCAGCAGGACTGTAAGTGCAAAAAACAAACAAGGATGACAGGCTCAGAACTGCCTGACAGGTTTTCCCAAACCGCTCATATAGGAGAGTAAGATGACCATCGGCCAGCGTAAACAGTAAGTGAGGATTAACAAAGCGGGATTTAGCTTGCAGAGAAGTATGAAAGAACAGGAAAACTTGTTCCAACAGAGGCAAAATTCTTGTAGCTACACTTGGTGTAATGCTTCCAGGGTGGGTGGGTTAGCTGTGGTGCAGAGAGGTGGATTTGGCCAGGGAGAAGTCCCCTCGTGTTCAATTAACATGTGAACATGTATGTGCGATTAGACTGTTTTAGAATTAGTTACAAAATATGTACAGAATTTTTTACATGTTTTCTCACAGTCTAGCATTGTAGAATACCTGCTGTATTATTGATAGTGATCCTGAATGCATAGTTCAATGATTGCCACTTAATTGCATGTCGCTAATGAATTGATAAACAAATCTGATCCTGACTTGGTTCAAACTACACCTACTGAGCAGTTTTTCCCTGTGACAGCTGTAGGAGATAGAAAACTGGACTAAAGAGAGCTGTCTTATAATAACAATGGCTGAATATCGACCTAAATCAGAAAATAGCCAAAGCTCAATCACAATAGGAAAAAAAAAAGTTTAAAAATTCAGGTTTTAAATTAGCTGTTGTGTATATTAACAGCTGTGTATTCCCAGTCCTTTCTTAAGGTTTATGATTTCCAGGTCTTTATTCAAGAATGACAGGAACAAAACTCTTTTTTTTCCTCCCCACATCAGTATAAGAGCTGTGCCTTGATTAAATGAGCCTTGCCACTAGATCTTAAGAACAGTCAGGGATTTTGCTTATGTTCCCTGCTCTAAGAGGAAATTAGGTTTATTTGCTTGTCCAACTAGCCAAGTCAAATTAACCTCTTTTTCTATAAACCACACCAGCTGGATAATCTATATAACGTCAAGGGAATTTGACAGAAAAAAATACCTCTTTGCCCCCAGCTGATTAAGAAGCAGATGTGTTTGTGGCAGTAATCATGCAGAATTGACAAGGAACAAACAAGCAAAAACATAAAGTCAAAAGGAAAAAACCGATTTCCGCTATGATTCTGATGAGTTAATCTTAGAAACCATCACGACGAGAAAACCTCACTGCCCTCCACTTTTCCAGTTGTTATGACTACTACTGAGAATAAAACGCTGCTTCCAATAACTTTTGCTTTATGTTTATTTACATGTACATTTTGAAAGCATAAAAATTAGTTAGATGTAATGCCCCCAGCTGTGATTGTGAAAGTTAATATTATTGTTCTTTCACAGTTTCTCATGTGCTAAAGCAAATGACATTTTAGAATGCTTAGTATTTGAAATGAATTTTAGACAAAAAGAATTCCACAGCCAACAACAAACATTTAAGATAAACATATTTTCCTTTCTTTGTTAGCCTGGAAATTGCCTCAGCCCCCTGACTCTCACCACTTTCTCTTAAAAGCGTTTGCATGCAAATTACTCTTCTTCAGTTTCTGTGATATCTTCTTAATGTATCCTTACCAAACTTTCTTTTCTTAATAACAGAGCTATAAAGGTGACAGACCGTAATTCTTAACTTACAAATGCATTTCATAATGCATCACTCCGTTTAAGGGTCACTGAGCAGAAAATGCCAATATCGATGGAAAACAAAAATCTTATTATGTTACTTTTACTTCTTGATCATCTGCTTATTTGCATGCAAGTAATGCAATTTTAAAAGCGTGATTAAAAATATCTTCCAAGGTATTTCACGTTAAATTGTTATGCTGTTTAATTTTTTTCATCAATGTAAGTAGGAAGTGTTCATGTTGTTTTAACAGGTAGGTAGAGGATGTGTCATATGGCAACGTACAATATTCAAAAGAAATTTATCACAAAATCTTTTTTTAATGCAGATACACTGACAACTTCACATAGCTCCAAAAAACTTGATTGCAATTAGCATATAATAATAGCATGGTGGGTGAGACTCACTGCTGTATAACAGCTAGTGAAGAAAAGCAAAGCAAGAAACAGAAAACATTTTGTAGGCAAAGCAATTGTGTTTTATTATAATGTGCTTAAATAGAACTTCACAGTCTAACCATACGTGCTATAGTAAATTTCTCACATATATTTAAATAACATGAACTATTAACCCTGACACAGTTAATCAGCTCTTTGAAGATTAATTTTCCAATTCAGGACGAAACAAAAGCAATTGCTTTGTTTTAAGAGGATGATTTTTAGTGGAGCTGTTCACAAGTTTACATCATGACTGGTACATGAGAATACATTTACGGAAAAGTGGTGCAGCTTGTGTGAATAATTTTGTGAAAAAAGCATGCAGTGCTCTGTGGTATAAAAGTAAGCTACAGTTTGTATTCAGTTTAAATACAAAAATTAGGACAATATTTATTTGGCTTCTGAGTTAAATTAATTAATGTTAAAGGGGGAAGAAATCTCAAGCTTTGAGTAATGCTTAGGCCTCTTAAATTCCGACTGCATTTTTTTACCCTGGGTTCCTACATCTTCTGTTCTGAACTGTCACAAATAATTTCAGATAAAAATAGTTAAAAATAATTATTTTATACATTCAAAATACATTGCTAATTATTTTAGTTACATTTTATATTTCAAATATAGAAAAAATAACTATACTGCACAGTTACACAGAAAAGGAAAAACACCACCCAAAACAGCCTAAACCCAGAAGGGAACCACACACAAAGAAATCAATTGACTCTTTAGAAAGATATTTTTTACAACTTGGCATCAGTATCAACAAATCTTGCTTATGGTTTATTAAAAAAAAAAAAAAAAAGAATTTACACCAAAGAAAATGGAGTTCTAGGAGAATATTATTTAAAGACATTTTGTATTCTTTAACTGAGTCATTAGAGGGAAAAAACAGTGATAAGATGTTAATTAAAAAGAATGACATTCCAGCTCCCCCTCAAAATCAATGGCAAAACCCTTTTGTGATTTCAGTGAACTCAATTCAACCTACCCTCTAGGCTTAAATTGGTTGCCTCTTCATTCAGGACCAATTCCATAGCACAGAAAGATTTTCAATAGACTTAAAGAGGGTAAAAATCAATTAATCAGATGAGGATGGAACACGAACTGTTGTGGTTTAACCCTGGTAGGCAGCTAAGTCCCACAAAGCCGATTCCTTGCCCCCAAGAGGAATGGGGGAGAGGCCCAGAAGGGTATAAGTGAGAAAATTTGTGGTTTAAGATAAGGATAATTCAATAAGTAAACTAAAGGTGTGTGTGCAAGCAAACAAAACAAGGAATTTTTTCACTCCTCTGGTCAGCAGGCAGGTGTTCAGCCATCTCCATAAAAACAGTGCTCAATGACAAATCAGGGAATCACATATTGGATGAAGTTAGAAGGAACCACAATGGGGTCATCTGATCCAGCCTCCCCGCTTAAGCAGGGTCATCCTAGAGCATATGGCACAGGATTGCATCCATATAATTCTTGAATAGTGAGAGACTTCACTGAGGGAGAATCCACATCATCTCTAGACAATCTGCTCCAGTGCAGAGCCAGCTGCACAGTAAAGAAGTTCATCCTCCTATTCAAATGGGACTTCCTGTGCATCTGTTTCTGCCATTGCCTCTTGCCCTATTGCTTGGCACCAGCAAGCAGAGCCTGGTCCATTCTCTCGACACCCTCCCTTCATATACTCGCATACATTTATGAGGTCCCCTCTTAGTCATCTCTTCTTGAGACTCAACAGGCCCAACTTCCTCAGGCTTTCCTCACAAAAGAGATAGTCTAGTCCCTTAATCATCTTCATGGCCACAAGGGCACTGCTGGCTCAGGGGCAGCTTGTTGTCCACCAGGTCCCCCAGGTCCCCCTCCACACAGCTGCTTTCCAGCAGGTTGACCCCCAACCTGTCCTACTGCCCAGGGTTATTCCTTCCCAGGTGCAGGACCCTGCACTTGCTGATGTTGAAGATCAAAAAGCTCTTTGCCTGTCTCTCCAACCTGTCAAGGTCCTTCTTAAGGACTGAACAGCATTCTGGGGTGTTGGCCACTCCTCCCAGCTTTATTTCATCATCAGACTTGCTGAGGACGTATCTGTCCCTTCATCCAAGCTATTAATCAATAAGTTAAACAATATTGGGCCCACTATGACCACTGGGGGACATCACTAGTGACAGGCTTGCAACTAGACCCTGTGCCTCTTATTATCATCATGGCTAGGCTTCGCGAACGAAGATTTGAGAAGGGCTCTACCCACGCTTGCAAGAAGCGCACTAATGGCTAAAAAGGCCAATGCGAGATAGACAAGTCTGGTTGCAGAAGGCACAGCAGAAAGACTCCCCAGGTGATATTGACAAGATGCAATTCTTTCTGCGTTGTCTTTTCTCCTCGAGAGTGATCCTGCGTGTGTTCTCAAAAGCAGCAGCAGCGTTATAGATGGTGTGTCTCCAGACCTCCCGATTGGAGTCCAGGGTAGACCAGTGGTGATGATCGATATGGCCAAGGCTGAGGGATTGTTTCAGGGAGTCTTTCTATCTCCTCTTCGGGGCTCTTCTCTTGACCTCTTATTATAGCACTCTGGGATCTGCCATTCAGCCAGTTCTCAATCCACTTCACTGTCCACTTACCCATTCACACTTCCTGAGCTTTCCTATCAGGATGTTTGCGGTGAAAAATCCCTCACTCTGCACCATTTGCAGTGAATGAATTCAAGCAGGACAGACTTTTGTCCAGGAAGAACTCTCTTGTAACTAACTTTATTATTCCACACCTATACACAGACTCTCTACTGACCCTGGGTCTGAGCTTTCCAGCCAGGCAGATGTTTCTTTATCTCCCCACATACCACACATACCCATGTGACTGCTTCATAGTCCATGGAGAACAATCATGCTTCAAGAGGCTTTCCAGCTTGACCTTGTGATTCTTTTCACACACACACTAATCATAGCTCTGACTCACTCAGGACCACAATATTTTTGCTTTAGTATTTTCTTCTTCTTCTTTTATCATCCAGGTGGCTGGTGTTTTCTATTCAGCCACTCCTACAGATGTTGTGAGAGACAGCGTTGAAAGCTGTGCTGCCTTGGAAGCAGACAATCATCCATCCAGGTTGTCTCACCGTACAAGGTAATCAGGTTAGTCAAGCATGATTTGCCTTTAAAGAATCCATGCTGGTTGCTTCTGATCACCTTCTTGTCATCCACATGGATAGAGACGGCCTGCAGAATGAGGTACTCCATCACCTCTCCAAGGATTGAGGTGAGGTTGACTGGCTGGTATTTCCCGGGGTACTCTTTTTTGCCCTTTTTGAAGAAAGGGTTGATAGTTGCTTTCTTCCCATCCTCAGGCACCTCTCGTGATCACCATGACCTTTCAAAGACCATTGTGAGCAGCCTCACTACGGTACCACCAGCTCTTTCAACACTTGTAGGTGCTGAGAGTCAGGGTCAATGGACTTGTGGTTGTCAAGTTTCTTAGGAGTTCTCCAACCCAGTCCTCCTTGTCCAAGGGAAAATCTTCCTTCCCCGATTCCTTTTTCCTGGTCAAAGACTCCTGAGGGCTGGTCTTGTCAGTGAAGACCAGTGCAAAAAAGGCATTCAGTAAATCTGTGGTACCTGCATCCTCTGTTACCAAGGTCCACCCTCCATTTAGGAATGGGCCCACATTGTCCTTCGTTTTCCTTTCATTACTGCTGTATTTAAAGAAGGCCTCCTTCTTGTCCTTCACATCCTTGATCAGATTTAATTCCACGTGTGTCGTGGCCTTCCTCATCTTATTTCTACTTATTTCAGGACAATCACCATAACTGTGAATTTTCACATTCCTCACTCATTCCCTCAGTTTTTATAACTGATCCTGATGCCATATGGTATGGGATATGTCTTTGGACAGCTAGGGTTATATATCCCAGTTGGATTGGGTTTTTTTGGTTGGGGTTTTTTTTTGTTTGTTTCTTCCCCACCACACCTCCTCAGTTATTATTCTGCTCTTTTAGGTAATTTCAGCTCAATTTCCTTGCTTCTATGTAGTCAAGGACTTTAGAGTGTACTTCAGCTGATCTTTTTCTTGCTTGCTGTATGAATACTTTCTGAATTGGATTTCTCCATAATTCACTGCTCGGATTCATTTTCTCTCTTTTTACTGTAGAGACTAACTCTCACTTTGCAACATCCTTCTAGACTGTCATCACCTGACTAGTCTGATATCCTAATGCTGGTGCGCTGACTTGGTTGTGATATGAAAAGGATATGTTCTATTTTTGGGATAACTGCAATTAGATGTTTCATAGATTCTCCCTTTAAATGTTTTTTATCTACATTGGCTCCAAAGCCTCCTGCATGCCTTTTATGGTATAATTTAGAATGAAAAAGACACATGATTTACACCTATATCTGAAGCATAACATAATTACTAGAAAGATTATGGGTTACTGTCCAACCTTTCCAAAGTAATTTGTTTCTGCTGTCCTTAAAGATGATTCTTTTTGTTTATTCACATTAACAGGAGTATTTTTCACATTATTCCTATGCATTTCACATTATTCCTATGCATTTCCTTAATTTAAATGAGCGTGTAGTTCATTTGGTTCATATAAGTTGTGGAATGCTAGAAAATTCTATTATTCTTATGCTGTCCCTCTTAAGAGAATAATGCTGCACTTGCAAAATAATTGAAGTAATTAATTAACAAGGTAAAAATATTATAGTTTTTTCTCTTGAGTAAGGTCAAGATTCAGATTCCATCAAGATTTGTCGTGGTTTTAGCTAGACAGCTACAGAATTTTCTCCCTTCCCCCGGGCCATCAAAAAATACTTAGCGGGACAAAA
>JAYRBT010000093.1:14998810-15017484 GCA_036023395.1 Myiotriccus ornatus
GCTGTGCTGGTGGGAAGAGAGTGAATCTACAGAGAGGAGCGTGAGGGAACTGGATGCAGAGACCAGGAGAAAGGCACACTGTGGAAGCAGGATAGCCAAGGCAGATACCATGTGTGTTGTTCTGGTTAGAACTTGGTAAACTGGTGTGAACCACTGCAGTAGTACAATTGCTTCGCTACCTTCACATTCCTCTCTGTTACACTATATGGATGTATTCTGTGAATGCAAGGAAAGGCAAGAAGAGAAATTTTTTACTAAACAATCTCCTTATAAGGTAAGGGAGGGTTTTTTCCCCACTTAAAGAAATTAACTTGATCATTGCCTGATGTTATTCAGATCTGTCACAACTTTTTTTTTTTTTTTTTTTTTTTTTGTAAAACAATATGTTGAATTCAAGCTCATTTGGAGAGGCATTGTAGCCTTTGGTGCTCCCACTAGATGAATTTATCTTGACCATTGACTGACAGCAAGACCTAATTTGGCTAAAGTATAGAGTGCATCACTTAAAATTTTATTAACAAAAGTGAAATTGTTGGAATTCACTGTGTCAGTTTTAAGTTTTGTGATTTTTTCTCAGTGTTTGGTTAATAAGTCTTATTCTGTAATCTGCACAGGACCGCATTCCTTTTTAAGAAGTGTCACTCATTTAAATCTATGTCACACAAATAAAGTAGGCTTAAAAAGAACTTATGGACACTACTACTGAGTCATTCAAAATGTAAGATGAAGTGTGTATTAAAGTAGGCATAATCTTGGAGCTGTCGACTTGTTTAGTTTTTCTGTATATTGTAATGCATTTTAGACAAGAAAACTGCAATTAATCACTCAATACATATGTACTAGGGAATTATTAGCTCAGCTAAAATTTGCATAAGGAAGTTAGAATTGTCATCAATATATTTCTAAGTCAAATTTTTCATTGAAGTTTCACCAGTTCACTCATTTTTTTTCCAAAATCCTGAAAGTAAAATTTAATTTGATAGTGGGTATAAAATGTTTTATTTCTGCCAGCATGGAATAAAAACATATGCAAACATCAGAGGTTTGACATCAGGCTTAACATGAGAATGCATGCTTTAGGCAAACAGCAATGTTTCCTTCTGTCATAACATAACATCTGCTGAAGAAGACCAAATCCAACTCTTGGAGGATTCACTGCTGTCTGGCTCTCAGCAAAATATCCAAGGGAAGAATGGAATTTTGCTCTTAGGCAGTAGGTAGAGGGTGAAAAACATTTCTAGAAAATGGTACATGGTGTATATTTTTGGGATATTACAGAATTTATCTCAGTGACTGGGACTCAACGTTTGTTGCCTTCCATTATTGTGCTGACCTTCTTTGTCCCATAGTAAGTGAAGGGAGAAAGAGAGAAGCAGGAAGAGTCAAAGCTGAAAGAACCCATATTTCGTTTCTTTTTTTAGTCTTCCTGATGTCTGCCTTTTGTCTTGTTAATAAGAGGGATATTATCCATCAACGGAAACATATTATTATAGTGTATAAGACAACAGTGTTTTTTGCACTCATAATTTTTTGCCCTCTGCATAATCTTTGGAGGCCTTCATTTGATTTTATAATTGATATAGAAACGTGTAAAAAACTCTGGTAAAGAGAAGTCTTAAATAGTCTGTGAGACTTCTGCTTCATCCTCTGAGCTTGGTGAATTCAAACATTATTTCAGTGGGTGATCTGAATTGAATGTGCTTTTTGTACTTCATTTGTCTTTAAAAACATAAGTGGTTAAAGATTTCAAAGAAGTTATTGCTCCAGAGTGGTAAATAACTCTTCTGTCTGGTCTTAATAAGTAATTATCAGAGAAAGTATTGTTGTTTATTTGCACATTTATGTAAATTGGTCTATGGAAAGGTTTTACTCCGTATTGCCATTGCATGAGAAGAGGAGTTGTACCCACTTTTAGAGTAAAAGATTTGTTAAGATGACAGATATGAGCAGATAAAATGTCTATACATAATACAAGATGACAGAGCTGAAACTAAAATAAACTAAGTATCAATAATCTCAAAGAACAAAATGAGGCTGGGAAGATTAGAATCTAAATGAAATCTGGAATAAATCCCAAACAAGGCTGTGAGAATAAAGAATTGCACTCTTCCCCAGCAGATGCTCTCTTTAGTGATAACAGAGCTGGTGGTATTGAAGAGGTACAAAAATCTTACTCCAGTAATTTATCTACAAATTCTCATTTGGATAAAACCAGAGGAGAGAGGTTGTTTTGGATTTGACATTGGGGTAAACAGAGAAAATTATTTTTCCTCTTTTATGTCATTTGTGTATTTAAAAATCTTTGTAACTGGATGTGGTAAGTAGTTTTAATTTGCTTTTACCTTAACCTGTCTTCTTACAAGCAATTATAAAGTAATTGGTCAACATTAAAGTAATATATCTCTTTTAGATATTGTTCAACTGAAAGCCAGAATACAGGAGCATGCTGGGACATCATAGAGCTCCAAAATATTGTCTCAGGTAAGCTTAAGGGCAGCAGAATATATCTGCAGCTACTCTGTGTGGCTTGGAGGCCAGGAACACAGCCCTCATTTTGGGAGAGCTTCTGATGACTGCTGCTAGCCACCATGACACTCATTCTCTGACTGATGGCAGACAGTGATGAGCGTTTCTGACATGTGAGATTTCCTGGGGAGCTTGTGAAGCACTTTAGTAGGAAAGTTCATAAAGTCTCAATTTGCTCCTTCACGAGAACATTCTTTCTGCAGGGGAAGCAGGAATAAAAAATGGACCACACCTGTGAGCAGCAGGTTAAATTTTTACAGAGAGAATTATATTTTCTTTGGCGGGAATTAAATATTCAAGTTTCAGACAACTTGTATTTCATACTAAGTAGCAATTAAACATATAATAAAATAAACTATTAATATTTTTAAAAAATTACTACCCACAAAATTAGTGTTCAGAAATGTATGTTTTGTATGGCCATAGTCTATTATCATCCGTTTTTCAGGTTGGTGACTCTTGATGCTTTAATTTACTTTTATCTGGGAAGATAAAAAATAAAGATTGCTTCTGAAAGGTTTATTAAAATAGGCAGGAAAATACAAAAAGAAAACTGAGTAATAACAACTGTTATTTATGGACAACTGTCCCAGTGGGTGCAAAGGCTTGATATTCTAGCTTGGTTTCCTTCTGGTTTCATGAAACTTCAGAGACAGAAGTGGTAGGTACTGAGAGCAGTTAGTTTTACCAGAAAGAACCTCAGGTAAATTCATTGCACCTTCCTTCAAGTTGCTGTTGGAACTTCAGGTGAACAATAGGTTTTTAAAACTGTATAGAAAATCCATAGGTGTTAAAGTCAAAAAGATCACAATTGCTTTCTGTGAACACATAGCAAAAAAAGCCAAACAAAAAACAACAACCAAACAAAAATCCACTTAAAATAAATTATTTGATTAAAGACTTTGATACAGGTCTAGAATATTGTCATTGTACTGAATACCTCCTTTCATAACTCTGCTAACAGTTTCACTCTTAAGTCATTCATGTGGGAAATGCACATCTTTTTTCAAAATTACTACTGGAGTCAGCTGTAAACTGAACTAAAACAGTTGCATATCTCAATTTCAGTATATTACAGCAGTAATATTAATAAAATTAACATCTGTTCTCCTTTCCCAAGATTGCTTCATCTAATGATTTTTGCTTTCAGTGTTTTCTAAGGTGAAAAGTAGAATCTGATGATTGTAAGTTGAGCAGACCTTAGACACGTGTTAAGGATTGCTTTCATTTCTCTCCTGTTAATCCCATTCCATAAACTATTGCCAGAGTATACTTTTCCCTTTTCATTTCAGTCTTCATCTCCCCTGCATTTAACATTTATGAGGCCTCCTAGACAGACACAGGAGTATTGTACATGTATTATTATGCTTCGGAGTAATGTCACTGAGATATTATGGAAAAGTAAAGAATATACTTATGTTAGTTGTCTAAGCTTACTATGCTTTTGGTATCTAAATAAGAGTCTTTCAGAGGTCAACAGATTATTAAAACTTGCTAAGAAAAACAATCATCCACTTTTTATATACATACATATATATATAGGCATACATATATTCACAAATATATAAACTATATTTAGAAAAGATATATAGTCACAAATCAAAAGGCACACACTTTCCTAGTATCCTAGTTTCTGTTAGACACAGAGTAAAAGCCACAGAAGAAAATGGTCTGATGCTGCTCTGCTGTTCAAAATTCCTTCCTGGCCAGAGGGTCAGGCTTTAGCTGGTACAAAGGGAAAGGCAGCTCTTTGTATCACCCTGAAAACAGGAAAATCAGTCACATCTTCACTCTTGACATTGTTTGTTTCTCTAGCTTTTCCTTCTGTCCCAAGGAACAGCTTGTTCCTCTAAAATGGAGAAAAATTCACCTTACAGAGCTGGTGATAACTATTCAGCCCACAAGGCAAGCATAGAGTGGTCTAAATGACAGAAAACAAAGCAGCGTGGCATTACCAGAAATAAGAAAGAAATTGAGAGAAATGCATTTGAGTCAGCTACAAAAATGAATTTCAAGCAGTCTTTAAAATGGTTAAAAAAATCCAGGAATCCTCGCTTGGTCTAGGCAGTATTTATTTGTCTGGCTATAGCTGACAAAGCAGTTGGTACCATTTCAGTGTTCTGCTTCTTTTCATAACTTGACTAATTCATCTTTATTGAGTTCCTTGATCATTTTCCCAGACTCTTCCCACTTTTGCTCCTGAAAGAATATTGTATAATATATTTCTCACCTTCTCTTCCTGCAGTAATCTAGTTTGCTGCTGCAGACGTGTGTGGGAATTCTACTACTATCAAAATGCCAAACATAAGATAGAAAGAAACAAGGAGTACTGTGAAAATGCTTTTTGAACTGAAAATGTAGGGAAGAAATGCAAGAAGCAAAAGAACGCACTTTACAGTGATACAGATAGGTCTTTTTTATTAATGGAACAGACAGATGAGGCAAACAGCTGAAATCTGGAACATGCAGCGCCACGTGCTGTAAAACAAACAAATGCTGCCCCTTCACAAAGGATTTTGATGTCCACAGAAATAATGACTCCTGCATCTTTCCCTCATTGGATATTGTGATTTAACTCCACCCAGCAACTAAACATCACACAAACACTCACTCATTTCCCCTGCCTTTGTGGAATGAGGAGAGAAATGGAAACGTAAAAGAGGGAACCCATCAGAAAATCATGGTTTGCAATAAAAGCAGTTTAAAATTTTTTAGGACACATATACATATCTCTATAAACACTTGAAAATAAATTAAATTCCACTTGCAGCAGTGTAAACCCTTTTGCTATCTCTGGTAAGACATGACCAAACTATGTGTACTCTTTCCACTTTACAGAGGAGAACACTAAAATGTGACTTCTGACTTGATCACAGACAGATCTTTGCAAATATATTCATTATATAACATAATATCTAAAAATGAGATAGACCAAATTCCCTACGCAAAGTAAGGTTCATTTTAAGAGTTTTTTGACTTTCATGTTTGTTTAATCAAAATTTTGTTTAGATATAATTTATTTGTTTCTATTATTTTTGCAATAATATTCCAACTGATTTTCTCCATTATGTTTGTTTTTTTTCTTTATTGTTTGAGTCCTTTTTACTCACAAGTTTATTTTACTTATTTACTTCCTTTTTGTTACCTTTTTACAATACTATTGGAGGCAATATCTAGTATGTAAGGCTTTAGACTTTTGGTTCTGGAGCAAAATCTACACACAGGAATAGCAGACTAGTCTGCATCAGTTCTGTCGTTCTGATGTCTCATAGCTTTTTGGATTTTTTAACTTTTGTAGATTTTAGTAGTTGTGTAGTAAATGTAGATTTTAATTTAGCTGTACTATGTCCCTTACCCTGTAGTGCAATAGTTATACATACCCAACTCTATTACCCAATTCCATATCAATCTCTCTTAATTCCATTAGCATGTTTAGCCTTCTTTTCAAGGTAGAATTGTAGGAAAATACCCCTAAGGCCTGGATCACAAGATATCACACAGACACAGCGACCGTCAAGCTCAGAACTTCGGAGGAACTCCAAGGACTACACGTGCTATGAAGAGGATGAAGATGAGGAAGAAGGGGTCCCACATGCTCCCAGACCCAATTCCTGCAGGGGTGTGTCAGGGGGCAGAACCAGTGGTGGACAGATCTGGGATTGGAGGGACCTTGTTATAAAATCATAGAACCACTGTCTGCACATGTGCACGTGATGTATATTCCCTGGTCCTGTAGGCTGATAAAAGGACCCACTTTTTATCTTATCTTATACACTAAATTGGCCTGGAGTTTTTTCTCCACAGTCTCTTTAGGCAACAATTGTAATATCCTTTCTATACGCAGGAGAATATTGTTAGGCCAAAACTTGCTTTAGAATTGCTTTGCAGTTTCATTGAATTTGTGGTAACACTTGACAAACTAGCATTTAATCACTAACTAACTACATTCTATTATTTTACTAATTGGACAATTTGAAATAAAATTTTAAAAATAAGTCATCATGTTGGTTTTGAGTGTTCTTCCTTAATTTTTGACTGTTTTCAAAGATAAACTCTCAGAAAATTAGTTTAGTGTTGATACCTAGATGAATAAGCTATAAAAGAAATCATGTAAAAATTATTTTAAAATGTTGTATTTAATTTAAAAACCACATTAGACCAAATTTCTCACACTTTAAAAAAACCCAAAAATCTACATTTTTTTTTTTTAAAGTTGGATTTGGACATAGTGACTGGGGAATTCTGAGGCATTTCAAGCAATGGGAGCATATTTTATTACTTACAAAGATCCTTTTGCCAATTATGTCACAGCAATAGTGGCATATCATAATTTTAGATTATTAATCTTATTTTTATCCCACACTTTCCTTTCAAATTCTGCATTATACTTTGTAGATGTTTTTGATTGTCACAGGAAAAATAATTATGGCAATGATTTTTTTCTCTTTGTTATTGGGTGGATGAATTTGTATTGAAATACTAGTAGATAGATGGAGATCTGACAGAGATCAGATTTTACAAGGTGGGAAATGTGTTACATACTGTCCTCGACAATGCAAAGAGTTCTAATACACTGTGGCTTTAAATTTTGTGATTCAGAACTCCCTACACTCTTCTTAATCGACATGTTAGTGTTCATAACCGTATTTTCCAATTTTAACATCTCTCTTCTTGGGTTCTAATGTTATTCTTACATCCAGGCACTAATTCATGTAAAATTCCGTCAGGTCTGTATGCCCTCCTTTTGCATATTAAGCAAATTAAGTGTAAATTTTTGGTATATTTACAATAAGGTTACTAACATTTCTCACCAAACATCTCACCAAATATCAAAGAAAAATCAAAGCTAATAATTTGAAAAAGCTAATAATTTGAAGATCAGTGAAAAAATAATAAAAGCCAAATACAGAGAAAGAACAGCAAAATACAATCCAAAGCAGTTTTAGAGAGTCACATTTATTCTTTTTCTTGAGAAATATTACCATATACGAACTTTTATAAAAAGACAGGTAAGTAAAGGGCTATACTGGTATTATGGATGTGTTTAAACACAAATCTAATTCAAGTGCTTATTTAGTACTAATAAAAGAGGTAGTCAGAGAGATACCATATTGTTATATTTGATAGGAATATCAAAAGAAGTGATTTCATTGCTTTTGTAATTTTTGACTTCTCCCTGGATATGAAAAACCAGGGCTCTGTAATCTTCTTGCCAAGCCTGGCATCCCTTTCAGCTACCACATGATTTGCTTTTCATCCTGAATTTCAGGAGGAGTGCCACATTCAGCAAAGCAAAGTCTTTTGCCCTGCTTTCTTAATTTGCACCATGACAGAGTTGCCTTCTCCTGTGTTTTTAAAAGGTGGTTCTTAAAAACTGATCAGTATGCGTGGACTCACAAGCCTCATAAGTAGATTCCCAGAGGACACTGCTAAGTAGCTCTCTGAATAGCTTAATGCTTGCTTTCTTGCAACCCAGAGAAACAACTGCTGATCTTTTTTCCTTTATTCCAAAAATTATTAAACTCAGCCTTTTGATCACTGTGACCAAGACTGCCAGCCTACTTACACATATCCCATGAATCCTCCTCTATACACAAGTCTTGAAACCTTCCAATATCTCTTCCCATTAGTGGGAAGAGTGAGGAAAACACTACCTGTATTCCTCAATCATTTATCCCAAGGCCCTGGAATCTCTTTTGATTGACCTTAGATTTCTTATTGCGACATAATTTGTACCCATGTGAAAGAGTAGGAGTTTGTGATGACACCCCTGATTCAGGCCCTAGGGAGTCAGCAAACTTGCCTGGAAAGGTGGTCCAGTCTGTGGGTGGATGCCATCATTCTGCTGAGGAGGGAATCACCCATGATCATTACTCAACATTTCTTCTCAGTGTTAGCCTTTGGACCTCTTGACTCAAGGGATTGGTTGATCTGGCCTTAGAATACTTGCACAGATTTCTCCTTTTCTATCTTGCCATGTCCTTCAACTACCACTGACAGAATCTGACACCTATTCTGTAAAGGTATCTAAGAGGGTAAGCAGATGTTCCTCTTACAGCTCCAACATTAATTTGCTTCCTTCCTTATCCCTTCTAATACCATCTTAATTTTGACACAAACCAGACACTGGACTTACCCTAGCCATATTAAATTGAGTGGCACGTAACAGAAATGTCAGACCATTGCTCCATCTCCTTCTCAGACTCTGAAAGGATCATCAGTCTGCCTCCTCCTCCAAGGCTCAATCATCAAGCAGAACAGTTCATTTACCCTAGTACACATCCAGAGATTTGCTTCATGTCATCCTCTATCTTCAGTCATACCCTGTGAGCATGAAACCTAAATGGTTGCATGTTCTCACAGGTGCTTTGTCTGTGTGTCTGCATTGGTTCTACTGGGTACTAGAAGCCCTGGAGAAGCAGACGACATGATTTTTTGCTGATGGTCACCATGCTGCCACATACCTGCCTGCAGGGAGATACATAATATATGCATCTACTGAAATTGATTGGGATGATTTTTTAATCCTGTTTACACCACCTGCACTTATGGGTGCAGACTGAGTCCCTTGCTGACTTGTACAATAAGAGAGTCTGGTCTGAGGTGCTCAGGGAAAAATCCCTGCTCTGCTGAAGCCTCTCCATATCCTTATGTATCCCTCATGTCCCTCACTACTTGTTTCTGTCACGTGAACTTTAAAATATGCTTTTTAGTAGGAAAAAAAGGCCAGTGCTAAGATTGGAAGTGTCTGTGATAGAAGGCACTACATAAAATTTCAAAGGTGTTGATATTAATCAACAAAAGATGTGATTACATTAAACGTATAGCCATTACTTACTGCTAAGCGAGTAAGAACTTAAAATGAGCTTTATTTTCCAGAATAGGGAAATCCTTCTTACACAAGAATTGCTTCTCAGACCTCTTTTCCTGTTATTTTTAAAAGAAAATAAACACAAAGATCTGTGAAATTTTGGCTGCCACACAGTGTGACAAGACCACTCACTATCAGAAAGGTAGAATAATTCCTTGCACAGGCCTTGTCTCAAATTGTGAACACAATATCAGAAATACACTTTTAGAAAAAAGCATAATAATTTTGTAAATAATTGGATTCTCTTAACTGCAATAGTTATTTGTTCATCCTTAGTGTAGAGTCTTTTTTAAATGGAGAAGTAAAGAAGTTTTTCTGTTAAAGCAACATCATCTGTAGGCTAGGCAAGTTCTTCTATATGACTCGTGTGGAGTTGGAGCAGTTTTGGTCAGAGTTCAGGGCACGCTTATTCATTTTTTATTTTACACTTTCTATTGCAGTTTTTCCTTTGAAATAAATGAATTGAATTAACACCATGATTTGAAGACATGAAGGGGCATTTCTGACTGCTGCATAAGACAAAAAAAAGTTATTGCTGGAATTTAGTAATTATGCTACCGTCTTTCGTCTTCCGGAAACATGTGAAACACTGTGTAAAAGTCTGTGAGGATTGTTACTATAACGGCAATTTAGGACATGTCTTTATTATCACTGCTGAGCAACTAGTATTGTCACTGCCCATGAAATAAAGGAGACAGATTATCACAGAATGCTGAATGATAAAGTTATGCAACAATTAACAGAAGGCAGAACTGAAATGAGACAACACGACACACACTGTTGTGTAATACATCCCAGCAAGAAAATAGTACAAGAAAATTACCCTATGATATGCCTTTAGCTTTCAACTTTCATAGCATGTGAGTTTGCATATCCCTCTGGCATCTCCTTTTGCATCACACTCTCTTTTGATCAATTATACAGGCAAAGAGATCAATTAGATACGCAAATTTGAACTGGAAAAAGAATGTGAGCCCGGGAATGAAATACTGACCTATGTCTACCTGCCAGTAGACTAACAACATGCTCTAACTAATTTTTTTTTTTTTTTTTAATTCTAAAAAGAAACTATGGGCGAGCTTCCAAGGCCCATGGCAACGCAGCTTGTGGCAAGATTTTTGCCACTTAGGATGTTGCTCTTATTGCCCACCAATCTCTGAGACTCTTTCTGTTCTGTTTTATTCTCAGATTGAGCAAAATTGCATTAGACAGAAGAACAGATTGCTGTGTATATAGTTTACAAGTATAGCTGTAAGATAATCTCCAAAGGCATGTTAGATTGAAGAAGTAATTTTTTGTGCCAATATTTTCATTATTACAGGTTATTCCAATTTCCTCTTTCAGGAAGACTGAAACTGAACTCTTGAAAAACACAACTATATGGAAATCTATCAAGAAGCCAATGTATAATGATAAATTCAGTTTTGTTTCTGAAGGGATAAACTCTATGCTATATCCGCAGTACTTTACACACTGCATAATTCCCTTAATTTACAAGGTCTTACAACTGTGAACTGTCAAAAACAAAAAACAAAAACCAAAAAAACAAACCCACAACAACAGACCAAAAGATATGAGTGCAATTAGCAAGTTACAATAATTAATAGGTGGAAGATGTGATCTTACTTTTCTCTGTATTGCATCCCTGAATCTTCAGAATTTTGTGTAAAAGTACAAAGATCCAAAAGGCTGCACAGATTGTGTACTGAGGGCTCACAAATTATATTTGTGGTGCCTTCCAAACTAAACTCTCACATCACGACTCTTCACAGTTGAGGGGGTCATAATTTAGTCATAGCGAACCAAGAAAAGTTAATTGCATTGTTCATTGTACTTGTCCTGTCACCTAGTAATGGATATGTTCTAATCCACAATTTTTTTGGAAAAACAAAGCAATAGACGGAGATAACATTTATTTTGTTTTACGAGAAGTCCAGCTACAACATAGTTAGCCCTGGCAATTGTTTTGTGGGAATGAAGTATCATCAGTTAACATGGGATGAACAAGACATTTCACAAAACTGATAATAAAGTGAACATGCTGAAGGGATAAAAGAAGCAGACAATCATGCTTTATCATAATTTTGTATCAACATGACTTACATACTGATTAGTACTATATAGATCATATTCAACTAATAATGAATTTTGTTTTCTATTTGCTAAATACTTAACAACTAGCCCAGTTTCATGCAGTCTGAGTTTGTCTCAAAATCCGTGATGGTAACTGGTGAACTTGAAAAATTTACCTTAAGAGTGATGAAATGAGGGTTTTGGTCTTTTTGTTTGGTTGGTTTTGGTCTTGGCGTCCCACTCTGCACCTTCATCTTTCAGTGACTCCTAAATTATTCAGTATTGAATACATCTATTTCTAGTTTAATATAAATATTTGTCATCAAATTCATGTGTTTGACTGAAACATGCAAACCAGCTAAAAAGATGTATAAATTTAAAATTGCTATTTCATTTACATATAATCAAATAAAAACAGTCTAAAAATATAACAGCTTTTCTAAATTTGTTCTCAACTCTGATTCCTATGAAAAAGTGTTAATACCAACTTAACCTCCTGACATATCTACATGTCCAGAGGTTCCTAGAAGCTCATGAAGAAACATGTATTAGGAAGATTATTGATTTTTGTTTCTCTGTTTCTTTAACAAATGCAGTTCTAGAGAAAACAAATTCTAAATAAATTATTTTAGCAAGTTTATTTGTTTATATATTTAAAAGTGCTTGACTTCATTTTACATATGAAAGAATGTCACTCAAACATTCTGGGGAAATGTCGCTGTTTAAAGTCCTTTTGGTGTTATCAGAAAAATGTGAAACAAGTCACATAAATCAGAAAAGAAAGGAAGATTCTTTGGCTGCATATATGAGTTACCAGATTCTGCTTTCTGTCATCTTTTCTTAACAATGTCTCTTAAATAATTTACTTTAAAGTATACGAGCTGAAAATAAATGTGAAATTTGTTTTTTTAAATTAAATCATAAATAATCATTGTTTACCATTATCTGGTTCAAATATCAAACTTGCTGACCATATCACTACGACAAGAGAAGGCTGCTGAGAAGGAAAGGAAAAAGATTCGGAAAAATGTGCATCAATAAAAGTCTGTGGAATAAGGCTTGAATTCAGGAAACTAAAGTAGAAATATAATATGTATAATTTTATAGATCCTACTACTCATCCACCCACAAATCACAAATTTACATAAGAGCAGCAGTTATGTTATTTTAAATCAAAGGAAATGGAAATATGCATAAGAGATATGACAGAAGGCTTCTTCGAAAGAAAGGACCAGTGTTTCTCTTCAACTGTCAAAGGTATATTTGTAGAGAATAAGCCACACAAGAAAACCTTCAGGAAAAAAAGTAGCGCATGGGAGAATTTCAGGGGGAGAGGGAGGAATATTGACTTGCATGTGCTGAATCAATCTTTGAAAAGTGCTGTTGAGATATCTTTTTCATACATTACTTCCTATCAGCTGAAGTCCCTCACCAAGTGTTTTATTTTGTGTTATTCCACAAACTTTTCTCTTTAAGCCAGTAAAGACTTGATGAAATTTTATTGCATCATGGAAGACAATCCATCTGGGAAATCTGGCCAAAGAAAAGCTTGAGCATACAAAGCATTTACACAATAAATCCCAGGTCATTGATTTGTTGACTCCTATTGAAAAATATTTCTGTATTGTCATGTTTGGAGGGCTGTTTTTTATGGAAAAAATGATGAGATTTTCCACAGGAAGCAGACAGTTTTCACACAAACAAGAATTACTCTTCTGAAAAACAGTTTTGTGTCAAAACAATTTTAACTGAAAACTTTGAGCCATCTGTTTTACATCATCACAGTGAGGAGAATTTGGAGGTAGTTTGGTACAGTGAACAGGCAATTTCAAGCGAATTTATCTCAACCAGTTGGTACAGATCAGCTAACAAATTTGAAGAGTATGATGTTCAGTAGAACTCAGTGAAATTATCAGAAGTAATTCCATACTTTAAATAAGTTGACTTCATTATACCCACAGTAGATTGCATTTTTTTCGTTTCTATCAGTTCTAGAAAGCAAATCCACTGTCTGTTATTCATCTGGTCACTTGACAGTATTAATAGAAGAGGGAAAATAGGGGTTATATTATGTACAGTGGGCACATCTGTTCTAGTAACTAAATTACAGCCTACACAGTAAACAAGGTGATCTGAACAAGATATACCATCTGTGTTTCTTACAGCTTGCCTCCTTATTATTTTATTGCACTCTAAAGTATGCCCTAATAAGTAGGGCTTTTTCTCTTTACGGAATACCTTGCTTGCATATATTGTCAATGTAGCAATGTTCAGTGAAAGTGGTATCTGTCTGCACAGTGCAAGACAAAACATAATGATCAATTTTGAAGAATTCAAAGAGAAAAAATAGTATTGGAAGAAATTTCTTGGTAATGAAATAGAATAAAGCTACTTTTCTATATCAAACATTAGATCTTCTACTTCTAAGCATGGAATTAGAGGCCTGAACGGATTTTAATTATTTTTGAAAGTAAGATAAGTATGACTGAACAAACATTTTAAAATACTTGAAGAATTTTCAGTTAGACCAGTTCCATGGACTCCTTGTCTAGCCTGGATTTTTTGTCTAACTCTTTATCAGAAAGATGTATCTAAATCTTAATGAAAATATTTGTTATGAAATACGTTGGCTGATATGTGGACAAAGGTCTAACCTGACTACATATCTATGCTAACAAGACAAATCCTTCCTGAACTCGAAAAGAAGGTAATGCCCATTCAGATGACTAACCCTGATTTAAAACCATGAGAAATGGTCACACACATAAGGGAAATTAAAATAAACAAAGAAACCCAACACAAAAACATTCCCAAAACCAAACCAAACCAACAAAACCCAAATAAAACAAAACAAACAAAACCCACAAAAAACCACCCCCCCAAAAAAAAAAAACCAACCCCAGCAACAACAACAACAACAACAACAACAACAACAACAACAAAACACCAAAAGTGACTTTGCAAAACAACCATAATGTAAATCCCTAAATTTGGATATAACAACAATGAGATTGGGACAGTGGTATAAGAATAGTAAAAAGAAAGAATCTAAGAGAGAAAAGAAAGTGGAAAAGGACATATAAAGTGACACAAATGATCTCATCAGAGCTCCCTGTTCAGCAGTCACCTGAGCAACACACTTTGAAGGACAATGTACTATTTTTTTCTTTTGTGCTCACATATGACTTTCTTCTTGAGAACAAGAGCATGGTATGTCTTCCCTGACATAGGTGAGAGAAGCACTTTTCATTATGTATGGTATAGCATACCATAACTGAAACTAAAATTTCATATCTTCCCGGTACCCTCTAGCATTTACTATAAATGCATATACCTTTAATGGACAGAAGGAGCAATTACTATTTACATCCTTCATGTAAAAACTTCTATAAAGTAGAAATCCTATATATTATATATATATATACATATATTTACAGGCTTTCTTGTGTTCTGATTTCTTTTTTTTTTTTAACCTTGCTCAGTGTTTCTTCAGAGTTAATTTACAATCTTCTTATTATACTTGTCTCATTTCTTTGGACTTTTCTGAGTGTCACTAAAACATGGTGTCCAAATGCAGTACTGTTACTCCAGCTCTTCTATACAGAATAAGATAAACAAAAAGCGAAGGGAAAAAAAAAAAAAGGCAAAGAAAAAGTGTCAAGGTTTTGCTTACATCCTTTTAAAAGGACATAATGTTCTGTAAATATGGTGTTTTGGTAGTTATTATTGTCAGTGGAGCTAATAAAGCTGACGTGCAGACAGAGTTCAACCTCCTTAAGTTATTGCCTGTTAGATTCTTCCCAACATACGTTTTCTTCTCTGTTATTGGATCTACCCTGACAATAATAATTTTTATGGTACATCTGTTAATGAATCTTGTTTATTCTGCAACACAACTACAGTCTTTGATCTATTACGGTTCTGGTTCCTGGCTCTTTAAACACACTTCTTTAGTGCTTTTGCTACCTAGCTATTCTATTTCTGGATTTGTGAATTTGATTTCTCCTCTGAGATGGGTTTTGAAATGGTCTTAAATTAACCTTGCTTTTGATTTCATTTCACTTTTTAAATGGAAAGCAAAGTGCATATTGTGGGAGTTCTTCTTTGTACCCAGCCTTTGAAAATTACTCATTGACTACATTTTTCATGAATTCCATAATTTCATCATGCTCTTTCCCTGGTCTGTACAGACAAAAAGTGTTCTGGGTGTTTTGCTGTTTCAGGATGTAACAGTTCTACACTTTTTCGTGTTCATAGTTCAGACATCAAAGAAGTTATGGGATTTATTGTAAAACTTTATGACACATAGGAAAGGATGTTTCTTCTCTTGAAAATATGCAAAACCACCTATAAAAAGATGGTTTTCATTTTCTGTACATGTTGAATCCAGCTCGTGGTTTTTTAGTCCTTTTATTCTATTGAGAATATTAAAACAGCCGGGATGAATCAGTTAGTGCAAAGCTGATCCGTTAGTTAAAAAGGGGTAAAATTGCAGAAGAACTGGTGATTGGGATATGATGACAAGGAGAAGGGAGAGTGTTTAGGCTAGCTGTCTCTCTGTCAGTGTGCAGTTCATTCTACAGTTGTGCAACCACAATACTATTGTATGAGGAATTGGTGATCCATATGCTTGGTTTCTTCTCACGTTTACAGGAGCATTTTGAATAGCCTGTGACAACTTACTCTACTGGGGTAGTGTATCCCTGATTTCTCAAGTGAATGAATATGAGGGGCAGCATATGACTGCTCTACACAGTGGTATAAGCACTGCATAGTTGATCAATATGCATTCATTTGTTGTGTACTTGACCATAAACATACGGATAGTGTTTTGTAAACATAGATTTTAACGTAGCTGCATTTTATCCCTTACCTTAAAACAATAGTTATTTATAGCCAATCCTGCTAGCTAATTCCCATATCAATCCCCCTAATCTCATCCCACTGGAATCAGCCCAACTCTCCAGTCTGTTCAGGTCCCTCTGCAGAGCTCTCCTGCCTTTCAGCAGATCAACACTCCCCCACACCTTGGTGTCAGCTGTAAATTTGCTAATGGTGGACTCAATCCCCTCATCTAAATCATCAGTAAAGATATTAAACAGAACTGGGCCCAGCACTGATCCCTGGGGGACACCACTGGTGACCGGCCGCCAGCTGGATCAGCCCCGTTCACCAGCACTCTCTGGGCCCTCCAGCCAGTTCCTGACCCAGCACAGAGTGCCCTGTCCAAGCCGTGGGCTGCAGCTTTTCCAGGAGTATATTATGGGAGACAGTGTCAAAGGCTTTGCTGAAGTCCAGGTAGACACATCCACAGCCTTCCCCTCATCCACCAGGCAGGTAATAAATGGAGATCAGGTTGGTCAGACAGGACCTGCCCCTCCTAAACCCGTGCTGGCTGGGTCTGATCCCTTGTCCATCCCGTAGGTGCCGCGTGATTGCATGAATGGAAACTCTGTGCAGCACATCAGGGTCTGTGAGGAGGAAATCATCTGATGTTGCAACAGTCAGTGTTCCCAGCAGCAGAAGGCATGTGAGACTGCTATTGCCTTTCTTATAATTTTCATCCTTTACTCAACAAAGTAGTTAGCTAGCTTTGAATATTTGTGCCTTTCTTACGGAGAAGACAAGAGAACTGACACCTCCTCAGTGAAAAACTGTCTTTGAGACTTCTGCAGGAACGCTCACTCTTCACCGGGTGCTTTCCTTGAGTAAACTGGAGTAAAAACCATAGACTTCAGTAGGCTCTCTTAAAATCCTATTGCCAAGTTGAGTTTAAAAAAAAATGTGAAATATTTCCCATATTAATAAGAAAAAATAACATAAGTATGGTGCAAATTTCAAGTCAGTTATAAACAGATTCATGTTGAGTTATGCTGATTAAAGCAGTGGTATTTTCACATAAAGTTTCCAGTTCCTCAAGATCAAAGAATTCTTATTTCTAGGAATTTGTGACAGCACTTCCACAAAGCAGTGGTACTGTTGCAGCTTGTGAGATATAAATAGAAGCATAGAATAAGAGCACAAATGAGGTTTTTGTCTTAGGCATCAAAGGCTAGAAAATGGAAAGCTCAGCTAAATAAAGGCAAGAATGTCGCAAATTTTATTTACAGTTTAGATTGTGGTGAAATCTTCTGTACAACTGAGCATCATATGTTGATACCTCAACTACAACTAGTTTTTCATATGCCAACAAAAAGTACCATTATGGCAGTCTAATGCTATTAGATAAAAGCCATCAGAAGATATTCCACTTTTCCCACTCAAAATTGCATTTTCCTCTGTGTATGTTTTTGATTAAGAAGTTATAGGTAGGAAAAAACATAACATTACAGCTCAATTCGTCCCCAAAATTCTGTGTGTGATAGATTTAGACAGAGTCTGAAACAAGTGTCCTACAACACTTCAAAGTAGAATTTTAATCTGAACTAACAAACATGAAAGAAACTCCAGGATTGTTTAAGCCCAGTTTATGAGAAGACAAATGAGTTTCCTCTTACAGTTTAAAGTACATTACTTTGCCTGAGAAACTGCGCAAGCACAAGCTCAGGAAGGGAAGACCAGCATAATACCAGGCCTTGTGAAACATAACTTTTGCATGAGGAATGAATGTCAAGCTTTCAAGGCCCCTACAGTGTGCCCTGTGGTGCGAGTAAGCATCTGAAAATTATAACAGAGATAATGTCTTTTGGTTAAACTAGACTGGCATAATCTATTAAGGAGTTTGAAAATACCAGAGAAATATTAATATTCACATTAATGAAATAAATAAATTTTAGTTGGAGGTGGTTTTTCTATATATTTGATGAATTTTTTATTCACAGATGTACTAGGAGAAAGCCTCAATTAATTGTTCTTTTTCTGATAGTATTTGTCAACAAGGCTGCACGCAGAACTGGGAAGCTTCTAAACCAGTGACCATCTGTCTGCTGCTGACTTAAACACTTGGGAAATTTATTGTGATTGATTTTTTCCTTTACCATTTCCAGGGCCCATCCCGACTCAGGCTGGTATTGTGACCTTTCCAGAACTATTCCTTTGCCCATAATTACACCTGTCGTGCTCCATTTGCTTCTGATCACCACACTTCTTCAGTGCGTCATAGCCTGATCAGCAAGCAAGCAAGACTTTTTCTTTCTTTCCTTTCTTTCTTTCTTTCTTTCTTTCTTTCTTTCTTTCTTTCTTTCTTTCTTTCTTTCTTTCTTTC
>JAYRBT010000093.1:15026101-15036584 GCA_036023395.1 Myiotriccus ornatus
ACACTCCTTGGTGTGTTGGAGAAATCGAAAATGGGTTTCCCTTCCCTCCACACACACTGGGAAAGGGGAGAGAGGGGAGGGAGAGAAATAAAAAAAAAAAAAGGCCTCCCCAATGGGAAACTCACTCTGTCCTGCTGACCGAATAGTGCCGTATAGTTTTTCCCTCTTCCTTTGATGTGCACAAGAACCAGTGCTAAGAAAGAAACAAACGGGAAGGGGGAAGGGGAAAAACCTTCTGAAACAGTTCCTCTATGATGAAAAATCCAAGCAGAACCCACAGCTGACAGCCAGACTGAGAACAAAACCCACTCCAAGCCTCTACTACAACCTTCTTCCAGCTTCAGCAGCCATCTGAACTCCTCCCCCTATTTCCCAGGAGACGATAGAAGAGAAAAAAAAGTAAAAAGCAGCTCCTCATCCTCCCCCAAAAGCAAGATTCTGAGGGCCATTAACAAGGAATGTGACCTTACCAGCAACTTCTTTTGTGTTTCTTAACTGCCCATTTAACACACCTCCAAGCAGGGGGAAGGGAAAAATTCCTGCTTAGTTTCTGAGAACCAGCAAAAACATGACAAGGTATTAGAGAGCTACTCCTGAATTCACTAATGGTTACTATAGGTCTATAAGTTCAGAGTTCATTGGGTTTTCTTAGGGCAAGCAGGCCAACCTTCATCTAGGAAATCCTTGGAGTGAGGTCAAAGGGTGCTCACCTCTTTCCTCTCTCTTACATGGAAGATAGTTGAGGATCTGAGAGGCTGAGGTAAATTCCAGTTGGAACATAAAAAGCTATGTGGAAGGGTGAATGTATTAGGTCATAGAAGCATATTGCCTGATGTTCAGTATCACATCACCTCTGCAGAGCAACCAGAAAAGCCTTCTGTGATACAAACTACTTGATGAGACAGACCATATTCTTGTACTCAGAGGACTCTAGAGGTCTGGGACCTCATCTATATGTTAACTCTCTTCCTTGAAAAAGAGAAGGACACTGCTACCGATGCTGAGAAATCAGTGGAATATATCCAGATTAAAAATAGAGAATATTTGGCCAGCATTACACAAATTTTCTGCCACTTATCACCTCTAGTCACTTCTAAGCATATATTCAGTAAATTTTCTAGACAGTGTTTGTCTTTGGATCCCAAATGACAAAACACAGTAGCATGCACAAAGCTGTGAGGAGCTATGAGGTATGATAAGGATCATACTTCCATCTTATTGTTTCTTTGCTACCCACAACGTGTTCTGGTTTTGTTATTGCAAATTTCTAAGACTTAACATCAAGGTTTGAAGACCTACACAGAATCAAACTCTTCATTCGACAATAGCAGATATTAAATCTCTGAAGAACTTTCTCACAGTCCACTTTAAATTTTATAGCAATTCGTAACTGCAAATGAGACTTGGAAATACGTTTGAATTATCAGTCACTGAATAAGCACCTTATACTTTCAATATTGTCAAGCATAAAGTAAGGAGGAAGACTCTGATCCTTAAATAAAATTTGAAAAGTACAGTCAAATTATTTTATACTAGCTCTGAAACAAAACTTACCTAATAAGACCTAATATTTTAAAAGACTGAATGTGCATTGAAAAAGAAAGTAACTGTAGTAAAAACCTATAAACTTCACGTGCCTTTTACCTAACAGAAGAATAATTCTCATGTATAAAGTCTGTTGAGAAAGGAGAAAAAATACCCAGCGAAGCAGATTCTTAAATAGCTCCCAAAAGCTTTAGCTGTCTCTTATGAGAATTACTCAGCAAGAACAGTAAATTTTCAAAGAGTTTTCATGCTATTTTTTGATATCTTAAAAATTACAATAGTCTCTTAATTCAGAATGCTCTTTGTTCACAAGTTATTTTATAGTAAACTGAAATAGAAGTCACAATAAGCTGATTTCTCTCCAAGACACAGTTTATATCTTCACAAATTATCCAATGAAAAGATTTTTTCCCAAATTCTTGGATTATCTTTTACACGAATTATACAAATTGAATTTCAGGGGGAATAAATCCCACCTTATGCATTCTATGCCTTTTTTTGATGTTTTAGGTCTGGAGCAAAGCCTGAACACAAGTCCTGACTGAAAGGTTTCACTTCACCGAGGGATCAAAACTTCTCATCTATCTCTGAACGGCTGATTTACCAACATAATGAGTGCAATGGAGATTAAGCCTCTTCTGTGTGGTGTGGGTGCTCTAAAACCATGTGAAAAATCTAATTCAGTAATAACACAATCCCTGCTGACAACTTCTTATGAGACACCTGTTAAAAATATTTTAGATTTAAAATATCCATGACTAGGCATCTACATTCTTATGAAATTTGCCTTGCATTTATCTGCATATAATTAAAGTTTGGACTTAAATGAAACTACCTAAAGGTAATAGACATAAAAAACATAAAAGTAACTTTTAAATTATAAATGTATGATCAGTAATTTTCAATGTTCGCTCACCGTTTTTGGGGACAAGGGTGGTAGGAGTCAATGTTTCCTTGCTCTGCACCATGCTCTTATACCTACATCACTTAGCCTCCTCTTATAAAAACAGGTTCAAAGAATTGCTGGATTTCATTTTTCTCCCTTGGTTGCAACAGATACAGTCTAGAAATATATTTAATTTGGAGTACATATGCATCACGTGATGTGACGAGTTCTGGTAAATGTTTAACCAATAATGAATTTCTAGATTGATGTTTTAATGAGTTTGAGAATGGGATATATAGACAATATTCAGTTTTGCTAATCAATATTTCAGATGTCTTTTTAATAAAACAAATTCTTTCCATCATTATGGGGCATGGTTAGTCATATGGATTATATGCTCAGCCTTTTAGAATGGCAGTTACATGTCATGACCTCTGGAAAAGCAGCACTTGTGTTGGGTGCATTATTTTCACAAAATGTTCTTTAAGCACAACCTTGAAACCTAAATACAAAGCAGAATCTTTAATGACTCTTATCTATTCTGTGTCCATAAAAGTAAAGCTAAATATTTAAATGCAGCATTTCTTTTCTGAGAAATGGATGATAGTTACAGCATGCGAGTGTCTAAAAAGTTTGTTTAGAATATAGCTTACATATGGTCCATGAAAGATGCATTATTTTCAGTCTGCCAAGAGCAAGGAATAACACTTTTCTTGATGAGAAAAAAAGAGATATTGTTTTTGCTTTTTTCAATCAAGGATAAATTCAGATAAGTAATTTTAGAAATATCCTCAATGAGTTTCTGATTAACGACTAAACAAGTAAATATTATCTACTGATATTTTTCTTCCTTCCCTATTTAATTCCACTGGCAGGTATTGACTACATTCAGAAACAATGAAGCAAAACAGGAAACACTAAGCTCTTGAACTGTCTTCTGAAACTACCAGTTGTTGTCTTGGTGGATTTTTGTTGTTGACTTGTCCTCTATAAATTGGGTAAAGGCCTTCAACTTGCTTCAAATTTGTTCCAAGCAGTTAAGATGGTAACAAAGATGCTATTGAGATGGTAATGAATTGCTGTCAATATATCACGTATCATACTCAAGTCTATGCTTGGCTGTTTCTAGTCTCTTGAGCTGCACAGCCACTTGATGATCAAAGCAAAATGTTTCCTTTCATTTATTTATGCCTTTATTAAATAATTCAAAGAAAATGACACTTTGTATTTGTTTTGTCTAGTCAATAAATCCATGTTTCCTAAAAAAGGAGAAGCAACTTCTGTTTATTCTCAAATAGACAGGAATCTGTGAAGTATTTTACATTTTTACAGTCCCAGAAGTGAATGATAAACTAAAAGAAATAAATTATTCATAATTGTAGCAGACTCAAAAATCAAGGCTTATAACCAGAAGGTCCTGTTCCAGCAAGGACGTAACTACTGTATAAGTAGTTTCATTGAAGTCAGGAATATAAGTCCATATTTAAGTGTGTTTCTGGATAAAAGCCAAAATTAAGAACAAAGAAAAATTAGAGAATTACAAACTACTTAATGCAAAGCATGAAAGAAAGTACTGACTATGTAATTGGGGAACATAACTGATTGATGCAAACATAATAAATGTATTTATGAGACATCACGATTTCTTCAGGACCAAAAAGCACATAATAAAACCATGAAAAACTAGGGCTTTAATCCAAGCAGGGGAAATACTGAGGTTGACAAAATCTTTTTCCCCTTTTTAATAAAATAAATATTCTGACTGCTTACAGATAGTAGGTTATAAAGTTCATAGGTTATAAAGATTATCAGTACTGAAATAAACGCTCAAAACTCTCTAGGAATGACATGGTGATGTGCCAGAGAAATGTAAATGAAACAAAATTAACCATAATTTCTGTGAATCTGAAAGGTTACAAGTGACACAGGTACCAGGGTAAGTCAAGATAAGATCCTTACAAAGATTTGGTCACCTGACAACATATTAGGCACACAGGTAACACCAGTTCTCTCTTTGAAAGCAAAATCTGTGTTCCAGCATAGGGAGAGAATTGAGATAAATTTTCAGTCCATTTATATCAGTTAACCGTTGTAATCCTCCTGGAACTGGGATGATGCAACAGATAATTCTAAAAGGAAAAGCCAGATTCTGTGGGCATGCATTGTCACCCCACAGCCAACAATTAATTGTCTGTTTTTTGTCTTCCACTCTTGCAAGGGCATCAAGAAACCATTTATTCAGTTGAAAAAATCTCCAGGAACCTTTTGTAGATCTTTATGATGGAACTTTTGGATTCTTTTTACTACACTGTGTAGGCAATTTGTAGATTTCAGCAGCATCCTGGTATGCCAGTTGACATCAGGTCTTGCAATTCATGTACAGAATTCATTTAATCAATGAAACTACTCATGACAGTTATATAGCATACACTTTTTCAAAATTGTACATATGCTCATCATCAAAAACGTGGTTCTTAGTGATGTTTACAAATTAAAGTTGTAAGAAATTGAAAATATATGCCATGAAAATGGTTGCCTGGAAATACATCAAAATCATGTGAATTTCTTAGAATGATGTTTGAAATCATCATGGAAAGTACACATAAGGAAAAATATATGGATATAATACACACTAGGATGTCTCCCATATTTCATCTGTATTTATACTTCCATTGCTGAGATGAAATATGTCTTTTTACATTACTGCATGCAGCTCTGAGGCCTCTAGTAGGACATGGACCTGCCAGAGCTAATACACAGGAAGGCCAAGAAGATGATCAGGAGCACTTCCGCTATGAAGACAGGTTGAGAGACAGGCTGTTCAACCTGGAGAAGACTGTGGAAAGCTTAGAGGCAGCCTTCCAGTACCTGATGGGAGCCTAAAAGAGGGCTGAAGAGGGACTTTTTACAAGGGCATGTAGTAATAGGACAAGGGGCAATGGTTTTAAACTGTAAGAGGTAGGTTTAGATTGGATATTAGGAAGAAATTCTTCATTATGAGGGTGGTGAGGCACTGCAATAGGTTGCCCAGAGAAGCTGTGGCTGCCCTATCTCTGGAAGTGTTCAGGGCCAGGATAGATGGGTGATGTCATCAGGTGTGTTCCCACTCCTTTTGAACCACTGGAAGTAGTAGAAGAAGAAAATAACCTTTTCTAACTACCAGTTGCTAGTGGAGAGGTGTAACACCTATAAATCTGTTGTGGTAAAATGCCCCCCTCATCCTCACCTATCCAGCACTCAGGCATGTGGCAAGAGGCAAGGCAAAACCAGCAATAGACAAAATAGGAAATAGATAAAAATGTGTAGCTCCTCAAAGACAATTTTTGTGTGACATATTGTACAGGCAGTTGTCATCAGGTGGAGAAGCCACAAGGCTAATATAGAAGTGGTTTGGGAAGTAGGCAGCCAGCAGTGGATCCCATATGACCATTGGTTCCCACCTCTTACAGAGAATGTCCAAGCACTGGTAGACATCAACCTATTTTTTAACAGGCATTCTCTTGCAGTTGCTACACAGTACAAATTGAGGTGTTGAAAAGCATAATTTCTATATTTATGAAATGGATCTGAAGCTGAAGGTATAAAACCCAAAGCCTTTATTTCCAAAATTCTTCTCCTATTGTTATCACTCTCTCTAACTAGCTCAAAAATCAGTTCTGCTTTTACTTCTATACAAATTGTAAAACTGTTATTTACTATACAATTCACAATGTTCATGTGAAATACTTTTCTCTTAGAGGATTGGTCATGCAGGTTTTGCAAACAAAAGTGGAGATTGCCTAATAGACATTGGAAGCAACTAACAAGCAAACAAAAAACCAAAACGAAATCCCAAAAAAAAAACCAACAAAAACCCCAAACCAGAACAAAAACCAAACCAAACAAACCAACAACCCACACCAGTCAAACATAAAAACAAAAACCACAAAACCAGGCTTCCTTTATGAAAGGAATGGCCTAACTGCATTTGTCAAAACATAATCAGATTCTTGAGGGACATTATGACTATAATTGCTTTCTGGATACCTACAGTAGCAAAGACATGATTTTGATATTGTTGCTGGTTTGTGCCTTAACGTATGTGATGACAGCAGGAGTATGTAAAGTCAGATGAAGAAATATATCCCACACGTAATTTCTTTTTATTTGCTATACTTGAACAGGAACAGAATACTTGGAATTCTCATATTTCCTCAAAGTCAAAGGAATGTTGTGGTTGTGTAAAAACACTTAATGTGGAGCTAGCTAGGGTCAACATGGATACTGTTGTGTAATAACTATGTCTTATACATTTAATTTCTTATGTTTCGTTGTGTTTGCTTTAGTTTTTTGTTTGTTTGTTTTCCTTTTCATGATCTCCAGTTCATAGTGAACAGAGATGTTTTCGGAGAGGACTGTACTGAGAGTATGTCTGCACCATATGCTTTAATGATACCTCAATCCAATGTTATTCCCAATGAAACTGTAATGGTGAGGAGCTTAAAATACCTGAATACTATTCCAAGTCCCACAGACAACTGGGCAGTTTTGAATCACTTCTGTGCTGTGGGACACACACCAAGGAAAAAAAACAAACAACAAATCTGAAAGAGAACATCTAAACAAAAAAACATTGGAAAACCAGCCAGCATGGAAAAAACATTTCTGTCCTTAGGTATATAGGCAGGATTTTGCTCTGTACAAAATCAGAAATGAAAATAAGTCTCATTTCTGATGAAAACTGATGAAAACATCCACAGAACTTTTTAAAATCCCTTAAAAAATATACGGCTTAGAAAGTGGAAACATAAACCTGCTCTATTTTAATATGTTATTTTGTATTGATTAGATATTCATCAGTTTGGCTTTTGACACTAAATTTTATTCTTTCATGGAATAATAATGGTAAATTCAGCTTCCATATTATGACTTTAGACTCCATATTGAGGTGAAAATGCCTAGAGTTCCATTTTTCTGAATTCAATAAGCTCATTTACCACTTGCATAGTTATTAGTAGCAAATATATTGCTTGCATATCTACCATGATTATCTATTTGTAGTGGTTTATGAGGGGCATATGTGACAGTGTGTATGTTTGGAGAGGAATGGGATGGGGTTTCAGAACAAAAGCAAGAAGAGATAAATTATCAATGTGTACATTTAAAAAAATGAAATCTTTCAACAGGCAACATCAAGACTATGAAATAAATTGATTTTGAATACTTTTGTAGCAGATGTCAGCCACCTTACTTATCACTGAACAAGCCACATTTGAACTAAACAGCTTAGCACACTGAGGGATGTGGTTGCTGATTGAACACAGGTGTAATGGTTGATATACTGTCACACGGTCTGATGTTAACCTAAGATCTTTGTTGAAATAGTTATTACTGATGGCACAAAATGTAATTGCTAATTTTCTGCCCGAATGGTTACATATTTTCTCCAAATCTTAAGAGTTATTCATCCCTTTTCCACTGCCCATTTCTCAGAGTTTAAGGCAGATGTGTCACTGGTCCACAGACCAGTAATTGAACCTGTCACTTGCAATCTACTGACTTCATTCCTCAGAAATGTATCCACTGCTTCATTCACCTTCCTGCTTATTTTTCTCTAGGTATCAAATGTCCAGCTTAAACCTACGTAAACGTGTAGCCACTGTTTACCTTGCAAATCTTTGGTCTCAGAGCAAAGCATTCAGGAGCAATCTTGGCTGATTATTACTTTGCATTCATTGTAGAACTCATGTTCAAAATAAGCTCTCCCCTACTAGGCTAATTTTAATAAATGAATCAATAAAGTTCCAGGATTTAGAGTAAAACTAGATAGAAGTTATGACATGAGGTATTTTTACCTAAATGGGTAGCTACAATTATACAGTTTTGGTAACCAATGCTTTGAAAGATAGTACAAAGAATAGGCGTGTCTGCCAAAAATTGTAAAGGGAAAGATGTAAAGTAATCAGCACCACACAATAAAATAATCTTGAAGTGAAGTTTTACCTACACAATAATAATTGGGTAAGTATTTTTAAGCCCCAGTCTGTGGACTTTTGTACAGATGAGTATCTTAGTAAATGCCCATGTGATAGTATCATGCAACCAAGGTCAGAAAACTGAAAGAGCAGAAATAATTAATAATATATTAGTCAAGCAGAGTTCATGAGGTTTTTTCAAGTGGAAAATTTCTGAAAAGCTAATGAATGTTCAACTCAAGTTATGTATCTGTCTGTCTATCTATCTATCTATCTATCTATCTATCTATCTATCTATCTATCTATCTATCCAACAGTATACAAAAAAATCAACTCAGAAAATACCACGGCAGTACAGACAGTCTGAAATCCAGAATGGTACAGCATGCAGTTTCTAAAAAATTCTTTTTGAAGTATTGCATTTGGAATCTGTTTCACTGCCTCGTCACAAATAAATATTAATGATCTTGTCAATGGCATCCTAGCTCTTGACTGTGATGGTTACTTGGTAGTCGAGGCAGGATATGACACAAATTATCTTCCACGCAGAGCATCAAGTACAGCTGTTGCTATTCACATAATTATTTTCTCATTCAGACAGATAAATACTGGAAGGTAACACTTTACTAGCTTATACAGTTACACTTTATTCTGTTTTGTTTTGTTGTTTTGTGGTTTTTTTTTAATATTGTGTACAACACTTTTATCCAGAACTTAAAACAACATTTAATTTATTCTCAGTGGTTTCCCTCACTCCTGCTACTTTCTAATATGTTGCCAGTTAGAAACTAGTGCTAGGTCATATATATATATTTTTTTTGGGTAGACAAAACAACTATTATATACTGAATATATTGTATGTGTTGCAGGTGAGTGATTTAAGACATTCAAAAATCACCCTCAAAGTTAGTAGCAAAATTGGGTTTAATACGGTGTTATTAAACCACGACTTAACAGAATCTGATGGCAAGGTTCACTTCATTGCTTACAATGTGAAAGAAGCGCACAAATGAATCAAATCAGAATCTAGCTAGAATTATTTACACAGAGACCAGAGACACAAAAGGGTTAGGGAAACTCTCTCATCAAGTCACAAGGTTCAGGGTGGACCCCCTTGATTTCTAAATTCTTGATGAAGCTTAAGGCCCACTTTTAGGCAGTAAGGCAGGGCTGGGAAATGGATCCAAAGCTGGGCTGAGGTGAAGAAGTTGCTTTCAGGATTGGTGCTGTTTATATGACATCCTTATTTCTGAACTGAAGAAATGTGGATCACTCATTGGAGAGAGCAGCCCTGTGGAGAAGAACTTGGGGGTTTTGGCTGATGAGAAACTCATAATGACTCAGCAGTGCAAGCTTGCAGTCCAGAAAGCCGAGCATGCCCTGGGCTGCATCAGAAGAAATGTGGCCAGCAGGTCAGAAGAGGTGATTCTTGCCCTCTGGTCTCCTCTCATCAAACCCCACCCGGAGTGCTGCACCCAGCTGTGGGGGCCTCAACATAATAAGAATGTGGAACTGAGGAACTGGTCTGGAGGAGGGCCAAGAAGATGATCAGGAAGGGCTGGAGCACGTATGTTATGAACAGAGGCTGAGAAAGCCTGTTCAGCCCAGGGAAGAGAAGGAACTGGGGAGTCCTTATTGCACCTTCCAGTATCTAAAGGGGGCCATCATGAAAGTTGAAGAAGGACTTTTTACAAGGGCATCTAGAGATAGGACAAGAGGCAATGGCTTTAAGCTGAGACAATATATACTTAGATATTGTGATGGTTTAGACCTGGCTTTCAACCAAGAGCCCAACCCCACAGTGGCAGCCCCCCTCTCTCCTCCCCTGCCTCCACATAAACACAGGGAAAAGAGGGAAAGGAAAAGCTACCGAAAACACTGAAATGACAGAACCAAAGCTGTATATATACATGTATATATTTACATCTATATACAGTTACACAAAGACTATATACATAAACAAGAGAATCTCAACTCCCCAAAGCCAATTAAAAAAAAAAAATAAAATAAAGATATACCCAGCCAATACAGAAGTAGTAAAAGTAGTAAAAGAACAAAATACTTTCCTTGAAAAAAACAAAAGCCACTCCACCAGATC
>JAYRBT010000093.1:15041160-15054999 GCA_036023395.1 Myiotriccus ornatus
ATATTAATGCACTCCTTTCGCACCACGCTGGTGCTTGCTGAGTCCTAAGGACTCATTATAATAATATCATTGCTACAGTACATCACAATATAGAAAAATACAGTAAGAATTCTTTTTTCTTATAGCTCTGTTTTGACTACTAGAAATGTCTTCAATTCTAGACATCTCATTATAAGAGAGGGATAATTAAACTACAAGAAAGTCAGCAAACAGCATAAAATTATCAGGATGAAGAAAGTAGCATAGAGGGAAAATTTAAGAAGCATATATATGTATAAATTAGCTATGAGAATAAGGGAGAGACAGTTACAAATCTTAATAGCAGTCAAGGTGTACTGTAAGCACCAAAGGAAGATTATTAAGTTGTGAGTAGTTGGAAAATTAAAATACTTAAGTTGAGTATTAGGAAACCCTTCTTTGATAGTTGAATATATTAATCCATTGAATATTTATCCAAGCAGAATCTAAGACACTGCTAAAATTTGACTGTATAAAGCATTAGAAAATTTATTACGTTAATTTTTTCTTCTTTATTGACCATAATTGTCACATATTAGAATCAGGAATTGTCAAAGTCAATGGATTTTTTCAACACATCCTAGAGTACCTCATTATTTCTTACTCGTAAGTTTAATAATGATTCCAACACAGGGACAATTAGAGAACATGCAATGAGAAGAATACTGGAAACTCCAAACCCAAACAGAAATAAAGAATGGAAGAAAAAAGCAGAGAAGAACTTGGAGCCATGATTAGTAGGGCTGTCTGTTACCTGGCTTAAGGATGTATTCTTTGTCTGTTCCAGGAGTAGCCTGGATTGCCTACAGCTCTCTGTGCTACTTTTCCTGAAGATACTGCCGTGGTTGAAGACCCTCAGCAGGACAAGAGCCTCTGAGAATGATTTCTCCTGCAGCTGAAGCAGGAAGATGTTGTCAACAGGTGGGCTGTAGTAGACACCAACCATGAGGTTCCTTTGTTGCCTCGGTCTCTCAGACAACCCACTGCTTTCAGTCGTCTTGTGGCTCTTCTTCAGAAACAGGTCCCTACACTGGTAAAGGTGACACTTAGGAACATAGTTTAGTGGTGCATCTCTCACTACTGGGTTCGTGGTTGGACTGATGATTGTAAAGGCCTTTTCCAACTTAAATGATTCTATAATTCCATCTGTTACCTTTTGGATCTCTGCTTTGTGGCTGATGGCCCTACAGCAAACTAGAATCTTAAGGCCTGTCTGTTTACTTATACTGACAGGATGTGTAACTCCTGGGTTTTGTATTAAATTTAGGGTTACTGTGTCAGTGATTGACGTGACTTAAGAAATTGCATTAACAATTCCTTTGTTCCTATTTGACCAGACCATAATTACAGCATTTTCATGCTTGCTCTAACAGCATCAATCAAACTACAGTTTTGCCATCCTGTTTCTACAGCTGTCCCAACTCAGTCAAATCAAAGTGAAAATGTCCTTGGCTTCCAGTGTTGTCTTGTCTGAAATGAGTCATGGGGTGTCTTCTGCAGAAAACCTCCCAAAACATTGAAGGAACACAAGAAAACTCACTATGTATGCATATAAAGTTTGTTTTCCTTAGAATTATCTATCCCAGTTTAATATAAATAAGTAAAATAATTTATTTTGTTTTATTTGTTTCTTTGTTCATTTTGGTTTGGGTTTTTTTGTTGGTTTGGTTTGGTTTTTGTGTGTGTGTGTGTTTTTTTCCTTTCTGTGTATCACAGCCTCAATTTATATTCATTTACTGTAGTCTATCTGCAGATATATATTTATCTCCCTCCCAAACTCTTTATGTTTTTCTTTGCCTATATGTCTTTTTTCTCATTTATTTTCTACATGTGTTATTTAACTAGCCAAAGTAACTGAGAATAGTTTTAAGAACTTGCTAAAAAAAATTAAAGTTTTATTATATCAGTGGACCCATTTATCTTAATGATTTCCAATAACCTTATATCCATTGCAGAAACATTTCTTAAGTCAGGACAGCCTTCGTTTTATCCATGTATTCCAACAGCTGAGTTACTGAGAATATATAAAAGATGGTCTTTCACTGAATGGATGAAAAATTCTCAGTAGATCAGTAGATTCTGTGATGGGCATATGTCGTGGTTTTAGCTAGACAGCTACAGAATTTTCTCCCTTCCCCCTGGTCATCAAAAAATACTTAGCAACACAAAAGACCTAGCTGAGCAAGCTAATAGCCGAACTATTAGTCTCCTAGGAACAGGGCAGATAAAGAACTCGACCTTTTTGTTCTTTTTCTCTCGTCTCCTGGGAAAGGAGAGGGAGGAGCTGGGGCGGGGCTACAGGGTGTGCTGGAACTCAGGTCAAGAAGAGAGGCTGGCGTGTGCCTGTGAGCTCAGGGACCTACCTGGTTTTTTTTCTCTCCTTTTTTCCTTGTTGGAAGAGGAGTTTTTTTGCTGCTGCTGCTTTGTCCAGCCATTGCTAGCTGCAGTTTTTGCCTAACGTTCTGACCAGCTGAAGATCGTGAGTTTTCTTCCATTGGGAGACCTTTCTGTTTTGCTCTTTTTTGCTTACACCTCCCCTCCCCCGCTTTTTTCCTGGTGTGTGGGAAGGGAAGGAAAACCGAGTTTTTCTGGTTTGTTTTTTTTTTCTTTCTTCCCCCGTCCCCCCCACCCCCACGTGGCGGCAACCAGGGATCCCACAGCGCCACCTGGTGACTGGAATCGGGCACTACAACTTCTGCATCTCCAGTGATCCAGCAGCGCCACCTGGTGACTGCTATAGAACATTACAAGCTCCGCACCTCTGGTGACCCAACAGCACCTCCTATTGACTGTGATTGGAATTTCACCAAAGGGCGCAAAATTGAACTGTTTATGTTTTGTGGGTTTGCTTTTTTTTTTTTTTTTCCTGTTGCCTGTTTTATCGGCTAGTTTTTGAAGAGGATTATTTGTGAGTAGAGGAGTATTGTTTGGTTGTTTTACTTGTTTTTTTTCATCAATACACATACACCTTTTAATAAAGGGCTGTTAGTTTTCCTTTTCCATAAATTGTTTTTCCTTCAATTGGAGCCTCTTAATTTTGGATTTATAATTGCGTAGAAGAAGGAGTTCAGGTCTTTTCTCATAACTCATCCTCAACAAAAGACCCTTGTCTCATTTAAACTGAGACAGCATATGATGACCTGTTAAAAAATTTAATTCCTTAACATGGTTTGAAGTATATAATTTTTTTCCAGGAAAAATTCAAAACAATGCATTTTTTTAATATAACTAGTCACCTGTTTTTTCCTCTATTTGTTCTAAAATTTTTTTTTTTTTAAAGTCCATCATACTATCTTTTTTTTTGATTTTCAGTTTATAATTAGACACATATTGTACAAAGTGAGAAGTTATCAATTAATAATTTTCACATACTTTCTAAAATATGTGAGAATCCTAGCAATATTTGAAGGCATCGAAGTTGTGAAAAGCTATTTTGTCTTTCTTTACGTCCTCTAAGAGGAAACACAGAAAGTCTTGAAATAAAAATGCTTTCTTTCAGGTTGTTCAGTGTATCTGAAAAACTCTGTATCCCAGAATGATCTGGCTTTATTTACTGTTCAGAGGAGTTGCAATGTTAAGTGTGATCTTGCTGTCATTTGGGTGCCACAAAACCACATTCTTCTTTATAACTGACACTCCTTAGCCAACTCATAAATTCTGGGATACACTAATGCCCTGCAGTAATTCAGGGTGCTGAAGTCTGCATTATATCACAGTAGCTGTACATCAGCTGTAGGATGACTAGACCTTTGGAGATAAGAGAAGTATGACACAAATAAAACACTGGTTCCATGAAGCGCTTTGTCAGCAGAGAAAAAACATAGCATGAGTATGAAAAACATAGCAGCTTGACTTGAATAGATGGAATATTTCAATTTAGATCAGCTTGAAGCAGGCACTTAACTTTGTCTCCTTCTTCCTTTTTTCCTTTCTTTTTCTTTCCTTTTTTTTTTTGTGTTTTTTGTTTTTTCTTTTTTAATTCAAAGAGATTACATTTTGGAGAGATTTTACTGTCTATTGAAAAGCATATAATTATTTTTCCAATCAACTGCAATAAATATTTAGGCAAGCCATTTCAGAAGGATACAAACCAGTATTGCACAGTACATATTCTTTCCTGGATTCTAAATTCATTATTCTCTTCCATACTGCTCAAGACAGAAACAGAGAGAAGCTAGCTATTTTGCTAACAGAGAATTAACTGGGGTTGTATTAGAGGTTAAACATTTTCCATATTTTTTTATGTTTCTTTTACTTACTAGCAAGAACAAATGATTGTCATGCCTTTTCAAATGTGTGGCTTGTCAACTATGTCAGACAACTTCCTCAGGACTCTGGGATGGACTTGTACATGTTCAGGAGACTCATGTGGTCTCAAATCTGGTCTTATTTCATTGCCCTATCCCTGCCTTGATGTTAAGGAACTTGAGATGCAGGAAGATTTATAACTGTTGAAAACTGACGAAAAAATATTGTGGAGTATTTCAGCCTTCTCCATGCCAATCGCCATGAGTTCTCCTATCTCATTCATCAAGTATATTTTCTTTAATCTTCATTTTCTGACTAAAGACCTTGTTATTATTCTTTACATTCCTGGCCAACTTGCAACTTCAACTGCGCCTTATCTTTCCTGTTTCCATCCCTACAGACTTGGGCAACATCTCTATGCTCTTCCCAGGATACATGTCCCTGTCGCATCTGCCTATGTATTTTATTCTTACATGCCAACATTTTAGTTTAAGTGGGAAATCCTTACTGAGGACACGCTGGCCTCCTACCATCCTTGCTTGATTTCTTACATGTGGGAATTAAGAGCTCTTGTGCTTTAAGAATAAAGTTCTTAAAGAGCTGCCAGCTCTGTTCAGCTCTTTTCTCCTTGAGACCAATTTCCCAGGGATTCCCATTCATTAAACAACTGATACTTTGCCCTTTGAAAATTCAGTGTCCTGACTAGTTGTGACATGGCCCATATACCTCAAATGTGTGAATTCCACCAGGTCATGGTCACTTAAGTCAAGGTTGCAACCAGTCTTGAACTCTCTAGTTAATTCATCTGTGTTGGTAAGAAACAAGTGTAGTAATTTTCTCTTCTGATTGGGTGGTCTATCACTTAGATTAGGAAATTATCCTCAGCACACTCCAGGATTCTGCTGGACTCCTTGCAGCTTGCTGTGCCTCTTTTCCAGCAGATGTCATGCTGATTGAAGACTTTCAGCAGGCTTCGAGTAGGCAATCATGATGCTTCCTTTTAACAGCCTCCCTTATTCAGGTAGCCTGGAAACACCAATCATGAAATTTCCTTTGGCCCCTAAATTTTGCCCAGAAACTGTCCACCCACTCATCACTCTTCCTCAAAGACAGCTCTGTGCAGTTAATTTCTTTTTTTTATGCAGAGGGCAATCCCTCTAGTCCTCCTTGCTGATCTGCCCTTGAAGGCAAATTCATTACTGAGGCTGTAATCGTTTAGGCCTAGGCCTCTTCCTGGATATCAGGTCCTAACTACGGACGTGCTCATATCCCAGTATTCCATTCTATTCTTTACGTTAGCAGAGGTGGGGAGGAAGTTAGAGATTCAGACCCCTTCCATCGGGGTTGGAGAGGGCGGCTCTGCGGCTGAGCTCCTCTGTGGGGGTGTGGGCCTGTCGACCTGTGGTTCGTCCAGTGGTGTGGGCTGAGACGGCTTCTGCTTTCTGAAGGAAAGTACTTGGGTTTTGTTTGCTAATTCTTCACTGACTGGGTATATCTGTTCTTTATCTGTTTTGGGATATTGGAATTCTCTTTTAATATGTGTAGAGTATTGTAACTGTACATAGGTGTAAATATGTATATATATGTATATATATTGCTTTGGTTCTGTTACTTTGGTCTTTTGGGTTTTTTCTTGTCCTCCCCTTGCCTTCCCTGTGTTCACATAAGGGGGAGAGGGGAGACTGCAGCTGTGGGTTTGGGCACTTGACTGGGGGCTAGGTCCAAACCATCGCAGAGACCAATATTTTTTTTTTTTTGCCTTAAAGTTGAAATAATTTCTTCAAAGACTTAGTAACAAATCACCTCTGAACTTAAAATTTTAGAGTACTATTCTTGTTAGTCAATAACCTCCTGCATGAAATATTTGATAATATTTAATAGTGTTAAAAAGAGAACCAATGTGTAGTATGTGGTTTGGTTTTCCTAAAAATTCAAAAGTCAATTTTTTATTGGACGTTAATAGTTACTGAGTAACTATTCTATTTTATACACCAGACTAGATAAGATCTTGACGTTCAAAGGCACCCACATCTAATTTTTAAACTGAAAATCCCTGTTGTGTTTATGCTAATGTTGGGGAGTGATCTGATGGAGAAGCAAGGCATTAGGATGTGATTCCACACTGTGCATGGTGATGTACTATTCTCCTGTTAACTCTGGACTCACTACTGAAAGAAACTCAGGCATAAAAAGAGAAGGAGCAGTGTTCTCCTGTAACACCCTTTATCTACAGCACTTACATTTTCTTTAGATAAAAAGTCCTTCCTTCCTTGCTTTCTTCCTTCCCTCCTTCCTCCCTTCTTTCCTTCGTCCCTCCCTCCCTCCCTTCCTTCCTGCCTGCCTTCCTACCTTTCTTCCTGCCTGCCTGCCTTCTTTCTTCCTCCCCTCCCCCCTCCCTCCTGCCTTTTCTTGCTCTTTTTCTGTCCTTCTCTTTTCCTTTCTTTCTGTTTTTCTCCATTTATCTCCTTCTTTCTTTCTTAGAGTTATATCTGTCTTGATGTGTGACTGAACCATCTAGCAAGTATTTTACCTAGATCTGACTGAAACCAAAAGCTGAGCATTGACCTTGACTCAGAGCTCATCTAATACACCTAAGTAAGACAAAACACTTTAGAAAGTATATTGATGACTATATATTATTATATATTCTATTTATTTATTTACTAAAGAATAAAATGTGTTAAAGGACTGCACAGTAGAAAGTTTTACTTCAGGTTCTGTTTTTGGCTAAGAAGTTTCAAGTCTACTTCTTCACAAAATGATTTAGCCATCAGTCCTCTTGGGCAGGTGTATGTTCCTTCATACTGGATGATTTCTTGCAGCTGTCAGAAAGGAATTTGGCATTCATAAGGCAGGAAGAAGGAAAAAGAGAGAGAATGTGATGTGATAGCATTAACTTGATGATAGATACAACAATTTTCCTGAGAAATTTTGACCTCATGAAACTGAGGGTTGAATTTAGGCTAATGTTCCCATCTCCTTGGAGAATATTTTCATATAAATTGCAAATTATATTATTAAAAAATACATTGAGGAGCTCATATTTCATTAAAGTGCATTAAGAAATGGTTTTCTGATCCCTACTGGATACGTGTATAAACTGTTCCCTCTATTCCCTCTCCATGGGTAAGTGTTTCAGGTCTACATAAGTCCTGATATAGATACCTTTGTTTATTCATGAACCCAGTCCAATAAAATCCATTTTTTTTCCACAGCACCTTCTATTTGTGAGAGTAGGAAAATGGAGATAAACCACTCAAGATATTGTCCCAATTTAACCAGCTTATGCTTTTTGTTCCCATCTCCTGTGTTATTCCTCTCTTACAAGGCTTTGATGCTTGCTGATAAGGAAGCTTTTTAATATCCCCAGACAAGTAGTCTCCTTCTGAAGCCTAACTGATGAATTACCAGAACTGTCAGCAGAATTGTAAGTACTCGAAGAAAGGTAACCCTATGCTTGCAAGTTAGTTTTAGCAATTCATCTGTATTTAATGCTGCCTACAACACCAGCAGTTTATTTACCTCTAAAACTGCATGCATAGAGAGAATAATCTCTTGGATAGATCTAATTGTTTACGAATTTCTGAAAGGGAGTGGGAAGGACTAATAATTTTTTCTTAGGACATTGATTTTGCTAATCGCCACTAGAGAAACATGTAGCAGAAATTGATATTATGCCAATCAAGAATATTGGGTTAATTTTTTGAGATGCTTTTAAATTGTATGATAGTTTGACCTGTGGCCCATCATCTAAGCAAGAGGGAGCAATAACAAAACTTAGTCAATTACCTAGTTTCTTGATATGCTCTCTGGGACTGGCACATAACAAAGGTTACATAAAGAGAAAGAGTAGCAGAATTTATTTCTTTGTTAAGCAAAATTAGTTTGATGTGATTATAATTTCAGGGTCTTTTTGTTCACAACTTGCCTAAATATAGTTAGAGATTAAATTGCTAAGGAAAACAATGACATAATTTCATTTAAATTTTAATCTAGAAAAAAGCTGTGTGAGTATATTCTATGCATAACAAGTAGTGTTACTTCCAAATAACTGGAGGTCCACCATTTACCACTGTGGGAATGATCTTCCTTTATTTCAAGTGTTGTTAAGCAAAAGAAGGATGGAGATTTTCCAACAGAAAGTTTAGTGAATGAAAGAAAAAGGTTTGATGAGCCTATACTGTTTTGCCTTATCAACAGTTATGCTGAACTTCCCTTCTAAAAGTACTCATGTCTCTGATTCTCAAAGCAAGAATCTGAAACTGACACAGAAGTGCAGTGGGGTAATTCTTTATTCCTGTGATAAGTCCACCCCTATGTGCTCAGGCTAGAAAAAAAGCCCAACAATAAAACAAGCAAAAAAACCCCCAACCAAACCATCTTACATATATTAAACTTTTCCGTAGGAGCTCAAACCTCTTTAGATACGTTCTTCCATAGTATTTTATATTTTGACTAAGCATGTTCCATCCCAAACACCATTAAACCAAACAACACAGAGATGATAACTCCTAACAGAAGCACTCATGGCACTTGGAACGTGGTGTGCATTGTGAACTTACAAACAGACACTTTCTTTTTGCCCATCCATCTCCTTTTTTTTGATCTGTTGTTAACCCAGATATGAGAGGAGGGGAAAAACTCTATTAGGAAAATAATTTTTTTTGGAGAGGAAAATATAGCAAATAGAGTTCTAAAAGCAAAGAGTCCAAGACATTACTTCTGCTGCAGATGTGCCTTGAATCGTGTTTGAATTCTGCTCACCTGCAATACAGTTAAAAAACCCCAAAACAATTCACATTATTTTCCTTTAGTCTGCAAATGTTAGAATGGAATATAGGATAATCCAAAAAGCCCAAAAGAAGATGGAAAAAAGTTACGTGTCTTTAAAGAATATATCTTTTCAAAAGCCTGTATCTGTTTCAGCTCACACTTCATCACCTATATCAGCTTGTCCTATTCTTCTCAGATCTAATAACATCAGTGAGCTTTTACAAGAGCATTTGCAAACTTAAATTATATTGAGACAAGATCTACATCAAATCTTATCAATACAACTCAAAAATCACAGTATTGACTGCATTTGATGACAAGAAATCAGGTCTTAAAGAAGCCTATACCTGCAGAGAGATTCTAATAACAGCACTGGCAATATTGAAAATACTTCATATCAGATGTACTTGGAGGCTAAAAGGCTTGTTGGGTCTCACCTAAATGTGTAGATCACCAAAGTTTCTATTTACATTAAATACGCTGATACTTGTACTCATAATTTAAAATAAGTGTTGGGATCAAAAGTGTGCAAGGGTAGAGTGTTTTTTTCTGGATGCTGTCAGTTTTGCCAAGCAATTCAAATGTGTGATATGGAAGCACAGAGAAAGAAAAGAGCAAGCTGAGATGAAGGTAAAAGTGATAAAGACTTTATTGGACTTGTTCGCATAATTACAGGCCACTTCTTATCCTTTTTGACCACATCCTGAGCAGGAAATAGTAAATGAAGTCTCTGAATAGGAAAACTAAATTCTCTAGGAAAAGTAAACAGTAAGCAAATTATTTCAGGTATTCAGACAACCCCATGGCCAGCACTGAAGTTGTTGCCAATTCCTCTAGCAAGTACTATGCACCCATCTAACACTTCTGTCACAAATAAAGCACATACTTATCATTCATTCTCTTTCAAGGAATGCTTTCAGAACTCATAGGTGGCTTTACAGACAAATTAAAATGTACGAAAAAAGGTCTGTGTGTCTGAGTACAGATTGAAAATACATTCTTGCTTAGCAAAAGACAATTATTAGCTGGCTGAATAGAAATGGAAATTGAATTAAACTGAAACAGAAGTGCTAGAGACATTGAAAGGGCTATGAACTGATAAATATGGTTTTATTCATTGCTACATTAATTTTCTAAAACAACAACATAACAAGAAGATGACACTGGATAATATCTTTAATAAGGGCAAAACTGCAACAGGTTTTCATTAGGTTTTCATTAGCTACATGTTTATTTCGAGTGCTGCCCATAGAAAGATGTTTCCTCTGAAATGACTATACCTCAGAGAAAATGTTATATACTTGTATCTTTGATAAGCACCTTCATTCACAGATTTTTTTTTTTTTTCAAATGTTGAAGAAAGCGTTAAAGTGCCAAAGGGTGTGTGTCAGTTTGGCATATTAGTTTTTGCAGAACCCAACAGCAGGTACAATATATTTTAAAATACAATCCCAGTCCATCTGGTTATGTGAGATAATTTAAAAGTTGCATTAAATTTTTATTATCATTATGACAGTGATTCAGTACCAGCAGCCTACCTGGCAAGCCTATGCATTTTGTCAGAGCATTTAAGGCAACCACACTCTACTGTTTCTTCAACAAACCACAAAAACCACAAATTCATTCTACCTCAAATTGATTATTTCCTTCTTAGTGCAGAAGGGTTACACTTGTATTGTATAGCTACATCTTTGGCTTATTGAGATATTTGATTTTATATTGTTAAGTAATCTCTTCTTTCCTAGTGTCAGGTGGAGGGCTTTTTGGTTTTTTTGTTTTGCAAGGGAGCATTTTAAGGCGAGTTTTTGTTTATTTTGTTTGGTTGATTGGGGTTTTTTGTTTTGTTTGGTTTGGATTTGGGGGTTTTTTAAGAGAAAAGTTCAAGAAACTTCAGCAGTTCAAAGACTTGATTCCAGATCTGATGTTTAGTAAAGCAGTTGGAGATCTTAGTGAAATTTAAAACGTTTAATTCTGAAGTAAAAATTGATAATAGTTTTATGCTTTGCCCCGGATGCTTCTCAAATGCAGAGGTGAAGTTTTCAACCCATGTAAATTGAATATTTTTTGACACTTTTGTTTTCCTACCGAACTGTATTATTGCCACTTTTTTCTCTAGGTATATCCATGCTCATTTGACTTATTTACTGCTCCCTCTGTCAGGTAGTAGGAAACTGATCACATTAAGCTGTCTAAGTGATAAACAGATAAAAATTATTTTTCACTTTAAAATCAGTGTGAAAATTTGTCACATCAGGAATATGTGGCTGATAGAAAAGATTACTGATTAAAGCCAGATAATAGTAGATGCAGGAGTAGCTGTAGTCTGAGATTGGGGCAATGACCAAATGTGGTTAAAATGGCTAAAGAATGTCCACTTTTAAAGTTTGGAGTTGTTTGTGCACATAAACATAAATTCCTAGTAGTAATGTCCAAGGTTTTTTTGGAGTCTGGAAACAATGATGTGCTCCTCAGAGGTCCATCACTGAGGGAAGAAAAAGATAAGTTTGCTTACGGGGTTGCTCTTTCTGTTATGGCAGATTTTAATTCTCATTAACTGTATTTTGTGCTGTCATTTGGGAAATATTAGAGGTCTTAGAAGACCTGAAGGTACCTGTCATTTAGCTAGTAGAGAAGAATACTCCTTTTCCAGTTCCACTGCCTGGTATTTCATTGGTGTATTGTGTATGATCATTCCATTTATATCCCTCTGAGACAAATCTGTGGCATTTGAACTAAAGTGAAAGTGTGACTATGCTCAAGGAGAGAAGAAAAATATAGGCGTCTGCATAAGCTTAAGATAGGGGTTAGTTTCTCCCCTGAGGTTACAAGAAAGTTGCCCTTGTCTTAATTCCACAGATGCTCAAGGGCCTGGGATCGTTTCTAAATGAATTATTAGTCTGACTTACTATACCAGCGCGGCAAATCCTAAACTCATTTGTTTTCTTCTGCTGACATCTGTGGCAATTTTGCACACAGAATGAATATAGAACATCCCTCTTAGACTTTCACTGCACAATAGGCATCAGAATCCAGGAGCTGAAATGTTGTTTCTAATTTTAATGGAAAGTTGTATGTGGAATGAATAGAAACCATTGCCCTACAGCTTTACAGGTTAATTTCTTGCTAGCCTCTTTGTAGATGTACAATGGATTTTGGTTTTGTTTTTAACAGAAAAAACATGAGTGTCTTTCTATTAGAGCAATAAGCACATCTCCCCTGTAATGAACAAAATCTCTGATTTTAATAGGCACATTGAGCAGTTATGGTCCACTTGCTATGAAAGCTTTTTAAAGTGTGACCTTATATAAAATTATGAATTATCTTTAAATTGTACAGATTAAATGAAGGAACAATGGAAAATGTTATAAAAATGTATAATCATAAAAGAACATACAAAACCCTTGCTTTTTTCATATTCATATTTTTTTTAGCAAATAAAAAACATTCTAGTGCATATCAATTTGTTTCGTATATATTGTTATACATACAAAAAGAGCAACAATGCAAAAAACGAACTTTGGAGATTAAAATATTTCTATTTTACTATATTGAATCTTGACTGTACTATTTAATACAATGCCTAAAATCCTGTTACAGAATTGACATAATAAGATCATTCTCTGTTTCCTATTACTGACATTCTCTAGCATCATAACCCTGTTGGCTTTGGTAATGTAGTTGTAGTTCTTAAGTGGTTTATTATAAAAATTTTTGTCTGTCATAGCAGATAATTTTAACAAGATTTTTTTGGTAGTGTTTACTTCCATGGTGGAGAAGCAGACACAATGTGTAAGTCATTGAATTTTCCATTGTTCAATGCAAATTATCCACTGAAAGACAGTGCAGCACAGTAAAAACCAACTTAAACCCTCTGTGGAACTATTTAATAAGATTTTCCTCTTTATACAGTTGAGAAGGCCTAGTATAACTGACAACTCACAGTCATTCAAGGCTCTGTAACTACATATACTGGAATGCATTGTAGGTATTCAAAGGTCTTTTAAAGAACATGGTAATTCCCACAAATAAATTGCCACAATTTCATTCGTAATTTTTCCAAGTTACTCATTTGAATTTTGAAACTGCTTGGTAAAGACTGGGGGGGGGTGGAAATAGAGGTGACAGCAAAATGGTTGTCTAAAAACCTAGATACAGACTGTTGAATACTGGAAATTTCTTTTTCCAATCTTAAGTATGAAAACGTTTTGAAAATAAAGCATAGATTTACATACAAGAGGAACATGACTTTTAATTAAGTTTTTATTATGGAAAAATAGAACATTTCGACTTTATGGGCTTAAAGTGCAGGAAAATTAGCAACCCATGCTAGTGTTTGTTAATGTTGGGAAAGCCCTGAAATGCTCACTTGTTGCTCTTTGAAATTCATTTATATTTTAAATTTCTTAAGTTTTTTAATTTCCTATTTTGATTGTAGTTAGTATAAAGAACTTTTGTTCTTTTCTCTCATAGTCTTATGCTGCAAGATGGATAGGTAGGATCACATTAAATTAGGCTGATAGTCACTGCTAAAGAGCAAACAAAATAACAATTCAATTATGAAAAGGGAAAAAAAATATCAGATATAATTTGGCAGAGATTTTGCTAAAAAGGTCCGAAATAAAACAGTGTTAAAATTTACAGAATCACAGAATCAATTAGGTTGGAAAAGACCTCTGAGATTGAGTTCAACCCATGACCCAAACACCACCATGTCAACTAGACCATGGCACTGAGTGTCACATCCAGTCTTTCCCTGAATACCTCCAGGGATGGTGACTCCACTGTCTCCCTGGGCAGTCC
>JAYRBT010000093.1:15071814-15082772 GCA_036023395.1 Myiotriccus ornatus
ATATATATATATATATATATAAACTTTTGATGAAGAGCTACCCATCCTTAACCATTCTAGAAAGCATATAATTGCGGAGCCAAATTTTCCCTAAACAGGCAGATTTTAATTTATGCCATGGCTTATAGCAATCCTTATTTAATCTGTCCATTAAAATCAAGACCCTTGGGAAAGTCAAAACATTTTGGAACACAAAATGCCACTATTAGTAAAAGTATTATCCTTAGTTGAAAAGGACAAATTTCCTGGGAATCAAAAATGAATTTTGGCACTCTGTGAAGAAACACATTTCATGACAGACTTCTGGATTTTTTTCTAGAAGAGCTGACACAATTTGTGTGTTATTTCTGGTTGCCTGGGAAAAACAGAGATCTTTGAGGTCCATTCTGCATAAGGCAGAATGTTTGCTTCAGCACAAATTTCAGGAAGATTCAGGAATTAGTGATGATTCCATTATCTACTTTCCTTTTAGACGGTGATTAAGTCACTCTCATAATGAGATAAAATACTAGGATGTGAAGTCTTCCCTAACTATTTTTTTCAGTGTCATTTTTCTTAAAGATTTTTTTCTGTTTCTGACTGTGTCACATACATTCTGGTTTTGCTTTCAAGTGGGACTTTTTAGGAATAAAGTAGATATACAGCTACATCAGTATTAGAGATTTCAATCATATAGCAGGTAATTCTTTAACTGTACATTTTTACTAATTCAGTTTTACACTATCAGAAGAAAGTGGAATTCTATAAAAATATTTATAAATACTTTATAAGCAGAGTTCAAGGAAATCACAGTACTCTATCCACATGCTCTAGTACTATAAACAATACAGAAAAAATAGTTCGTTAACTTTCTACACAGCAAATTATGCCTCCCTTTCTGAGTCTTTCTCTTTTTAATGTTTAAAGTTATCTGTCTAAAAATGAGCTGAGTTAAACTACTTCAGCACTGCACAAGAACTGTTCAGACTAGAAATATTTCAAAAATCCAAAACTAAACACTGTAGTAATTTTATAACATCTTTGCACTTCATTCTTCTTTGTAATTCCCAGCTCCAGTACCCTAACACTAAGACTTTTCTTCTCATCTTTGTTCTTTGGAAGTTAAGATTTTTGTGGTATTTAAATTTCCTTCTTTGAAAATTATGTTGCCTAAATGTAAGCTGTGGCAAATATGACCAAGTACTTTACTGAATGAAATATAAATGTAAAAAATACATCTAATACATCTGATACATCTAATACATCTAATAAGGTTTGTTGTGAGTCCTTATATTAGAGCTGAAAGGAGATATAAATTTTCTGCAATGGACTCTTTCCAGGTTTGGTCACATTATGCTAGTAACATGATTATCTGCACAATCATTCATTTTTATTTTTTTTCCAGAAAATGTTAAAAATTTAGTACTTTTCTTCATTCCATTACTTGGTTTTGTTCTTGTATTTGTTAGACAATATTAAAACTAGAAATTTCAGTCTATGATAATAAGAGTCCCCAAAAATGCAGTGTTGTTCTCCAGGCTGAGAGCCCATAAGCTCTTTGTAAAACTGTGCTTTCTATAACGATTGCCAACAAATTCTGTAATCAAGTAGTACAGGCAGAGTTACCCCTGTGATATGAAAACAATCGACTGAGTAGTTAGTAGGGAAAGTTCTGGTCTTTGACCTCTGAAACACAAGTTTGAACTCAATTTTATCTTCATTTTTAGTGGGCATTAGGTCAAAAGCAAAAGTACTCAAGCATTTGGACACAACGTAGAACACGAGAAAGCACTGGACTTATCACTGTCGTCTATCTTCCCAGTGATGGAAGAAGAGAGACACAAGAAGGGAGCTTAAGGTTAACGATTATAAGCTCCTTTTTGTGGTGAAGCAATCACTCCTCTGAATTAAAAAATAGCTTCTAGTCCTAGCATAGCAGTACCATACATTTCACCAACCACAGTACCAGGTTTGATTTCCAGTGTCAGAGCTCATTTGTGAAACATCTTTAACATTTTCAATTCCACCATTTCCCTAGCCACTAAAAGTTTGGGCTGTCACATTTCCGAAAACTCCTCAAATACATCTTACATATGATAAACAAATTCTACTACTACAGTAGAAGTTACATTGAAAATTAATAGAATATACCTTATAAATCAAAACTCTGAAATACCTTTCACACTTATCTGCCTTTTTTCCACTCTGCTGTCCCTAAGTGCCCCTTCCTGTTCCATTGTGGTGAACTTTTTAAATGCAGTTTCCTACTGTATGTTGTTTCATTTTCAGGTTTTTTTAAAGATAGAATGGAGAAATTTTTGCTTATTTCAAAGCGTCATCTATCTTAATAGAAAGCATAACCTAGAGTTAAAAACAGAACCTGGGATGGCTTATGTGAGGTAAGTAATTTCTTTGTTCTGAAGCAGAGTATGCTTGCTGTCATATGGTTTAAATTTTATGTCTGTGTGAAAGGTATGCATCAAAAGCCTATATCCTTTGGATCTCTCAGTTCATATGATCTTTTTAAAATTATTTTTTATGAAGTTATAGTCCACTCCCTTACAAAAATGTCTAAAGTTGTAATATATTCAAGAAGTTTCAACAGGTCTGCAGAGATTAAATTTAAATATGTGTTAATTTAATAGATAAATAAATAAAATACATGTTCTGTGCAGCTAAATGAGTAATACTTTAAGTTAATTTTCTGAGGTACTGACCTTCATTACACTGACAAAAATCAGCTGCACATCAGATTCCCCACATGGAATGATTTTTGTTTTCTCTACCTATTGCTTTATACTGACCTATCAAATTGAAAGAAGTATATAAGCCAGGCCATCGCCAAATCAGTGGGGTTTTTTTAGTTTAAAAGCGACTTTTTGTGGCTGTCCTGAATGGGCTATGTATATATATTGAATATCAAGGTAATCATCAACACCCAACTTGTTCTGCATATGAAGGAGCGAAACAATATTCTTGATCTGCCATTCTATCATCCTTTGGATTTTGGTCTTCTGCACTTCATCAAAATGCTGTATAACATAGTTTGTTTGTGTATTCATGTACATAATTACAACTTGCAATAGATATTTTCTTAATCCTACCAGAGTGAAAGGTCTTCTTAAAGCTGCCTGGAGTCATAGAGAACTGGGAATAAGGGCTCCATTGGTTCTTCTTAGTTCTACTTTGCATACAGTAGAGATTCAGTTGATTTGTGACCTTAATTTAAATTATCTCGGAAATATACTTTTCCTCTGCCACCTCTAGGAAAATAAAACTATTTTGTAGAAACATGGTTGGAAGTCACATTTGTTTGGAAAAACATAGACATGACATTCTGACAAAGCTGCCTGGAATTGCTTCTGCTGTTTTCAAAAGAGAACACTTTGATTTTGCCTTTTAAAATTATTTTTTCCCAGTATTTAATCAAAGAGAAATGTAAATTTGTAAATATGGAACCTAAAATTTCCATTGAATTCTCATTAAAATATGGGAAAGATAAATATCTAAATTTTCCTTTTATTTATTATTTAATTATTTATTTTTTATTTATTCTTTTATGTGATTTATTAAATTTTCCTTTAAATTTGCCTTTTAAAACACATGTTACTGTGATATCTCAAAACAAGAGAAAACCTAGACACTACTGGCACATCAGTCATTCAGTTAATTTTCAGTTTTATCTTGCAATGTCTGTGCTTTCATAGACATCTTAAAAAATATATATATATAAACAGATCAGATTACCACTGTACTGAGGACTTAGCTTCAAGTTAGTCTATTCTTCCCAGAGGAATTCTATGCATAGAGCTGAAGAGACATGAAAGCTGGGGTTCTGCCACTGAAATAAAAAATGGTATAGCTGTTGGCACCATGTGTTGATATGAAGCATGGTGTAGCATCAGAATAAGCTGAACTGTCTCTCCGTTACGAGACCTTATGAAATCATAATGCAAGACTTATGATATCATAAAGCAAAAATCAAACCAGAATTGGTAAACTTAATCAAACACAGAATCACAGAATTAGTTTGGTCAGGAAAGACCTCTAAGATCATCAAATCCAACTTGTGACCCAACTCCACCCTGTCAACTAGACCATGACATAAAGTGCCTTGTCCAGTCTTGAACACCTCCAGGGATGGTGACTTCACCACCTCCCTGGGCAGTCCATTCCAATATCTATTTACTCTTTCTGTCAAGAAATGTTTCCTAATGTCCAACCTAAACCTCAGCTGGTGAAGCTTAAGGCTGTGCCCCCTCATCCTGTCACTAGTTGCCTGGGAGAAGAGACTGACTCCCACCTGGCTACAACATCTTTTCAAGTAGTTGTAGATAGTGATAAAGTCACCCCTGAACCTCCTTTTTCCCGGCTAAACACCCCCAGCTCCCTCAGCCACTCCCCACAGGACTTGAGTGTTGCAATATTATAAATATAATAAATAAAGGGTCCCAGTGGACTGGAGAGACACCAGTGTGGTGTATAGCAAAAGATCCTTTATTGAAAGAGACAAAAGCTTAACTAGTGGTTTCAAGTTGTAAAACATCATAACGTGACTTTCTTGACCAATCCTAAACAAGCACTCCACTGCACATGTGTAATAGACAACTTATGGACCACAACTCCCAGAATGCCTTTTTGGCACCCCTTCCTGTAACCCGAAACACTACACTTGTGCTCCAGCACCTTCACCAGCTCTCTTGATCTTTTCTGGACCTGCTCCAGCACCTCAGTTGAGAGGCCCAGAAATGGACACAGAACTTGAGGTGTGGCCCCCACCAGGGGAAGAATCATTTCCCTAGTCCTGCTGCCACACTATTGCTGATAGAGGCCAGGATGCCATTGGCCTTTTTGACCACCTGGCCACACTGCTGGCTCATGTTCATTTGCTGCACACCAGCACCCCCAGGTCCTTTTTCTCCGGGCCACTTTGCAGTGTTATCTTTTGCTTCTCAGTAGCTGCCTGTAGCATGGTAAAATATGAGCCTTAGAAGAACTTGTGGAGCCTTGCAATTCCATGATGAACATTAATTAGTGATTAAGACTTTTGACTGAATGACAGGTTAGCATTATACTGAGGGAAAAGATCCTAGACAAAAGAAGCAGTTGCATTTATAACTGTACCCAGGTTAAGGAGATAAAACTGACTTAACCTTCCTGAATTCTTCATGAGTCTGCAAGTTGATCATACACAAACAGGAAGATGAGTTCAGGGGAAAATGTACCTGGCAATGCTTACAAAACAGAATCTTTGTTAACCCCCAAAAAACCCAAAGAAGATAAAAGAAAATTACTCCCCATCATGGTGATTGCTGTAGCATTTGAAACTTGCTTTGAAACTTCACTTTGTATGCTGGAAAATTAAAATCATATCAAATTGCATTTTGAAAGAACTACTCACAATGAAACCATAAAATAAGGATTTTGCTCATTTTCTTAGCTATTTTGAAAACCATGATGCAAACAGCAGGTGTTTGAAAACCTTAATGTGTTATCCCTATGATCAGCAGCAGGAAAACCACCCTACACCAGGATGCTCATTTATTTTAGAGATGCCCCAAAATTTTAAAGGGCCATCTGGTTGCAATCAAGTATTTCAGTAAGTGAATACATAGGCTATGGCTTATGATGTTTGTGTGGGCAGATGTCTAACATGCAAAATTATTAACAGAATGTTGGACCTCAAATGTTTCGGTTGTGTCTGGGTGCTGCAAATTATGAGATAGTACTCAGAAGTCAGCAAAACCTGAAAGCTCTGTGGCTGTTAAAGCTCCAGAGGAATCCACGATAACTCAGATTCTGATTTTAAGTTATATATAGAACTCTCCCCTGTGTGTAACTGCAGGTATTCCCTCTTTTAGCATATATTCAGTCTGTGACACCACAGCAAGCACACAACCATGATGTTCCCAACGACACAATGAGTTAGTGCTCACATAAAAAAATGACAGAAGCTGATTGCATATTATCAAGACAACACAGGAAATGAGAAAATTTACAATATTCTTTATAGAGAAATTTTTTGAAGAATCATGAAGTTTTCATTTTAGAAGAACAAAAAAAAATGAAGGTTAGCTATGTGGTCATTTTTGGAAGGAGGTTGCCAATCCAACTTGTGTTACTGACTTTAAGGAGTGACCTCTAGGTGGAAGTGACTAGACACTGAGGCACTGAAGCATGTCCAAAGAAGGGCAATATAGCTAGAGAAGGATCTGGAGCACAATGCTGATGAGGAATAGCTGAGGGAATCCTGAAGAAAAGGAGGATCAGGGGAGATTTTATTGTTCTCTGCCTAAGAGGAGGTTGTAGCAAGGTAGATGTCAGTCTCTTCTCCAAAGTAACAGTTGAGAGGATGAGAAAAACTGGCCTCAAGTTGTACCAGGAGAGGTTTAAATTTGATATTAGGAAAAAAATGGAAAGGACTTGTGGTAGTTTTAATCTAGGCCTTCCTTGGTGACCGGTTCGTAACCAAGGAAGTGGCCATGTACACAGTATTCCATACGATTTTTACGTAAATCGGGGTATAAATAAGAAGGGAGGAGAGGCCTCCGCTCTCTTCTCTTCCGGCGAGGTTCAGGAGCAGTGGTTCCTTGCGTTGGTCTCGCTTATCTAAGGCTGAGGTCTGCAGCGACCACTGCTCTGCCACATGGAGGTTTGGAGAGTGCTGGCCATGTCTGCCAATCTTGCTTTTCTAAGGGACGTGGTGAGATTTGTTTTGCTAGTTATTAGTATAGTTCTTGAGTTTGATTGCGTCTATCTGTTCTGTGTCCCTTTTTGTCCCTTTTTCCCCTTTCCCTTCGGGGGGTGTTTGAATTTCCTTCGCTATGTACATAGTATTTTAATTGTATATAACTGTAATATACATAAAATATATATATTTTTATATATCTAGATTGTTTTCAGGTTCTTTAATTTGCATAGTTTTTTTTCTTTGCCCTAAGGGAAGAAGGGAGGGGGAAGGGAGTTGCTACTGTGAGTTCAGGCATTTGGCAGGGAGCCAGGTCCGAACCATCACAGGACTGTAAAGCATTGGATCAGACTGTTCAAGGAAAAGGTGAAGATACCATCTCTGGCAGTGTTCAGAAAATGATCAGGTATGGCACTTGAGGACATGGTGAAAATGATGGTGGTGTCACCTGTTGGGCTTGGTGGTTTTAAGGATCTTTTCCAACCTTAACAATGCTATGAATCTATGATTGTTATATTTCATTCAATGTGATAGAAAGATTTCTTAGTGTTAACATCTCTTGCTGTAAGAGCATGAGCACTGCCTGATACACTTGCAGAATACTGTCTTAATTTTACTTGGATGCCCACTTGTCTTACAAACTCAAAAAAAAAAAAAAAATGGGGTCGAAGGAACATCAGCAGTAGCTGAAGCACAAGATGGGAAAAGATGAGTAGCATTGTGCTAAGCCTTTTTTTCTGTGGGTCACTAGTTCAATATCTGTTGTTGCTTATACCAGCTAAAAGTAATTAGGATGACCACATGACATATTATTGACTTCCACATCACAAAAGTGATTCACACAAACAATTTTTTTCATTAAGGTTCTTTTCTTAGTTGTTAAATGAGCCATATCAGCAGATATGGCATTTCAGAGTTGAGACCTATGGGCAGGCACTATAAGAAAACATGCTTCAGCTGCTGTGGATATGTGGATAGAATGAAATGCTCGTTTTACGAGGTCTTAAGAGCACCTTTCATAAACATTGTGTTGATCAAAATTAAATCTGGTTTGTCTTCCATACAGACATACACAACACTTAATTTAATGGGTTTTTGTTTTTCTTTGTTTCTCCTCAAAAGGATAACTTTCAGGTTTCAAAGTTAATAGACCTTGATACAGGTGTGGTGTTTTGTTGTTGTTGATGATGATGTTTTGTTCATTGCTCTGTTTTCTTACAGGTATTTTGTCATAGACAGAATAATAGATGAAACAATTAACCAAGCTGTGTCAAAGCAAAAATTTTGCATACTGAAAATATTTTAAAGATATTGTGGGGTTTGTTGGGGTTTTTTTTGAGCAGGAGTGTTGATATATTTTTTAATAATATTTACTTCTGTGTTACAGGATCTGAAGCCGTATTTTATCCTTAAAAATTGTACTAAACAATAATGAGACTATATGGCAGAACATACTTACTCTAGCACAGAACACATAAATCTTCAATCTTCAATAACAATATTATTTCTGTGATTCCCTTGAAAATATCTAATTTCTTATTTATTTGATTTACTTCCTTCCTGGAATATCATAAAAATGTGGAAGAATTGCAGCCTTATGTATACAGGCTTGAAAAGATGGTGGAGATAGGAGGAGGTGTAAAAGCAAGTAAAATATTAAGTAACCTATGCTGTATTTTTGATACTATTTCCCATCATATTTTCAGTATAGAAGTGTTGAAGTGCACTCTAGACTAGTGTCAGTGAGGTGAGCTAAAATCCAGCTGAACACCCTGTCTCAAGCAGCTGTGATAACCAACACAAAGTCCACCTGCAGGCATTTCACTGGTGAGGTACCCTAGTAATGAGTACCAGTGGCAGTACTGTTAACATTCTCTAATGATCATAGAGTGCACCTTCAGGGAGGTTGCAGATGATAAAAAATTAGGTGGAGTAACTTGTGCACCAGAAGATCATATTGCCTTCCAGAGGCTGGAGAAATGGGCTGACAGGAACCTCATGCAGTTCAACAAAGCAGATGTGAAAAGTCTTACACATGTGAAGAAACTATCTCAGACACCAATGCAGGCTAGGGGCTCCTCAGCTGGAAAGTGTCTTGGCAGAAAAATGACCTGAGGGTCCTGGTGGGCAACAAGCTGGCCATGAAACAGCAGCATACCTTTGAGGTTCCCTCTGAACATCGGGAAACAGTTTTTTACTTTGTGGGTGACTGAGCACTGGCACAAATTGTGCAGAGAAGCTGTGAACTCTTCCTCCTCAGAGACATTAAAAATGTAAATGAACATGATCCTGGGCAGCCTGCTCTAGGCATCTCCCTGCTTTGAGCAGGAATTCAGACTAATTCTTTGTAGGTGCCTGCCAGCATCATCTGTTCTGTGGTACTGATTTTATCCCATAACATGTGTGTTGAGATAAATATGGGTGAAACAGTTTGGGTTATGTGTTCTCCAGTCCCATATTTTCTGTGTTTGTGCTGACATTACCATACAACTGAAATATCCAGTATCTTTCCTTAGGTAAGTTGTTAAACACATCCTAAGTCAAAGAAATCTGTGTGGAAACACCTCTGCCAGGATTTAGTGACCTCTTCTTACCTGAGTCGTTTACTACAGAATAATATGGGCTCAGCTTCTATAAACAAGAAGAAATATGTGGAAAGAAAAAACAAAACAAAACAAAAACCCCCACAAAACAGAAAAACAAACAAAACAGAAAACCAAACAAAACCCAAACAAACAAAAACCACAAAACCCAGAAAAATAAAAAAAAAAAAACCAAAAAAATTGCTATCAAAAGAAAAGCAATTATTTCTAAGTAAATGTATTTCCCTCTATATCTAGAATCGGAAAAGTTACAGTAACTAATTTTTAATTCATTATTTTCAAACTGTGCTCAGTGTTTATACTTGTATCTTTTAGTTGTTGCTAGTGATCTTTAAGAGAATATTCATGTTTTCTCCCTTTTTTCCTCTCCTTTTCTGATTTGCTAAAAGAACTCCTCATGCCTGTCTGTATGTCTACCTACTTTTCACTGACAGCCTGGGAGTAAGTGAGAGAAGAATTTTTCTGTAATCCTGGGGAAAACATACAGAAATTTGTCTTTTGATGGCTTTATTTTCTATGTTGAATACATGTTTTATTTTGGAACTTTTGTGACATTTGATTGTTTTCTGACATCGTTGTAGTGGATACTTCAAAGTGCTTTGAAGTGCTAAGATAAATGGGTAAGTCTGTGGGCAAGGCAGCAATGAGGGGAGTGGGTATGGTGTAGATCTCATAGAGTGAGTGATGATTTTTCCAGGTGATCTCAAAAGATGCTGTATGTATCTTGCTGATGGTCAATAATTAGGGTAGAAATATTGGAACAATCAGCTGCATATAACCTAAAACAATTATAAAATGACTAAATAAATCATGTGCTTATCCACACAATGGATGCCAAAGCTAAGCATGACAAATTCCAGCACTGAGTCTGACTTTTTAATGTTATGGGGTTTTTTGCTTTTTGTTGTTGTTGTTTACTTGGGTTTGTTTGTTTGTTTGTTTGTTTGTTTGTTTGTTTCTATTAAAGTCACAATGTTAAATTGATTTTTTTCATGAACCTTGAAATCAGACTTTTGGTGCTCCATAGTAAATTCTAATTGTAATCAGAAAGCAAGTTCGAAAACATGCACACTGCTCAACACTCACTGAGTGCTTTTCTCTGTAATGCTACTCTTTTAGTTCTTTTCAGTTCACTGATCCTTCTTACTTCTCCAAAAGCCAGTAATAGGCTTCTCCTAGTTAATGTATATTTTCTGACAAAAGCACTGGGAGAGTAGGCATCCAAGAAATTTACACAATGAAAGAAAAAATATGGTTATCACTAGGGTGACTAGCAAAACTAATTATTTGACTCACAAGAGAAAGAGAAAAGGAAAGGGAAAGGGAAGAAAAGGAAAAAGAGAAAAAGGAAAAAAGAAAAAGGTTGTTACTGATAGAGTATGATGTGTTAGTTACAAATTTATTTGTGAATTTAAATTGAAATTTGTGAAGTCTGTGAGTCACAATCTGTATTTTCACAAAGAGGGAGAAATGTCTGTATCCCCTCTCTGCAATGATGAATACATAATTCCTATCCTGTGGGATCATGTATGATTGTGGACATTCCATCTCCTCACAGAAATATGTATTAAGTAGGAAGAGGACTGGAAGGCTGAATTTTTAACATCATACTATGTGGGAGAACATGATGTATGTGTGAGCAATTTATATTGTGTGTGGTACTTTTATAAACTTTTATATAGTTTTGT
>JAYRBT010000093.1:15097447-15115917 GCA_036023395.1 Myiotriccus ornatus
TATAGTTATAGTTCTTAAGTAGTTTTTATTTTGCTAGTAATAAATGTTCATGTTATTTTCCTAAATCCAGTCTCTTTCGTCTGCATAAACCTTCTCTCAACTTAAAGTAATTGTGTGGGGAGTGTGAAAGCAAATTGACCCAGAGCAAAACCACGGCACCAATATAAATAAGAAAAAAATTTTGTGCTTTCAAACAGGTAGAGATAGGGCTTAGATGGTGAAATCGGCTACTCTTGTAGTTCTAAAGTGTATATTCTATTTTTCCTGAGATGAAATAGCTTAGCAAAGCAAGCAAAGAACAAGCAAGAATAGTTACGAGCCTTGGCCCAGTCACGGAAATGCGTCACAGGCGTAAGTGAACCCTAGTCCTGTGATTGAAGGGCCCTGTTGGATGGTTACAGGCTCTTCAGGAGGAATAGACAGGGCATGTAAGCTTGAGGAGCTGGAAGACCATGGCTGTGAGAGTGATAAACTTCCAGTCAACCCCAAACTTGTATGGCATATGCTGCTCCAGCTGGATCCCTATAAGTCTATGGAGGCTGATGGGATTCATCCAAGGGTACTCAAAGAGCTGGTTGATGGCACTGAGAGACCTCTCTCTATGATATTCAAATGGTTTTGGGAATCTGAAGAGGTCCTGTTTGACCGGAAGATGACAAACATTGTCCCAGTTTTCAAGAAGGGTAATAAGAGAGACTCTGGAAACTACAGGCCTGTCAGCTTCACTTCAGTGCCTGGTAAAATTATGCAGAAGATTTTTCTGGGAGCTATGGAAAAACACCTGGAGGACAATGCAGTCACTGGTCACAGCCAGGATGGTTTCATGAGAAGAAAGTCCTGTTTTTCACACTCAATTTCCTTCTACAACAAGGTAGCCTAATTAGTGAATCAAGGGAAGCCAGTCAACGTAATCTTTTTTTATTTTGCTAAAACATTTGATACTGTCCCTCACAGAATCCTTCCGGACAAAATGTCCAGCACACAGCTGGATAAACACATTATGCAGTGAGTGAGCAATTGGCTCATGTATTATAACAAAGGGTTATAGCAGCTGGGGTGTTATGAGGCTGATGACCATTCACTAGTGGGGTTCCACAGAGCTCCCTCTTAGGCTCTGTGCTCTTCAATATCCTCAAACACGACTTGGGTGCAGGACTCAAAGGAACACTAAGTAACTCTGATGGTGGTACTAAATTAGAAGGTACCGTTGGCACTTTTGAGGACAGGAAGACTTTGCTGAGAGACCTTGAAAAATTAGAGGACTTTGTCATCACCAACCATAGGAAGTTTAACAAGTACAAGTGCATAATTCTGCACCTGGGATGAGGAAACTCTGAATGAATAGACAGAGCGAGAAAAGAGATGCTGGAGAGCAGCTTCACAGAAAGGGAACTGGGGGTAAATTAAATATGAGTTAGCAGTGTCCTGGCAGCCAGGAGGGCCAACCTTGTCCTCGGGGGTATCAGGAAAAGCATTGCCAGCCGGGTGAGGGAGGGGACTGTCATGCTCTGCTCTGCACTGGGGCAGCCTCACCTTAAGTCCTGTGTGCGGTTTTGGACCTCAATATAAGGAGGACCTAATGCTCTTAGAGAGCATCCGAAGTAAGTCCATAAAGATAGTAAAGGCTCTAGAGAACAAACCACAGAAGGAGTGGCTGAGGTCACTTGATTTATTCAGCCTGGAGAAGAGGACAGGAGACCTCATTGTGGTCTTCAGCATCCTTCCGAGAGGAAGCAGAAGGGCAGGCACTGATCTCTTGTCTCTTGTGACCAGTGACAGCACCTGAGGGAATGGCATGAAGCTGTGTCAGGGGAGGTTTAGGCTGGATATTAGGAAAGGGTTCTTCATCCAGAGGGTGTTTGGGCAGTGGAACAGGCTCCCCAGAGAAGTGATCACAGCACCAAGCCTGAGTTCAGGAAGGGTTTGGACAATGTTCTCGGGCATGTGGTGTGATCCTTGCGATGTCGTGAGCAGGACTAGGAGTTGGACTCGATGATTTTTGCTGCTCCCTTCCAACTCAGGATATTCTTTGATTGATTAAAACCATCATTAAATCCACAGCTGGCTAAATGATTATTGCCCTCAGCAAATACTCTTGGTAGCTTCATGGAGCATGAAAAATCTCTTTGAGTAACTTTCAGTAAAAGATGTTGAAGTGAAGGAAACACAGGTTGAGCCCCAACCAATGGATAATGTTTTCATTGTTATCTGAAAACTTTACTATGATTCTGCTGACTGGTGCACAGCTCTGGAAAATCGGAAACTAAACACCAGAATAAATTAATTTTTGTTGATCCCAGTCCTCTACACCAGTCTCAGATATTAATAAAACTTAAAAGCTTTTCCAGATGGCAGATGCATTCAAGGCAGCTGTTTCACTGTCCTACACTATTTATACAAGGAACTTTAGAACACTACAAAAAAAAATCACTGTCAGCCTCCTATCACTGATGTAGTTCTAGAAAGGTCCTTACTTAGTAACTTTATAATAATTTAAAAAATCACACAGTACTTATGACATATATGACATGAGTCATGACAGATTTCACCATTACTCAAGAACAATACAATGCAGCTGAGTGTTCATGGCTATAAAGAACTCAAGATAATGCCGTTTAGTTCACAAGTGCTATACTTTAATATTTTCCATATACATTATATTCCTGTTGATGATTGCTTTTGCTACAATCCATTTATCAATCTATTAAATATCTACCATCTTTTTTTTTCTCATGTTTACAACATTCATAAAGAAATTCCAAACAAAATAAAAAAATGCAATTTTATGAAAGAGGAATTATATCTGAGAAATGGGAAATTCTAAAAAACAGTGTTCTCTTCCTCAGATATTTACAATAATGCCTCTTTCTTTCTTTGAGGAAACGCAAAGTAATCTAAAAGTCTGACATTTTGGAAAAAATAAACAAAGGGAATTAAGATGCTGCAATAACCCTCTTTTCTATTTGTCTTAATAGTGGGTTTTTTTTGGTTACACGTGGTCACTTGTGTGTTTGTGTCTTTGTTCACACTGTTTCAATTTTGTAATATTTTGGGAGTAATTCTGTGAGCAGTGATGTAACTGAATGAGTGCCACAATAAATAAAAAAAAAATGTTTCTTTCTGGAGTGTGTTATTGAATTTCAGAGGAGGTCCACTCCTATAATAATGTTGAAACTCCAAATGAAAAATATTTAAAGAATGCTAACAGTATTATATCTTGGAGTGGATCTACAGTTGCATGTTCAGAAACTACAAAGAAAGGAAATGAGAATGGGAGTCACAGATAAAATGGATTTTTTAGTCAGTGGATAGATTTCACTTCTTAGAAGTTCTGAATTAATAAAGATGTATTTGCTGCTTAAGCTTTTCCTCTGGTTGTTTTAATTTTCTTTCTTTTTCTTCATAAGTATTAAAATATGCCCAAAATTACTAAATTCAAATAAATCAGATTTATAGAAATTAGGTTTCTTATTTTTCTTCTACAAAAGTAATATTACTAGTTGAGAAAGTAAATCCCAGGATAAAGGGAAAACAATGCAAAATGTAAACAAAGTAAACATGACAGCATAAATGAAAGTATAAGGCTAATGAATTGTTAATATACTTGTTCAGGAGGATAATACATAATCTTTTATCTGGTCTAACGCAGATAGGCGAAGAGGTAGCAATTAAGGCTAATGGAAGAGGGTGTGGGTTTTTTTCAGACCTGGGTTCTGAGACTGCTTACTGCAAATCAGTAGTCTAGAAATGTAGCAGTTATTTTAAAAGCTTTGCAATATGCAGAGTGCAATTGATTCTGAATGTTCTGGATGGTGATCTATTAAAATTTCAGAAATAAAAAAGCCCTGTCTGGTAGACAACTAGTTTTATAGAACTTCTCTGTCATGCTGCTTTTTACAGTTTATTGATCTGGGAACCAAAGAGCCTGCATAATAAGTCCTTCATAACAACTTGATCTACACATTGCTTGCCATGTAAAATCAGGGTTATTTGACCTCAACAATCAAAAACTGATTTAATTTATATGCCCTCAACCACATCCTAAATGACAGAATTGAACATTTCAAAGATGTTCTAGCAGGTACCCATAATTTGCCTTTATGAAGATTTACTTGAAACAGAATATTGAAGTGTGAGTGGGGCAGATTGTTTGAAAATAGAATTCCAGTTTTTCTCCTTTTGTTCATTTGTACATATATTTGCAATATGTGCTCTAGCAATATTAGTAGCTCCCTCTTAAAATTCAATTCAAGTGATTGAAAAAGGCTGTTGAGATATGCTCACTGTCACTAATGAGTATTCTTTGAATAAAGCAAAGCTGTCTCAAAATGAACACATTTGTCTAAAGTCTTTGTATCCTCCATAATATGTTTCCCACATGAATTTTTATGACAATTACTGGCCTCAGAAAGCCATATAATCTCTTTGCATTTAGGGGCCACAAAACACATTCAGTGAAGAAACTATCATGTACTAGCTTATATCTTGTATGTTGTCTAACTAACTAGGGTGGTAAAATCACTTGATTTGGCATCTTATATGCAACGTGCTGTATCAGCTGAGTACAAAGTATGAACAAATCCTAATGTTGAACACCAGGGTATTTGTCTGAATTCTCATTCTTTTGGTCAAGAGGAAGTCATTACAATTACCCTCCGGAGATGTACAGATCCCCTGGAGAAGGAAGGTGGCACAGATTTTCTTTGCAAACCTCAGCCCACATTGCTAATTTCCAGTTTGACCATTCTGTTTTCTTGATATCTGTGCTGCCGTTTGTTTTATCTCTAAAAGAAGACAGACAATTCAAATATGTATATGAAATTATATGTAGATCTTAGATGTAGATTTTAGATATAGAGAGAATAAGCAGGTTTTCCTTCTAAGTGACTTGCATGAATACTGAAATCATAAAACCACACAACCATGACACCACTTCATGGAATTTATTATACAATTTAAAAACAAACAAACAAACAAACAAACTCACCAAACTAAACCTAAGTCCCGAATATTTTTCTTTCACTTTCATCTTCATAAGAACAACAACGGAATAGAGTGCACATGTTAACTATGAGAAAAATCTCAGACTGGTCATGGAGAGACTAGGTAGGATAACATCGACCCTGACACATAGTGTAAAATAAAGAGGAAGACAAAAACATCTCTTTGTGCTGAATATTTTTTTCTCAGAAACAAAGTAATTGTTCATGAGACATTTTCTTTGGCTAAGCATTTGGCAGGAAAATTTCCATAATTTAACTGTCTGCTGATGTTCTACAAAGTTCCTCAAGTGTGGCATTTTGGAAATGGTGTTTCATGAACCTAAATGTCCAGCTATATTCTTGTAAAGTTAGGCAAGCAAAGCAGGAGAAAAGAAAAGGAAAACAATTTCAGATTGTATCCTCTCATACATCATCAATCTAGAACAGGCTGTAAAACTTCTTTAAGTAGCAGTTAATTCCCTCTAGAACAAAAAATGTTGACCTGCATGGTTTGAAACCTGCACTTGGATGTCAAAGTGATTTTTTAACAAGGACTGCAACAAAAACTGGTTTGAATAGGATGGAGCTGAAGCTGTTTCCATGCACAACAGGGCAATTTATTTAGGTGGGTAAGAAATAGCTGTCTTGCTATTTAACCCTCAGGCTAGTAGAAGATAAATTATCAAGAAGGCAAATCTCGTATTTTTTTATGGGAGTAAAAAATAAAGCTAAATTAAATAAAAAGATAAGTTGGTTAATAGGGCCTACCCCTGAGCACTTGAGCACCTTCCTACAAGGTCTTTGAGGCACATTTTAATGTCATGTCCGCAGAAAGGCACTATTGACCTACCACTTCTATTGCAGTGAATAAACATGTCAATCATGCACAGACAACACTGAATATGGAAGAGGATGTCATAAGCTCACTGTTACTTCTGTTCAAAAATTTGAGTTACAAGAGAAAGTACTGAAATCTAGCTGCAAACTTATATATCACAAACAGATAATAATTCAATGCATATATTATGAGTCCAGGACCCTGGAACATGTGAAAGCCAAAAAACTCTTCTCAGGATACTGCTATAGTGATGTAAAATTAGTGCTATGGAAAAGCTGTAGCACAGCCTCTTTGCAAAATATGGTCACTGATTTCTAAAATCTGAGATCAGGCCAGAACCATAAGGGACCTATTGGTCGTTGTACACGCAATATAAATCTCTTTAATGTGAACAAGAGTTTCAGGCACCCTGATGACTGCTCAGCCCTTCAAGCACTCAGACATATTGAGAAGCCGTTTACAGAAACCAGTCTTGCAACCCCTCCTTTGCACAGACCTTCGCTGTTCATGCAAGTACACGTGCAAATAAGGGTTTGTGACAGAATGAAAACATTCACTGCACCTGCATAAATTTCTTCTCTTCCTTTTCACTTCAGGAGTTGCTTGAAAAGTAGAAATTCATACTCCTACAGGTACAGTGTTTCTTCCATAATGATCCTTTAGACATGTACATATCATATTTGGAAGCCAACAGCTAGAGACATTTTTCATTCTGAATAATTACTTGCCTAAGTGACTTTTAAGAAATGTCAAGCAACTGACTGTCATACAGGTCTCGCTTTCAAGACTTACACTCCTAAAGGTAGTTTCTTTTGTTTGTTTTTTCATTACACATTAAAATTTCACATACTCAGAACATTAATTACAATTGATATTTATTAAAACATCAGTTTTTGTTAGAACACTGTTGAGGAGGGATTAGTCACTGAATTCTTGCTTATTTCATCCTCACTAGTTTATTTTCTGCATTTTATGTTTAAGGTTACTTGTGAATAGACAGGGAACAAAAGTGCTGTTAATGTAAATGAGGGAAAACATCAGGTTAGTTTTTATATCCATTCTTATGTGCTTACATAAGTAAACTTATTGTCATTTAGCCTTTGAGAGGTAAATGTCTACAATGTTTGAACATGGAATATATTTTTTTTCTTAGTTGATAACAAACTTTACCATTAAACTTCACATCTGATCCTGAGATCCAGACCTCTTCTTTCACCCAGAGTGGAACAATGTCTAACACCATTCACTCCTTTTATTGATAAAAAGAGAGATTAACTACAAAATATACTTCTAATTATTGAAAAACACAGAAATGTTAATGAAATTTCAGTTATTGTGGAAGATGGGCAAAAGGAAGAAGAGCAATACAGAAGATGGATTGAAGCCCTGAAAAAGCAGCTGAAGATGAAGATGCTGTTTTTACCCACAGAACAATTTTGGAGACACAGAACAGCTTTAGAGACAATGGACTTTACTGATAGAGTTCTGGATTACTGTTAAAACAGAGTTTACTTATTATAGCCAAAAATTTTTGTAAAAATTCCCTTAAACTGTTTACTCCTTTTTATCCCTGGTTGCTCATTGGTTGATTCCCTATATGGTTGTAACCCTTCCCTCTTTATCCACATAAAGTTGTAACCCCTCCCATATTTTCTTAGTTTTGGCAAACACTGTCCTTCCCTTTCCATATTTGTTATATCCACACCCACTGTTCTAGCAAATTCACTGCTTCCCTTGTTTAAAGGGAAGCCATCTTAATAAATAACCTAATAATCTTAAATAATCTTAATAAATAATCTACAACCTGTCTTGAACCTCTGAGTAGATCTTTCCAGTATTCCTAGCCGGGCTGTAATAAGTTGTGTTTGGGCTTATATTCATATGAAGTTCAAATGTATCTAATTATCTTCATCTGTCGACTCAGCCTGATGCAGTGGAAATATCCTTTTATCTTGTGTTTCTCCCGCCTTTCCCAGATGCCATCATAGTTTTGTCTGCTGTGTCTTCTGGCATCTGCAGCAGTAAAAAATAATAAATACATAATTTTAAACTAAAAAGCATTAGTTAGAGTCCCATAATGAGAGATGTTTGGCCTGCTGTTTCAACTTCCTGAGAAATGTTTTATTCTGAGTCTTCAAATTTTTAATTGATTTTGATAAACAGATTTCAACTTTTCACTTATACTATTTTCACTCTTTCAAAAAAAATGAGTGTAAACAAATAAATTCTAAAATCCTGTGGAACTGGGTTAGGGTTAGGCTTAGGGAATTGGAATATTGAAGAAAACACAGGGAATGGTGATTTACTAATGTAAAATAAAGATGCTGGGTATTTCAGTAATTACAAAACGAAAACATAATGATTAAAAATGTAAAATTCTTCTTTAAAGAGAAATTTGAATTCCAAGTGGCAGAAACTTTCATGCGTCAAAATCATTTTAGCTAAGCAGACACCTGTTCCTTCCAGTTAAATGTTTTTTTCCTCCTTGTGAAAGTTCAAAACTGTATTGCAGTATGTTAAATGACAAGACCACTTTGCCTCATTATTCAAAAAAGCTCGACTGTTTTACTTGCTAGTTTGCGTTCTGTTTTCAGGAAGATGGTCTGCCTTTTTTTTTTTTCTTTTTAGAAAATGGCGTTTTGATGGGGAAAGTGTCAGACTATTGGATATAAAATGGATGTGCTATACCTAAGGAAAAAAACACTAACACAGGTCAAAACCTGTTTGAAGAAAAAAAAAAAATCACACTTAAATTTGAGAACTCCTCATAAATTTAAATGTCAGGAACAATTCACAATATAAGTTCAAATATTCATGATTCTAAAAAGACAGCATAGTGAAAAAGTACCTACCTTTCTTCTAAAAGATTCTCTGTAAGTCTTATACCAAGCATTTTTATCACTAGAGGTTTTCAAAATTATTAGAAATTTATAATTTCTTATATTAATTTATAATCTATGATATTTCATCTCTAACGCCCAAATTTACCAGAAGATGAACACCATGATGTGACACCATATGTCACAGGAATGAGCTTGCATTTGATACTCTGGCATTTCCTTTGAATCCAGAATCCACTGCAGCACTCATCCAGTGGTTTTGTAGCCTGAGGTTTCGATTTCAGTAGTTCGAGAAGGACAACTTTGGGAACACAAACATTTCCTGATGTAGCCCAGTGACCAGCACAGGATGCTTTTGGCCAGTGATGAATTCCACAATGACACATCTTTGCTTCTTTGCTTTCCTCTTACTTAACCCTTATGACATGCCTCAAATCATCTCAGGCTTTTTGAGGGACTTCATTTTTGTGAAGAAATGTCTTACCTCAAAGCTTTGCATGTATTTTCTGAACACACTGTAGGTGTCTAAAGCACTGCAACTAGAGTAAAGCAGGAAAGAGTTGAATAGACAGGTAATTGGACATGTTTCATTCTGGATAAATTAAATACTTGATGTAAGTCTTACTTAAAGAATAGTTCAGCTCCTGGACTTATTTTTTCCCAAGCTGTTTTTGGTTTTGAAAAGAGAAGTGGAAGACTCATCAAAGATTGTATCTAAAATTATGAACCTAAGCTGGGGTCAGCTATCCTCAATACAAGTTACTCTAAACTCATGTGGTTAATGTGACTCTCTGTTACAAACCTAAATTCTCTGATTTTCTCACAGAAAAATATTTGGACAGAAGCATCAACATGTATACTTTCTGTATCAATTTTTTCTAGCAACTCATTTTCCAGAACAGTCACAGAAACTGAAGACAAAAGATGCACTGTCACATCCTAAGCAGAATTAATTTTCTATTCACATGAATATTCATAATGGAAATGTAAAGCATTTGGCCGTCTGTAATTGATTATTCTTCTGGTAGTTCAATATTCTTTTTTATGGTACTGGCAGAAACCAAAAAAGCAAAAAAAAAAAAAAAAAAAAAGAATCATGGAAAGGTCAAAAGACAAAAAAATAAAAAAGGGAACTAATCAAATTATCTTCAACTTTTAAATACTTCTTTTTTTGACACAGGCCATGCAAACACTCAGTATATGGGAAAATCAAGGTCTTGTGCAGGATGAGAAGAAAGAGAAGAGCAAAATAGAAAAGGCTGTAATAAAAAAAGTTTTCATACAAAGACTTTTGTTTTCAAAAATCACATGTTAAATCTGGTTATTTTTTTCCTTCTACTATTTACTAGTTTTGCTTAGTATAAAAACTGCTAAGAGATGAACATGAAGTACTGCATGCAAAGACATTTTAGTCTGAGAACTCAAAATTGCTCATGGTCCTCAGAAATAAAAACTTAAGATTGTACTTTACAGGAAAAACAAATCTTCATAGAGAAATTGCCTTGTCTTATGTACAATATTAAGAAGAAAAGATCGGTTGCTATTATGGAGGTTGGAAACAATTTTTTTAGAAACAGAATTCAAGAAGGAAGACAGCTAACTGAATATTCTTTTCTTTCAAATGAGCACTTAGAATTACTGGAGCCCAAATATTTGAAATGTGTTGTGATGTTAGTTCTGTTTTTATCCACAAAGAATGCTACTAATCCTATAGAACACTTACTAAACCACATAATTTGAGAAATTAGAAGAAATAAAGTCCCAATTAAAATCAGGTTACTAGAGACACCTCCTTGAACAGCTTCTTGTTAACCAACCATAGCAGGATCATTAAATGAAAGAAAACGGTCTTTTTAAAAATGTGTCTATATTTCAGATAGGTTATAGGATTTAATTCCTTTTGGTCATAACATTCTAAAGTCAATTGCAAATTGAAATATCACGCAAATGGTTTAAAATAAATCTATTTTCTGTGGATTTTCCTCTCTTGAATAGAAGTTGTAAATTTTGCATCACTGCAGCAAGACTAGAATGCATCTCACTGGAACTCATTGGTGATCCTTTTCCTGAAGAAATTTACATTTGCTTTTCAATGTAATATGAAAAGATGGAAATAACACTTTAAAATATACTGTACGTGATCAGTGTACTAAAAGAACCACTGATTCACTATGCAATAAAATAAAAACAGTGTAAGAACACAAAATGCCTGTACCCACCAGAATATTTAAAAACTCATTCCTATTCTGAAGTCAATTTTTAAACTAGTTAAAAACACATTAGCAAGGTCTACTGACTGATTAAGCAAACTAAGAAAACTTTGCAAGTGAGCGTAACTTAAAAATTTTACCTTCATTTAGAATTTCAAATTAATGAATTACTCCATGTTAAAAAAAAGCATTTAAAATGAATTCTGTAAGTTAGTGAAATGTTTAGAAGGTATGAAATTATTTTAATTTCCCTCTACAACTGGATGACGAAGTTTAGTTTTTATCTCTCAGTATATGTTTATGTTTAATTTTTATTTACACAATAAGTAACAAATTAGGCAGTTTAAAAATGTGCAAGATATATGTAAAACAAAGCAGTCATAAAACACCTCAGAAAAAATGCATATGACTAAATAGTTAAAATAAATTAGAAAAAAGTCATCTTTATTAATGCCACATCTCTGTATTTTAGCACATACAGAGTATTTTTTGCATGACAGATGTCAAAAAGTTAATTGTGTACTTCCTTATAACAAAAGAAATCCCATAGTTTGAAATCAACCTTCCTCCAAAAAACTCTACTGATACCACTTGATTTCCGGTCTTAATCTGGGCATAGAGTATTCCACCAAAAATCAGTAAGAAATAGTGTCATGTAAGATTAACTATATTCCACTAATCTAATTAATTCATCTGATTATTTAAATGGAAAAAAAAAATTACCAAAGACAACAGTTTTAACAGGCCCATTCAAGTAAGCAATCCAAAGTTGCCAGAATATTTTCTTTTCTCTCCCATGTATTAAAAATAAAAATAACAAAAAAAAAAAATTTATAGAGAAATTCAGGTGGGCAAGGCAATCATACATAAAGGGTTTCCTAAAGTCATGCTCAAAGCCAATGAATTAGATATAAATCCAACATTCTATTTCTTACCTTTAGACATAAAGGTGAGAAGCCTGACACTGGGCTGTGGGAGCCTGTGCTGAGCCCTACATCACAGCTCAGTGCAGTGCTGAAACACTACTGTGCTTCTTACACCAGCTTTGAACACTGTCAGGCACTGACCCATTCTGAGCAAAACTTTTATGTGGTTTGACTGTCTGTTAAGTCCCTGTGTGGATATAGAAACTGGTGTGTCTGGAAGTCACCTTTTCCAAGATGTCTCTTTAGGAGACAGACTGACATATCTATGAAGGAAAAATTGAGTAAATTATGAATGAAGTGACTTCAGTTATAGATTTTCCATCATATTTTGCATCTCAGCTTCAAGAAAACTTAGTTTCCGTTATATTTACTCATAATTAAAAAAAAAAAAAAGGAAGAATCAGACCAATCATATTATCCTTCTGGACAAAATATCCAGTATGCAGATAGATAAACCCGTTATCTGATGGGTGAACAATATGCTAATGGGTCAGGCACAAAGGGTTATAGCAAATAGAATGACATAAGTCTGGTGACTGGTTACTAGTGGGATTCCAGAGGGCTCCATCTTAGAGCTAGCGCTCTTCAACCTCTTCAAACACGATTTGCATGCAGGACTGACAGTCAGGTAGTACATAGATAGTATCAAATTATACTGTATTGAGGGAAGCTGTTGGCCAGGAAGAGAGGATTGGTCTCTAACGAAAATCAAGCTCACTCTTGCAGGCAGAGAGGCCCTGCAGAGAGACTTCAACAAATCAGAGGGCAGGGCAATCATCAGTTTTATGAAGATCAACAAGGGAAAGTGCTGGATTCTGCACCTGGGATGGGGCAACCCTGGATGTATGGACAGACTGAGGAATGAGATGCTGGAAAGAAGTGCTGTGGAAAGGACTTGGGGGTCTTGGTCACTGACAAGCTGAACATGAGTCAGCAGAGCCCTGGCAGCCAGGAGGGCCAACTGTGTCCTGAGGGGCATCAGGCAAAGCATCGCCGGCTGGGAGAGGGAGGGGATTGTCCTGCTCTGCTCTGACCTGGGGCGGGCTCACCTTGAATATTGTGGCAGTTTCAGGGCCACAATGCAAGAAGGATGTAAAGCTTAATATAGAGAGTCCAGTGAAAGGCTACCAAGACTGGGAAGGGTCTACATGGGAAGCCGTACACGGAGGGGCTGAGGTCACCTGGTTTGTTCAGCCTGGAGGAGACTCAGGGAAGACTTCATCGGGGTTTGCAATTTTTTTTTTTACTCTGATCCATGATCCTTTCCTATGAGCTTGATTTTGTATTAGATACCACTTCTCTCTTTCTGGCCACACAGCTGATTTTAAAACCATATGATAAGGCCTCCATGCTAACCCTTTTGAATGTATTTATCAGCGAGAGAAATGGGAGGTGATATTAAATGTCACTGAAGTCCATGCAGCTGGCATTATATTCTTTGTGTTCTTTAACTGCAGAGATATTTTTTAAAAAATGTAATTTCAGTTTTCTTTCTAAGCTGATGTTGTATACTGCTTTTGGTTCTGTATTTGAATCCATATGTTAAAGATATTTCAGCCCTGGTAATCTGATTTAAAAGCTTAATGTTTTCTTGGTCCCATTTTCAAATACACTAATTCTAGTACCATTTCTAGCTTCTGTGATTCTTTCCTGCAATGCTTAGACAAAAACTAGAATTTAAGGATAAACAGAGCAACACAAATGAAAACTCCATGTCCTAGCGGTCTTTTACTTGTTCACAGACATTTTTAGTAGCTCTAGGATGAGCAGTTGAGTGATAAATTATCTGAGATCATGTACAAAGCATTAGTGAAATTAATACAGAGGCTTTTCCAATAAAAATAGCTCGAGACATTTCTATTACTTATCTATCTTCAGAGTACAGAAAAGAATTAACTATGTAATTATATACTCTGAACTTTTCTGGTCTTTTTTTTAATGCAACAGTGATTCAGACCTAACAGAATAACCTCCACCTGCCTATAATAAATTTTCTTTTGAACTGATAATCCTTCTCTAGGATTATTTCACCTTTTGGGAATGACTGAAAACTGTGGTGTGGGCTGAAAAATCCTCTGAGCATTCCTGGCCAGGGAAGCCATTACTTATCCACTTCTTATAGACAAAACAGTAGTGAGAAAGAAGGGAAAGCTTTTGAAATACATTGGTTCAGGTGCTCCCTAATTCCCCTTACTTTCACAGGGACTACGGGGATTAAATCTCTGCCATTGTATTTTTTTATTCCACAGTGCATCAACAGGAATATAGCTGGCAGCGTTTTGCCTTTGGTAAGGGGTATAACGAGCAGATCAAGACTAAAACTTCCAATATAGAAATATCTCAGAAGGAGAAGTGTGCTAAAATTCAATTCAGAGTTTGCTTCAGGAGCAGGAGAGTATTAAAAATTGTGGTTTTCTCTTCACTAAAGAACTGATGTCCAATTTTTGGCACTATTAACTGGCAGACACACAGATTATGTTAATTAAATATTCTGCAGCTTTTTGCCACACGGTTTCAGATACACTGATCTCACATAGTTAACCACTGATATTATGAAATGTAATCTCGAAATGAAAGTCTAAGTAGTACATTACATGTGTGACATGGGAAACTGCATAACTCTGTGGGAAAACTAGTGCATATCCTGGTTATTTTGTTCACATAGGTGCCTCAGCCAGTTATGGAATAATTCTATTAATTTAGAATATCAAAAGTTCAGTATAACCAGTTTCTCTAATTCCCAAATTACAGGATTCATGCTCTTAGAATGCAATAATTCTATATAAAATTCATGAAAAAAAAAACAAAACAAGTGAGTTCTAGGGCAGAAATATAAATGCATTCTTATTATCAACTTTCATTTATGTCTAGAGTTGGGTTTTAACATTTTCTATCCAGAAAAATTATTACTTAATCTATATCCTCTTTGGTTATTTCTGTGTGATTCATTTTTTCCATTCCTCTCCACAGGGCATGGATAAGACATTTAGTACTTTCAAGGGTAGCACTCACATTAGGGACAGATGTTGATATTTAGAACCCCTTTACCAAATCCTATTTGACTGTGAAGTGCAGGACATAAGGGTCCTGGCTCCCTGAGGTAGTCATGTTCGGGGAAATCCTCTTGAGAATATGACCATCTGGCACATATTTTGATGACATTTCAGCAGCCTGGCAGGGCTTCTGAAAAAGATTTTAGATGTTTCAGTAGGAAGAGACACAATAAATATCTGTGTTACCAAGATACCGAATTTTCCCTGCTCACATAAACAACAAATAGGTCCAGATCTTGTTCTCTTTCGAGACAAATTAGAGTTGACTTCAGTAGAAAGAATCAATCCTGCAACAGGAGAGGAATTGTTCCTGCTGTAGCTGGCAGAATGTGACAAATATATAAAGAACAGTATCCTGAAGGGATAAGGTAACTTTAGAAGAAAATGATAAGAAAAAACAGTCCCCTGAATGTTAGGAGTTAGATTCAAAAGCCAATTTAGGGGAAAAATAGAGATAGGATCTAAATATTTCATAGTTTGCCTAAATTGATTGTGCTGGTGATGAGGGACAGGAATGTATGCCTTCTGTAATATTTATTGATGGAACCACTCTAATATGACTCAGTGGAGCTCGTGAAGGCTGATTCACATAAGTTTATAGTCCTATGTTTATCCATTTTCTTTCTCCCCTAAGAGTCTGACTATATTCAGGATATTTAGACCACTCACTTCTACTTCAGCAGGTAGAGTAATGTTGTATCTCCACACAGCTATTAGGCCTGAAAAAAAAGTAGAGTATCATTCCAATATCTTCCTTTGCACTATAACAGTCTCTTAAGTGATCCATTCTAACTTCCTAAGTAACTTTTAAATCTGTACCCTGACACCTTTTAGCTACTCAGCACCAGTTTGCTCATTCCAATGCAAACTTCCCTTTTACATACCTTTTGAGTTTAGACGTCTGAAGTCCCTCAAATTTTTGTTTCTTTTTGAAAAAAATTAATTTTTCTAAATTTATACAGGTTTGAAGAAAGTGAACAGTAGCTTTCCTCCAGGGCAGGAACCATTGTTCAACTTGCACTTATTGACAGAGCCTTTGTTCTTTCAAACAACCATTAACCTTAAGACCATTAACCTTAGGACCCAACCAACCCTTCCTTTTTCTTTACTTCTTATGTTAGTCTCTTCTAATTCTAGTCCCAGATGTGATTTAAAGGTTCTCCTTGTCATCCCTCAGGAACCTTACGCCTGCCTCTAGCTCCTGCTGAATGATTTCTCTCAGAGATACTCCTCCATTAAACTGGATGTGCCTTGGAGCAGTGCTGGCTGGGGCAAACTCTCATGGCTCTTTGGATTAGAGTACCTTGTTGAAAAGGGTTAATGATTTATATTGATCACAGGCACCCAACCTGGTTCATACTCTCCGGAATCAATAATGCTTTTGTCTGGCTTGGCAAACTATTGGTATTTGTGCTAAACTTAGACTAAGGAGTGAGGAGGAGATAAAAAGGAGCCAGGCAGAAGTGAGTCTTCTGCCTTTTCAAACCTCTAGCTCTAAGTTAGGCTTTCTAAAAGCCTAAAATAAAAAAGTTATAGGGTGTAAAGTCTTATGGCAATAGGCAGGTGCTGGGGGTATTAAAAGTCTTTGTCTCTTGTTTTTGAATATCTCATATGCCATGGTGGTTTTAACACAGCACTCTAAATCCAGAATATAGTAACTCATAATACATAGAGTTATGTAAAGAGGAGTTATGGAAGAAGTCTTGTCATCTCTTGCTGGAGGGTCCTAGAGACTGATATCTCATAGGATGACACAAAGGTCAGCACACTGACTTTTTGTTGTTGTTGTTTTAAATATTTACCTAATAAAGAACTCTATTTATTGATCTCTGTGTTTCAGGGAATACTCTGTACCGATAACCTGGAAAGAGAGAGAGAGAACAAGAGAGAAAGAGAGAGAGAAAGAGAGAGAGAGAGAAAACAAATGTAACTGTTTTCAGCAATTACCACAATTCCAGAGTAGCACTCATATTCTACTCTTTGCTCAAGAAAGTAAATGCATCACATAAATTTTAGTTGAAATAGCACAAAAAAGCCAGCATGCTTCAGATCATTACAAAATTATTCAAGACACGTTTTACTTTTCACCAATTCTGTAGCCCAGTCAGTATTTATTGTGCAGAGGCAGTGAGCCTTATCTGGACTGCTGTGCACCAAAATGGTGGACGTGTTCCAAGTATTCTATCAAAACAGGGAAGTCCTGTCACAGGATGAGTAATTTTGAGCAACCCAGAAACAGTTTTTATGGAATTTTATCAGCAAGACTATGGGCTCTTGCATAGTTTGGATCTAAATTTTGGTTGTTGATATCTATATACATAAGTAATTTGGGTGAAGCAAATGTACCCATTTCCTAATAAATCTGCTATAAATCTTAATTTCTTCTTTGCACTGAGAGAGACTTACAACTGAGGATGTATTTATGGAGGTATTCAGGCATTTTAGGATGCAGATGGACACTTAGGGAAGCCAATCCTGCATTCAAAAGCTCCTAGCTACCAAACTTCCATTGTAATTACATTTCTCAAGCTCACTTCTTTTCTCCAACTGAGCTTTTATTGAGCATTGTTTAAAATATATACTTTTTTTGCTGTTGTTGCAGTAAAAATCACGATACTGCAAACAATACTTTTCTGATAACTATTCCAGAAGATGAAAAATAATATATGCAACATTGCCTACCCAGCTGACCTTGTAAGATTCTTATCTGGGAAAGAGTAAACTAGCTTTATTTTCTCCAAAAAATAGTCTCTGGTCATTTTTGCACTCTTAAAGAAAATGGCTTTATCAGTTTATGACTCCTTCTGCCTGAAAGGGAAGTAGGAGAGCATAATATTTTATTTATGAATACTTCTGTAAATAATATCACTATAATAGCCACAGAATTTAATACAGTCATTTATGGTTTTCCTGTCACTGTTTTATTTCTTCAATGGTTATTTATGTAAGGAATTTCCCTTGTATATAAAAAATAGAATCTATTACAATTCCAAGTGGTTTGGGAGGTAGACAAAAAAGTGATAGCTGGAAAAGATAACAGATAATATTCTGATTTTTATTAGAGATTAAATTTACTTGGAAATACAGATTCCCCTCCAGAAATGATGATTCTTTTCTTTTCTGTGTTTTTATGTAAATCTGAAATAATCAGTCATTTTTAAGTAGCTTGCAATTAGTGATATTCATTGTCAAGTTGCTTCTACATTAAATCTTCTTATATTGTTTTACAAATCTGCCTTTCAGGATGTAAGATTCATTGTAATAATATGACTGTTTTTCAAGGCATTTTAGAGGCTAATATGAATGTAGTATGTCAGGATTGACTAGGAATATGCCCAAATTTGAAGGAATAATTTTTCACTGTGTAAACTGAAAGAATGTTTTCCTAAAGAGTCTCTTTTTCACAGTCTTGAGAAGCACCACTTTGCATGTTTTACCACCAAAATTGATCAGAATTTTGCTAATAATATGTGTTTGATCTTACTTTTACTTTAATTCTGCCAGAGAATCAGGGACATCATGGGAGAAGAGATATTCTCCAAGCATATTTACTTCATGCTGCAGCTGACAGTGTGGAAAGAAGAAAGCCTTATTTCTACTGTCATACTACAGTCACTGTTC
>JAYRBT010000093.1:15128617-15141866 GCA_036023395.1 Myiotriccus ornatus
GCATAAACCTTCTCTCAACTTAAAGTAATTGTGTGGGGGGTGTGAAAGCAAATTGACCCAGGGCAAAACCACGACAGTTCCTTATCACTTTTTTTTTAATTAGTTTTTTTACCCTATGTCTCTGTAAAGATAGAAATCTGAAACTTTACGTCTTTTAATGAGGTGAGTAACAAAAAATATCTATCCAGGTCCATAGAAGTAGATATGCGTGCAAACTATGCGCCTACAGAGGTTGATTAAAAAAAATTCTGTTTATAGCAGGGGCTTAAAAAGTGATCAAAAGCCAAAGGCAGTGGTTTGAGCATATCAGATTTTAAAAAAGTTTAAACTCATAAGAGAACACCATTTTAAATGGTCTAAAGTGAATAAAAAATGCAATTTGTAGCAGTAACTAAGTAGGCAGTGTTTCAAAAAGAAGATAATGTCTTAGCATATAACTGTGCTTAGTAGATATAACAGCATGTGGCTTTTGCCATGTGATAGTTGAATAAGCTATGTACTTCCCAAGTACATAAGAACAAAACATGTGGAAAAACCAAACCAAACCAATCAAAAAAAAAACCCCAACCACCAAATAAACCTCCAGCAAAAAAACCCCAACATCCCACCACCAAAAAAAGCCAAACACCCAACATCAACAAAAGGACCCCAAAAAACCCCAGAACCTAGTTCCAGAAACAAAACCTTGGTATTTTGGGGTTTACTCTTAACGAACGGGAAGGAATATTATTCTCTATATAATGGGAAAACATTAGAAACAAAAACATAAAACATTATAAAAAAGTATTTCAGTCATTCTTCCCTCATTGGTTAATGAGATACGGCTGATGAAGAGCTCTGGTGTTGCAAAGGAGCTGTGTAAAGATTTTCTCAAAGGGACATCTTAGGAACTAGATTGAAACAGTGCAGTGAGAGTTGCTGTAAAATAAAGCTTAAAATTGTTTTCAAAATTTCCCATTCAATCTCTTGATATTATTGTCAAATTCGTATGAATAAGAATAAAGATAGCCATTAGAAGGATGTCGACTAATCTTATTGCTTTCAACTCTAGCCAAGATTTCATCTTCCTCAGCATCATATCACAATGTGAAAAACCATAGTTCTCTACATCTCAATGATTTTGTGCACAGAGACATAAGTATTCCAGAAATGTCTAAGAAGTAGTGCTTTGCTGCAGTCTATCTACAACTAACAGAGCTAGTGTCTCAGTCCACATAATTTTTAATATATTATTGTATTTTGGAAAGCAGTATTTAGCATGCATTATAACATTTCTGAAGATGGCAATGTTGAAAGCATATAGATCCCGTGTCTGTCCTGACTATAGTTCTTGTCTCAAAGTCTTGCTTTCATACTTAAGTATGTGAGCGATAATAACCTATTTTTTCTTCTATTTCAATTGTTAATCTGTCTAAAATCATGCTGAACCACAAGACCATAGCAACATTACTCACCTATATGCACACCATATGTGCTTTTACAAATAATGCTTCAAGAAATGCAATCTAAAAAAACCGCTGGCAGATGTCAGTTTAAGGTGCAATTAGTAGGAAATAACAAATCTTTCTATTTCTAGAGGTCCTGTAGCACCCCAGGATTCCTTTGGTGAAATTTTACTTACATATCTCATTAGCAATAGCTTTAGATTTCAATATGTATTGCTCATTCCAATAGTTTCACAGTCTTGTCTCTTCTTTTTAATGCTTTTTTATAATGTAAATTATACTTTATAAGGAATATGTCCATTTCACGATGTATTTACACTATTGCTTTCCTATGAGTATTTTTATAGTTTTCATAACACAAGCTAGAATATTTTAAATGGTCACAAAACTTTGTAGAGCTATCAACACAGACAATACTTTTCTACCTTTCAATGACTGACATAAGTGCAGTAACTTATATATTATAAGAGAATCAAAACCAAGGACTGGATTAGAGTATTTAATGTAGTAAAACAAGACTTCTGCAAGTCCATTACACATTCTACTATAAATTTCTCTTAGATGTCATCTAAATGACAATGCATTTAGGAATGTCAGATTTATTTCTCACTGACTTTTCATTCCAACCCTGAGGACAAAATGCCTCTTTTGTGACCCTGGGTATATAATAATTGCAGTAATCAGTTCTTGCATATTCATTACATCAAAGTATGAGAAGTACTTGTGCAGTGCAAGACTCCTGCTTTTGTTAATATAACAGTCATACCAAAGAAGAACTAGCAATACAGCAAAATAAACCGTAAACAGAATCCAAAATTGGTTTAGAGTGAATGTTTGAGATAAAGGAAATGCTGATTTACAGAATCAAATGTCTCTGGGGCATATGAATTACCTTGCAAGGATACTGCATGCATCTGAAGATTGCTACTCTATTATGCTGGGTATTTTAACATTCAGAAATGAATAGGAATCATGCTCACTCCATATAAAATAAAAATGATTCCATGACAATGAGGCATATTATTCTAGTTTACTATTCATTCAAAATGCTGATAAAACCTATAAACCCAGAGGACTGAAAGAGCTCAAGAAATTGATATTGGTAGAAAGAAAATAAAATTGAAGATAAAGAAACTCATTTTTGTTTGTAGTTCAAGAAATTGCACTGCTTTCAAAATGAACCTAGGAGAAAAGGGTGGTTTCACCTCCAAGAGATAAGTGTGGATTTCAGATGCTTCCTGAAATGTTCACCATGCAATCCACTTTCTTTATTATGTAACAGAGAATTCATGTTTGTTTTTATTATCCACAGGCATTGCTGCTGAGACCTGTTTAGTTTACTAGTTTATCTAAAAATATGTTTATACTCTGTATGCACATTCAAAGAAGAGCTTTGGTAGTTTAGTTTAGTATTTGACATAGGTACTTCTTCAATGAAATTAAGGTTATTCCTAAATTGCTTAAAGGACAAACCATGAGAATTTATGCTATTGTTAATGATGTGGTAACAGTTTCCCAAGTTCTGCTTTCATTACATTAGTGTAAAAGTAATAACAAAGGCATTCTTTGTGAAATTTGACTAGGATTTAAGCGGAGCACATAGTTTCTTCTGTCTGAAGACAATCCCTTCCAGTTCAATTTAGGAATTAAAACTTTGTGTTACATCCCTAGTTTTTTACTAAATGAACATCTGGGCTTTTGCACATCTTGTGTGGACAATTCTTCTCTATTCACGGCTCAGGCATCCAGTCATACAGCTATGTTTGCACATTTTTTATTTCCAAAATTGAGATTTTAATGACACTACAAATTTGGATGGGGATAAAATGTTTTATGGGAAAATCTGGAATTAGGAAGTCATCTAATAGATTATGTAGATGTGCACTTCCAAGATGAAAATACATGTTGTTTTTGATTTTTTTTTTCCCCATATATGCCTAAAAGAGTTGAAGAGTTGAGCTGGTTAATTAGGACAAATTATTTCTCAGTCTTAACGACTTCTTGTAACTTTCAGTTATATGTCCCATTTGCTAGTTACTCATGCTATGTTTATTCTAATGGGAATTGCATTTTCATGAAAATAATTTCTTCTATATTACACCAATGTGAATTAGGAAAAAAACATTTTCTTTATAGAGGCACAGAGAGGGATTTATCTGAATGTATAGGGCCGTGATTCTGTTTTCATGCAAAAGACAGACATATAGAGATACAACTGGACTTGTGTTTCACTTTTATGTAACTTACCATTTAATGCCCAGTAGTCTTCCCTTGAATGTCTTGTACCCAGGAAGCAGCAAGAAGTCACCACTTGAAACCTGAATTTATTTTAGGTTTTCTGTTCTCAAGCACAATTTATTGCTCAGGATTTAAGCCAAAGATAGCCTTCTGTCTTTGAAAGATGTATATTTTTGTGTGTGTTTAAAAAGGAAATGTTCTGTGATATCCTCTGATTTTATGGCTAAGTAGCATTTGGAGTTTGCGCTGTTTTCAGGTTGATGTTTAGAAAATCAAGACAATAGATGCAAGAAGCATATGATTAGAGCAACATAGGCATAATATTTCTGTGCATCAGATACAGAAATGTAAAAAAATTTGCTGTATCATTTTGCAGTTGATTATGAAACTGAGATGTGGAATGCTACACAAGTTTTAAAATACACTCTTTCTCTAAAAAGAATTATTTTCAGTTTTCATGTTGTCTTCCAAAGTACAGGTCTTTGTGCAAATTTTTATAAACACAGAACATCTAGAACATCTTCAAAAAAAGCTGCAGTATCAATTCAGTATGTTCTGTGTGTGAAATTACTCATTACAACTCACTAGACAAAGCAAACAACCCTGAGACAAACCAAGACAATTATAGACAAAAAGATCTATTCTGTAATGGTAAATTTGGGTCTTATTTTATTTGCATAAGGAAGTGTTGTATGAGTAAAGGCAGTCCTCATTTTTCCATGGTTATCTTGAGCTCTTTGGGGGGTTTTTTGCTTGCTGGGAGAGTTTTACTGAGGACAAATTTAACTAGGCTGAGCACATGCCTAGGCTCAAACATGTGCTACTGAGAAATAGCTTTGATATTTTAGAATTACTAGATTTCTTTGGTTAACAGCTAAGCTAAAATACATATATTACAAACGTAAGATAAGTAAATAAGTTCAGAATTCCTACTGACATTATTCTGTTCTCATTTTTAACTATTAAAAATAGTCATGAGTTCAAAACACTACTAAAAAATGTTCTGAAAAAAATATGAAAGCTATATTACTGTGTCTTAGGTAGGATTTCTTTTCTGAAGCAGTAAACTTATTTCTCCATAAAGTATTAAATAGAAATAAAGGCTGAAAGTGAACACAGTAAAAATGAAGCAGTGGAAGAAATGTGCCTTGGGAATGACAAGATTAGTAAATACTTAGGGAAATGTTTTGATTATACAAAACAGAACTGAAAAGTCAAACACTTTTCCACCTTTATAGGTATTCACAGATATCTATTACTTCTACTAGATAAAAGAAAAGGTTGCAATTTAGAAAAACAGAATAAATCAGTCCCTCAACTCCTTATTCAAGTCTGGACTGGAAGACTGGAATGAGCATGAACAATTCCATTTATTTGGATCCTTGCTTTCTATTATTTGTTACAAGCTTTCCTGATCACACACACTGCACTTCTTTTGTTGAATCTGCAGCTATCTGATTTTTCTTAATCTTGATCTCTTCTCTTCTGCCCTTGCCTGTCTCGTGTATTTGTTCTGCTCATTGTCAGAAGCCAGGCTTTGTTTGAATCATCTCTCTCTCCCTCTCCCTGCTTTGATCCCTTACATCCCATACCGCATGTTCCAGCTTCGTCCTCTGTTGTCTCATGCCCTTTATCCTCCAAATTTCTTCTTCCTTTTTGCATCTGAAAATCTATAATTCAATGTTTTTAATAGTTTTTCTGCAACACAATAGCAGTGTCTATGTAAATGCCACCCAAATCTATGTTGGCATATGAGCTACTAAAGTGTTAATTTTTTTTAATTTTGTACCACTTCCTGTGTACTCTGGAGTGTCTTGGATATTTCTGCTTAATTATCTTCCTTCTATTTGCCTATCATGTTCTGACTAACAGATTGAGCAGGGCTGAACAGCTAAATCACTATTTCACTGACTGACATAAAATTATCTCAGACTTTAAATAACAAAGTGTGTGCAGATTTCTAAGATCTTCTGATTGGATAAATTCTTTCCATAACTTTTCAACTATATAGCTCACTAAATTGGTAACAGACAAAAAAGTATTATCTATCTGATTACCTTATGGTATTTTACGCTGAAACATCTCTGATAAAATTACTGTTTTAAAGAGCAACGGCAGTTGGACTAAAGGCCTAATATCAGTAATGAATTTGTTTATTTTTTTTATTTAAAGGAATGGACACTCTAGGAACCAGAGGATAGTGATGAGTATAGACAACTCAGAAAGGGAAATAAGGACTATGGTGTGCGGATACTTAGGGGGAAAAGTTCAGATTTGGCAGATTTACTTGAGATTGGATGTCATAAGACCTTAATCTGTTATATACTTTGAAGCTTGACCTGAACATGCCTGAATATTGCAAAGACAACAAATTAATAATAGAATATTAGAAGATATAGATTTCATTGTAAAGTGCTTTAGAAGGACAATTATGTGAAGATACCATCGCAGTTAAAGAAGGAACTGAAGTTATAAGAGCTGTATAAACAGGAGGTGAGTTCAGCATCAAAGGTGAAGCCAAAGGAATGTAGAAATGAGACAGGTGCACTCCAGAATGTTCTCACTGCTCAGTAGGACATGACTGCTGTTTCTGAGGCATTCATGTGTAAGAATATGAGAAGGAAAATCTCCATAGGAAGTGAGCAAGAGAAGTAAAACAAGCTGGGTATATACACAGCAGAATTCATTCTTCACAGACGTGGAATAAGGGTCATATCAGTATTTAAAACTGTAATCAGATAACATCTACAGAGGTATTTCTGTTGTGATATGTATGCTAGCAAAATCATACTCTGAAAGGAGTCAGAAAGAAAAATGGATAGAGAACAAAGACACATACAAAGTTGGTAATTGCTAAAATCAAAACACCCCTCTTCCTTCAAAAAGAAAGTTTAGCATACTGGTAAGGCTTTGGGTTCTTCTAGTGCTATTCCTGGAATAATAGTCAGGACTTATTAGGCATATCTGTTTACTTCTGAAAATGTCAGTTTTTCAATTTAATTAGAATTGAACAGCATAAATAAAGAGACATCTCTGAACATACAGGATCAAAAGCAGTGAAGATCTGAGGATTCTCTATCCATTTATTTATTTTTTTCTGCTTGAAATTATTTTTCACTAGCCCACGACTGACATTCCCAGATCACTTCAGAGATCTGTACTAGACAAACTGTTACAAGGAAAAGAAGCTTAGTCTTAGTTTCCCTCATTATGACAGCACTTTTCTTAGATGTAACACACTGAAAGTGTCCCAAGAGCCATTTGTTGACTTTTTGCTTGGATGGACCTGTTTAAAAGGGATCTGGGCATTTTGATACCCTTGTCTTTGAGAAACTAATGCATTTTTACAGGGAAAGGTCTGGAAAACATCAGCATTTTCTCTTATGTATTGGAACTACACTTGTCTATTTAACTGGGGAAATCACAACACTACCTCTAGAAAAGGGTAAAGGGGTATGTTGAAACCAAATGGTTGCTTTGAAAGGCTGAGAGTTTGGATTCCATCAGTCACATTTACTAGTACTTCGTCTAGATCAAGAAAAAAATTTTACAGATTACACTGGAAATGTGATATCCACATACTGCTTTATTCTTGTTGGCTGTAGGCTTTTTATTAATTACACCAGGATAAAAGGGTAAAAATGAGTAACAACATTACAAAACCTAATGCACTATAATATACGTATACAGTTTACCTAGCATATTAACTACATGCTACACAGGTATATTTTGAAACTAATGTTGCGCAAACAAGCAAATGAATCTTTATGCTTTCTGTTGAAAAGTCTCTTGCTCAGTAGAACCACTGACATTAATGAATGAGATAAAGTTCTTTGCCGTGCTGAGCATTGCTTCTGCTATGGTTGCAGGTTAATCTCACCTCAATAATTTCTCAGGTGCTCTGACTTAACTGTAACATAGAAGAGGAAATGATAGTAATTCTTTAAGATTAAGTCTTTTTCAAGAGGTGAAATACCTGTGTAGCACAACCTTTGGTCATGTCAATATGGAATCAGTGACTGGAAGCATCTTAAAATGATTAAACTGATCCCTGTCAGGTCAAACAGGTGCACCTTGGGATTCATTGCATCTGAGGGGAAAGGGATTAACGAAGAGCAGTAGCATGACCTGAATGATAGCTAAGGGAGTAAATGCTGCCAATCAGGAACTGTGTTATCAACCACTTGAAGAAAAATAAAATTATATCAGGAGGAACAGTTGTGTTCAGCTTTCACTGCTGTAGCATGCCTTGTTGCATAAACTACAAACTTTAGGAGAATGACAAGATAGAAGAGAATTTTTCTACATTTTTTTTGCTTTTTGGAGGCAAAGCAACAAAATATTCAACATTATTCTCACACTGACATTTTTGCTGTATTGTGCTGGGGGGTGGGTATGACTGGAATCCAACTATTATTGAAGTATTTTCTGCTCTTTTTTAAAATGACATGTTGACTTTTGTGTTGACGGGAAAACTCTGCAATTCTTCAGTTATTTTAGCAGATATGAGAATGTAAGTCAATAAAGTCCATCTTGGGTTTGGTTTTATAATCCAGTATAAAAACATCAGGGAGGAAAGAAAAAAAATGAAAGTATGCCACTGTGTTACAGCCATGGCTTTCTATCAGCTTGCCATTGCTCTGATACTTAGTATTACATTTATTTTGGCTCCTAAGATTATTTGTCTAAGCAAGAGAAATAAAGCCTGGCAAACCTTACAAAGCTTGTCTTGAGCAGTACCAGAAGTGCAGTTGCTTATAATTACAGACTAGAATATATAAGACATTAAGAGTCTCATTGATCATTTCAAAACCACTCTGCCCCTGCCTTAGATGACTGTATAATAAATGTATCTGAAATGTAACTTATGGATAAAGCTGTATTCTTTTTCTTATTCTTTATTACAGGAATTTTATAATATATTCTTGAGTTTCTTGGAAATAGAACTTTTAAGATTTTATTGGAATTCTCTCTTATATCTCGTTATTATACAAAAAATACTTTAATACTACATTTTAACTAAATTGCAATTCCCTTTAACCTAAGAAAAGGTTGATTTGCCAGGAGTTATAAAAATACTTGCATGTATATTTATACATGTACATCTATAACAATATATTCAGAATACTACAGCTGCACATTAATGTGCATATGTAGACTCTGATCTTAGGAGCAGACAGCACTATGCAAGTGATTTAACACTTGAGTTTTCCTTTTGCAAGAAAATCCTGTGCACAGCTTAGCATGTTTGAGGAAAGAAACAGATAACAGCATATTTACATATAGATTCACCAGGTCAGCATACTTACTAGCATTATTACATCTCCAGCAAAAGCACGTTATTTGTTATGTTGTCTGAGAATATGGCTCAGTATTGGGCTGAAGTCTGTGGTGTCGGTATAGGAACACATAAATAGGATTCCCAATAAAAAAAGTAATTTCTGAAAGTACATTTGACAAACTTAGTGTACTTGTTGCATCCATATCTGGCTTCTCTGTGAGGCAGAATGACCTCAGAGCTGTTACCCCTTCAGAATCCCCAAATCAGTCTGAAAAGTGCTACTTTTACAAGACCAGCATAAACTAATGTTCAATATAGCATAAGTAGTAGCCAGATACAGGAAGGGTTAATATGGTTTTCCTCACCTCTGTGAAAGTGACACCAAACTGCCAGATTTCTCAGTGCAACTGTGAAGCTTCATTCTGAAGGCTGCATAGTAGAAGTATAGAGGCAGATGTTAATCAGTCTGAGGAATAACCAATTACAAATGCATTCATTTTAAGAGTATATTAAATAAAGCAAATAGAATGATTATGGTGTGAACATTCATTAACTGTAGTTTTGTTTTGATATTTGTTATGAATATATTATAGACAGAAGCATGAATAGTCTGTAAAGATTTAATTACATGTTTGATAAACAGAAAAACTGTGTTACAATTATTTGTTTAACTTTAGGATAAAGTGAGATAAATAATAATTTTCTGTGTACATGAGAAACACGTGTTCCACAATTAAACACTTATTTTCATCCTGAAATTAATGACTAAAATAGCAAAACCAATTTGATACATAAACCAAACAAACCCAGCTATCTAGCGAATTTTCCACTTAGGAAATATCAAATAAGGCAGTGAAGTACAGTACTCCAACAACCAACTTAATCCAACTGTACCTGACATATAAAAACTAAAAGTACCACACTAGAAATTAGGAGCTGTGAATATTTCATAATCCCTATACAAACACACCTGCAAGACTTTGGTGTGGCTCCTACTGTTAATTAGAACAGAGTAGAATTTTGATTCTGCATTTCTATCTGTACCACATATACGCAAAGAAAAAAAAATTATTTCCCTCTGTCACTGGGATGTGCTTTTGTAAATCCTATGCCAAACACTGTGGAAAGAAATTATCTGGTCTCTACCCTGCACCCATCTGTGCACTGTGATACTTTCTTACCAAATTTGCACTTAATTATATGCCACATTAGTAATTTTCTCTAACACATGCACAGTTACTCAACAATAGCACACAAATGTTCATAAGAGCAACTTCACGGACAGCATTTTGATTTGTAGAATGGTAGCCACACTAGATTGTCATGTTGATAACAGTAAAATAAAATCAATTTCTGACCTCTTTATTTGACCAAAGCCTTCAAGTCTTTTGGAATGATTAGGAGAATATTATTCTGTAATGAATTTTTAGACTTTTAATTTCTTCATTGAAGTGAAACTCCAAGTATGGTAGAGTGGAATATCCATGCCGGCAAATCTCACCTGCCAAAGGTGAAGATTCTGCTTCGTGTAGAAATCACAGGGGGAATCTACTGGACAGAAGAGGACCATCCAGTTGCATGTAGTGAATGAATAGTGCAAAAAGACCGGAAAACTAAGCATGATGATGGCACAGTTCATTTAGGAATTAATTGTTTCTCAAGTATGAACCTAGATGAACTCAGTTTAACTGGTTATGGAATCATTTACAATGGAAAAGACCATTGGTCCATTGGTGTACATTTGCACTCAAGAGACAATAAAGTGCATCAATAAAGAACAAGTAAACCCCAGATCCTAATAAAACTATTGGACTGAACTGTTGTCTGAGGAGCAGGAAACTTAAATTGTAATGGTATAATTTTCCAGTTCGTTCTTTGGGATCCCTGTTCAGAAACACACAGCATGAGCTGTATATTGCCACTGTACAAAATACATGAATTAATTGAACTCTGCCTGAAATTCTCCTCATAGAAACCTAGAGTGGAGAATCTTGTTTAAGAGATGTCCTTCTCTGGATTCGCTCCGGCACTTCAAATTCTTTATTGCAGTGAAGGGCCCAGAACTGAACACAGGAGTCAAGATACAGCTCACCAGTGCTGACTACAGGGGGGCAATACTGCCATTGTCCTGCTGGCCACACTATTTCTGATCCATGCCAGGATGTTGTTGGTCTTCTTGGCCACCTGAGCACACACTGGTTCGTGTTCAGTGGCTGTCAACCAACACTCCTATGTCCTTTTCTGCCAGGCAGCTTTCCAGCCACTCTATCCCAAGCCATGATTCTAACATTCTTTTTCAAAAGGAAATTTACAATACTATTTCCAAATAGAGTTTTCAAGCTGTGACTATATTCCAATCATGCATTTCTTGAAACAAAAAATGTATTGGGCAAAAATGTTAAAGTTTGTTTCTATGACATTTGGAAAAATTAGAGCATGTTCTCTCTCCTGCAAGAGTGAGTAATGTAAGTCATACCCACTTTCATCACACATAGCTTCTTCACTGACTTCACAGACAAAAGTAACTAACACGGTTTGAGGAAGAATTTTGGAACTCTATTTCCTTTTATTGGTGTCGGATTAACATCAAAGATTACACTAACAAGAAAAACCCCTGGTCAGCAATCCAAAAAGTATCAACTATTCAGATGAACTCAACTCTAAATATATTTCTGCATACCATGCAGTTTTGAGATAGACCAGATTGAATTATTTTGTCACTTTAACAGAAACTAATTTGAATTTATATTGAATACTTAATTCATATTTAATACAGATAATAAGACTTAGTTAATATCTAATAGATGTGCTGAATTACCACAGGTTTGGGGGGGGGAGGGGACATGAAAAAAAAATCCAAAACCCTAATATTGATTTATAAATTTCTGATAATGGAAAATCTGTTCAGTTGTGCTAAATTGTCCCAGTATTTAATTACTACGTAGTGTGAAAATCTGTGTCTTATTTCTAGACTGAATTCACACAGGTTGATGATGTAGCCATTGCTTCTTCTCCCTTAGTTTGAAGAACTAATTAGATTAATCAGATATCAGTACCTCAGCAGGCACCTATAACCTGTGACTGTGTCACTATTAACTTCTTCCTTGATAAACTAAGCAGAGGGTGCTCCTTTCAAATCTGTCATTATGTGCATGGCAAAAGCAGAAAAGGAGCTCTTATTGGTCATGAGTTAGAAGGCAGGAACTAGGATTAGGAGAGAAAACACAGAGGAAATGTGCAAATCTACTCTGAAGTCCATATTGACAATTATAAAAATGTGAAAGGGATACTACAAACAAGCAGTTTGGGAAGACTACCAGGATGTGATAATTTGCACTCTTGAATACCTTTAACTTTTCTTTGAACTTCAGATTTTTAATATTATTTTGGGGAGGGGGGGGGGAATTAAGTACAGACACCATAACTGGACTCAATATTCCAGTCATATCCATGTCGGGCACAGATATATATATGACTCAGAGGTAATAAAAATTCTACTCCAATTAGAATATTTCTCGATAGAAAAGGTTTTATTCATTTGTTCATTCATTTATTCATTTGTTCATTCATTTATTCATTTTTTCATTCATTTATTCATTCACAGTCAAAGTGAGTGATACACATATTTACCATATAATTTACTTTAATAACTATGGTTTTGGTTTTTTTTTTTTTTTGTCAGAATTATGACAGTAGCACCAAGGAGAAAGACTTGGGAGAGCTGGTTGTTGAAAGGCTGTACATGAGCAAGAAATGTGTACTTGCAGCCATGCATAACAAACACATCCTGGGCTTCATCAAAAGCAGTGTAGCCAGCAGGCTGAGGAAGGTGATTCTACCCCTCCATTTTACCCTCATGAGACCTCACTTGGGGTACTGCATCGAGACCTGGGGTCTTCAGCACAAGAAGGACTTTGACTTGCTTGAGTGGATCTAGTGGAGGGCCACAAACATGATCCAAGGGCTGGGGCACCTCTCCAACGAGGAAAGGCTAAGAGAATTGGAGTTCAGGCTGGAAAAGGCTCTAGGGAGAACTTATAGCAGCCTCCCGGTACCTGATGGGACCTAGATGTTTGGAAGAAATTCTTTACTGTGAGTGTGATAAGACGCTAGAATAAGTTGTCCAGAGAAACTGTGGATGCCCCATCCCTGGAAGTATTCAAGGCCAGGTTGGATGTGGCTTTGAGACACCTGTTCTAGTGAAAGGTTGTTGTAATATATTTGTGGTATATAAAGGTATGTTGAACTTGTTAAAGTAACCATGCTTCCAAGATGGTGTTTGTGA
>JAYRBT010000093.1:15141966-15182487 GCA_036023395.1 Myiotriccus ornatus
GCCATGGGCTTGCCGCAGGGTGGGGGGCTAGGGGGAGTGCACTCTCCCCCCCGGAGCCAGAGGTAAAGGGAAAGCCTCTGGCCTGGGGTTCCCTCTCCCTATCCAATCTCAAGTTCGTCAAAAGGTGTCCCTGCCCAAGGTAGATGATCTTTAAGCTCCCTTCTAATACACACCTATGATTCTGTGATTCTTCAGATTGCCAGAATATCCTACATTTTTCTGCTTGAATAATTCTCTTTACACCCATTATGTTGTAACTCAGTTTACAAGATACTTTATGTTAGCAATCATCACTATTTATGATTCAATGAACCAGTATTTATTATGCACAATATTTGTCATTAAAAAATTTATTAACGCTTTATTAGGGATAGGCCAAGAAGCAAATCCTACCAAGTCCTTCAAGATACATGGCCCACCAGACTTTATTCCATATAATATACACCAAGGGGATTTTGTATTGTTCCACTCACTGATTCAAAACGGAATGATTCAAAGTCAAAGGAACAGATTGAGTGCATCCCCTAAATTTACAGTTATATTCAAAAGAGATACTAAGTTGGAGTGATTAGACTTAGTTTTCATAAGTGCATAATGTCAGTTAATGACATTAATTATATTAACTCTTCTTAATTCTTTTTTAATCAAACCCTGTACCAGCTGCTCCATTATTTTCTTCAGGATCGATAGCAGTCTGACAGGCCTATAATTAACCATATCTATTACCCAGTTTAATTTAACCTTTCTAAATATTGACATAGCATTAACTTTCTACTAGTGTTCAAGAATTTTCACAGTCTTCCAAAACTTAGCATAAAACTGGTACAAATAAGTGTACCAATTTAAAAACTGTACGTGCTAATAAATGTCACTTAACATGCTTGAGAGTTAGCAGCAGAATTAAAGTGTTTATTGTCATTACAACATATATACTGATTCTAAGTATTCTTAAAATACAAAAATATTAGCTAAACACTGCCTTCCCTGCATTGTTCGTGGCAATACTAGGATATCCTTGTACAACAGTTCACTGTCATGCAGATGATTCTTTAGTGCATGTCAACTAGTGAGTGAAGACCAGAGATTTTTGCACTTACATGTGACAAGTTCTCATGGTAAGAAGTGGTGTAAAATTGCTATATTGACTCTAGAAGCCATGCAACACTGCTAAATTATCATGCTTTACCTGGGCATTAGTGATAAAAAATAGTGAGCAGTAAAGTTAAAACACAAGAAAAAAATTTTGATAGTAAGGCTGAGCTGTGAAAGGAAATTAAATCCCCTTCTGAACCTGGAAGTAGGTATTCGCCTGTCTTTGCCCTCCACTACTGAAGGTTAAGCTTATTAACCAACACATCATGAAATCAGAGACTATCCTGAGTTGGAAGGAACACACAAGGATCAGAGTTCAACTCCTGTAGGTCTGTACTGTTTCTGGATTCAGACTGACTTGTGACTAAGCATACTGACTCCAGTGGAATTTATTCCTCTTAACACTGCAAGCAGTTGGAGTGTGTTTATATGTTCATTAGCTATTTGCTTTCACGTTTTATCATCACTATCTATTCTTCTTGTCCATCCCATCACTTGCTACATTGTAGGGATTTGCTTTTTGATGGATATCTTTGTTTCAGATAAAATATATTTTGATAAAACATAATTTTATTACTTTTTTTCTCATGGGATCTAGCACGTTTGTTATTCATTCATTGAGTCATTTATTGTCCTACTTGGATCTGTGAAAAGTGGTTTCTAAGTTTGGCCATGTGATTTCCTTTTATGTATCAGCCATGTCTATCAGTAGCTGGGATTTCAAATGTAGCACATCTCATCAAGTGGTTTTAATTTCTGTGAACATACTGTCGTCAATTTTCACAATATCATCACATTCCCATATTTCAGAAACAATGTTCTATTAGAAAATGAAAGATAACTTTTAGAAATAGTGGTATCACTCCATATTTATCCAGTACTTGTCATATGTACTAGAACTTGAAGGTATAGTTATCCAGCATTGTTTACTTTAGACCTTCAATGTCTCAGAATTAATTAGTATATTTCAGATAGAACACCATTCCTTCTCCTCTTTTATTCCTTTAATATATATTGATTTTAACAATGCAATAGTGTGAATCCCACAAGTTTCAGTACTACCAACTAAGGAAAACTTATGCTCAAAAACATACAGTTCTATTTTTTCCTGTTTATCACCTACTTGGCACAGGTATATAGAAAATTAAATTTTTCTTTTTTTCATGAGTCTTTCTAGTTGGTTGTCACAAGCATGAGGGAATAAGGCACGAGATCAGTGGGGTTCTGAACAGGGCTGCAGGTCCTGCCCGAGCAGTGCTCAAAGCTGATCTGGTTTATTCACAAAATGGAGGGATTTTATAGGGTTGGCTGGGGAAGGTGCTAGAAGGTAGGAGGGATATGCAAAACTTGGACATGGGATAGGTGGAGGGTACATGAATAAACATGAAGGGGAACTTTAGCAACACGGTACAAACTGTGATTGGTAGCTGTACTCTTGCTCCTAGGAGCGAAGTCCATGGTAATCACTTGCAACATTTTAAAATTGGGCCTCATCCCAGCACTGGGTTTCAGCCCAAAAAGTCTCTTATAACACAGTCTTTTTACACCACTGTAATTCTGTTGTCTGTTCGGTTAATAAACTCTTCTTTCCATTGTTTGTACCATGAAACTCCAGAATGGCCATCTCCAACAGTTGGTTATCCTAGAACTCAAATATATGTCAGTGAGAATTTTTTCATAAGCAAAAAGGGATCAACCCACCATAAGACCAGGAGTTCCAATTTGGTGAGACAGCAAGAGATTAATGTATTAGAAATGTAAATTGAAAACTATGATTTTGAGGAGCTATGAAGTGAGGAAAACTGCTTGAATATTTAAGGAAAGTGATAAATTTCAGATTTTTGTGTATAACTAATTATATGTGCAAATATTTTCATAATGCCTGAAGTCCATAGATATTGCTAGAGTAGGAAAGAAAGAGAAGAGGTGAGGGTATACAGAATGTACTATTAATTCTAAACTAATACAGAGTTCTGAAGTAACATTTTCAATGCAATCAATCCCATTAGTCTTAATCTTCTGTAGACAGATTCACTCCAAGGTATAGTGTACAGTGCCTGGAATTAGACAGTTCAGGTCTTAATTGAAAGATATTATTATTAGAATTAAAACAAAAAAAAATAAAAAGCACTTCAGTTTCCTCTAAAAAACGCCTATTTGTCAATGTCCACTTTTGGTAATGTGAAATGTTTTAGTTGGACATGTAAAGAAACTATTTTTGCTGATTGATAACTATGTATCTTCAGATTTAGGTATCCAATTCAAATATTAATAAATGCAAATTTTAGTGCTGATTTGCTCAAATCTTTTGCCATAACTGCTGTAAAATATTTTTTCTTGATACACTTCTACAGGCATACTTGAACTCTGAGTTTGAAAATAAAATACATATTCATGGACGTGTTTTACAGTGTTCACTCAAACTATTACCTTTAAAAAATTACAAATAAACTTATTGCCTTGTTTGGTGTTGTCTTTCTATTTATCAGGCACCAGCTAATACCTAGTTTATTATTAAGAATCAAAACCCAGGTTTCTTTTACTTCCTTTTGTTTTTTTTTCTGCCTTTTCCCACTGCTGAACATTCCAGCACAGCTGGGGTACTTACTTGAACTAACGCTGCAGGGTTGAGTTGCAGCCTAGCTGGTACTCCCACATTTGTTTTGCACTTTTGGAAACACCTTACAGCATAGAAATTGTGCAGCTTTGGCAGCATTCCAGTAACATCCATGTTATCACAGCAGTTTTTTGTGTTAACAGACAGGATTGATCTTCAGCTATGACAAAGGACCATCAGCATTTATGGCTGTATACTCCCTTCTGATGAAATCCCGTGCAAGAACATCTCTAACTGCAGCAGCGGAATTTCATTCTGTCACAAGTCCACCAATACTATTCTTTCCCTTTCAAAACAACACAACCTTGAGCAGAAAACACAGGTTGGTGATGAGTTAATATATTCATGGAGTTTTGTAGCAGGTGAAAAATTACTTGTATAAACTGACCTTAGTGGCTACTGTAAAAGAGTCTAATTATTGCATTCTTAGAGTGACTGTAATTAATGTAATCTCCAAAGCACTAAGATATTAATATTTTAGGTTGCAGATTGCCTGTAAATTTGTTGCGTAACCTGGTGGTTTAATGTGCAGGCTGTGCCATAATTCACTGCTAATCTTTCAATACTGTATCTTTAAAATGCCTGTTCTTAATCAATTGCAGCTGTAAAACTCTAGATTTGAACTTAGCTCTTGTTGAAAATTGAAAATTTAAAGACAGCAGTAATCTCATACAAAAATTTAAATTAAAACAAACCAGAAAAAAAGCAGATGCCATCTCTAATGGTAGCAATTGTGAACAATAACAAGGTATTATTCACCAGGCCTCAAATTTACCTGGCATTTAACAAAGTGTATTTATTGTATTCATTATTTGATATAAATCTTCAAAATTTCAACTGTTGTTCAATTGAATTTAAAGAAACAAAGAACATAATGCTACTGTTACCTATTTGAGTGTTATCAAAACTTTGAAGTGGAAAAGTCTAATCAAATCTCACTGCTACAACATAAAATAGCCTTTCTTATATCTTTGCAAGACGTGGTGCCAGCCACTTGGTTAAATAATCTGTGCTGTTAACCTTCAGTTACCTGACACAAGCAAGGCATAGTTGAATAAACTCCAGAAGAGAGTAACAGACAGTACTGCATCTGCGTTGAAAGGGATTTAAGCTACAAACGAACCTTCTTCCTTGAGTTACACCTAGTCTCTTTAAAGCTTTTGAAACGATGAAGAGTTTTGATAAAAGTCCTTCCTGTAAATATATTCCTTAAATTTTTAAGTCACAGATGTAACAGAACTTGGCCAGGGATGTGAAAAACAGTAAGGGAATCTATAAGGGCATAGGTCAGAAAAGAAACGCCAGGAAGAGCGTACCTTCCCCATAAATGAGAAGGGAGAACAAGTGCCAACAAATGTGGCAGCAGGGGCAGAGGCTGTGGCATGAGAAAAAGCAGCCAGCAGCTTAGCTCCTGTCAACAGCCAGGACACAGCCCTGGTGGCACAGAAGCGTCTCATGTCACAGGAGCAAGATAAGCAGCTCGAGGGTACATTTCATCAAAGTGGCATTCATTCCAATGGGATGCACAGGTTCCACATGTGGAATAACAGACAAACACAGTCACAGTCCAGACCCTCACCTCTCCTAATGAGTTTGCTGGATAAGGTCAGTCCAGCTGAGACTGGCAAAGCCTTGCTTGCCTTGGCTACCCAACACCTCAGGGTCTCCCCTTGACAAAACTGTGTCCTATGGATTTGCAGAGGTGATGAGCACAAGCATGTGTAGCTTTTCTGTGAATTCTGTTTCTCTGCACTCACTGGAGGAGCAGTGACAATTCGTGAGGCAGCAGCTCTCCATGGAGCGAGAAGAGCTGGAGAGGGTGAGGGTGAAGTCAGGTGGACATGCCCAGGTGCTTTTCACATGTGCTGTCAGTGTGTGCAGCACTGCACTGCAGCATGTGACGACAGAAAGAGCTGGGTGCTGGGCTGCAGCCTTCTTCGTCTGACCTCGTTTTCTTCATCCCACACCTGCTCATGTGGGGAATTGCAACCCTTCTAGCACACAGAAAAATCCCCTGGCAGATGGGACTTAGGGCTTCTACTCTGCCTCTCTTGCCATGCTTTCCAGAACACTTTTCTGGAGGAGCAGGAGGCAATGCTGTAGAAGTGCTCAGATGAGTGAAGGAATATGAAGGTTAAATGGGTGGAATTCCACAACCAATAGAAGCTGAGGGAGGAGTGGCTGGAGCAGAAGATGGAACAATCCTGACAGAGAGACCGCACCAGGATGAGATTGGCCAAGGTACCACAGGTATGGAATTTAACTGTGTTCATTTTCATTAACTCCTCAGTTTCTTCTGAATTTACACTTTTTCATGCATGTTCTTCTGGGTTAGGAATGGGCCTTCAGCATTCCTTCTAACATTGTACATTCTGGCAGGATTCACTGGTCTCTGACTGCGTATAGATGTGTAGAGTACTTAGTATATACTGCACCCAGCAACACATTCAGTTGTCACCACCATTTCACTGCCTGTGTTCCAAACTGAGCAGTGCAACCCTGAGGAAACCTGCAGAAGAGTTCATTAAATAGTTCAGACAAACAGGCAGTATAATCCCTGTTGTAATTCCACTGGGAATATTGATCTCTATTACTCTGACCATTAAAGCTTAATTTACATATTTGAAAGCAATTAGACTAATATTTTAAAACCTTTTTTAGAGTGGCACCATCGAAGTTGATTGTTCCGCTCTGCTGTGTAGTCTTCTGTAAGAATTAAATTTCTCTGATGGGTTTCAAATGTTTATGTAGATAAAGGAATTTGTGATAAAAATGACCAAGGAAATACAGAACTTCCAGGTCCTTCAGTAAGAGCTGAAATTGTTTCCTCACTGTTTCTGAAATGAAAGGGAATTGCCATAAAATGAACATGTCATTTGGTCAAAGCAATGAACAAGACTGAAGGTAAAAACTGTAAAAGAGAAAAATATATGTAGACACTAGGTGCTTCTTAGTTTTGGTAGGCTTAACTAAGGAGTCACCTTCCTTTTAGTTCATGGTTTTCATAATTTGCTTAGAAGTTGTAATTTGCCCAAACAGTAAAAAAATGCAACAGTGGTAGGAGGAAAAAAAAGATATGGAAAAACACTGATATATAAATTAGTTATGTTAGCATTTGCAAACATTATTTTGGATGAAATTCTTTCAGAGAAACCATGTAGCATGCTCAGAGATGAAGATTTTTCTTTTCCTGATGTGAGAAATTGCCCAGGTATATCCCACAAAACAAAATGTTTCTGCAACAACAGTTTTTCAAATCGGACTGGCTAAAGTTAAAATGTTTTCAAAAAGAAAAGGTTGTAAATGTTTCTTCAGGGAGGGGTAAAGTGTTTTGCCCTCTGGATAAAAGTTTAATAGTGCTACCATTTATTTTATATTAGCTAGATGTTTATGAAGTAATATAAATACCATTTGAGCCCAAGTAGCCCTGTTTTCTCTGCCAGCTCCAAGGAGAGCAGAGCCACTGGGCTGGGGCTGTAGCTTCATGGGCAATAGAGGAGTGATAGCAGAAGCAAGGACAGGTGTATCCTTACAGCTTGTCTCATGTTCGTGGATAACATCCTCAGACCACTGGGGTAGTCTCTCTCCCACCCCATCTCTGCATGGGAGGAGCCAGGTTCTGGCTCACTGATATCCCCATCCTCTTCTTATCAGCTCCTGCTTCCCAGATATGCCCTTGTCCAGGCAGGGATGCTCTTGGAGGCTTTGTCTGTGGGTCCCACTCGCAGTGTGAGGTTATGGGCTACAGGGAGGCCCACCACACACACCAAGGGGTACCAAGGATGAGAGCCAGACCGTGGTTCGCTGCATGAAGAAGGGTTGGGGATATTTCCCTGAGCTCAGGGAGGGAGGATGGTTCCTGGGCAAGGGAAGAGCCCGTGGCGCTGGGGATGTCTCTGATGATAGTCTGGGAGCGGCAGCGTCATCACCATGGCAACATGGAACTCCGGGAACATGCGCAAGGAACCTCTTGTGGCACCGCTGCGGCGGCGGCGGTGGGAGCTCCACACCGCGTCAGCGGCGGGCTCCATCCTGACCCGGGGGCTCCATCCCGCCCCACTGGTCATTGGACCAAGACAAACCGAGTTGCTGGGTCACGGGAAGCCTGGGACACACTGCCATGGTGAGTGTTATAAGTCCTGAAGGCAAGAATGTAATCTCCAAAGTGGATGCGCTGTCCCCTCTGTTGGAAGATAGGAGGGATATCAGGAGCTAAAGGCTCTGCACGGCCAGTGCTTAGACGGGCTGTGTTCACTGCTGTCTTTAAAGTTGGAAATATTCCTGTGATTTCTGTGCATTTCATATAACAATTCCCAAAGAGCAGGAGGAGGGCTGTCCTGTTGTTTATGGGATGCCTCTGGCCTTAGTGTGTTTTGGGAAGGTGTGGGTCAGACCTGCTTTGTGTTCTCATGAGGGAATCTGTCTTTCTCCATAGGCTGAAAATAGCAGGAAGAGTTCTGGAGGTATGTACAGTCACCTGCTTTCCATTCATGTATGTAAGTGCCTGATCTCCTGGAAATGCATGGGACAGAGGACAGGGTACACTGGGCACAGATGGCAACCCTGGCTGCTGGAATGTTCCAGAATCTTTGTCTGAAAGCTGCAGTTGAGTGCATCACATCCTTCCTGAACCAGAGATGCTCACCTGTCTCTCCCATCAAAGCAATTTGCCTACTTGGGTCCTGTATTCCTCTCTTGAGGTCATTCCCAAATCTAGGGGATAATCTGCATTTTATTTCTGTTTTCCTCCCTAACTGCCCAGTTGGAGGCCTCTTGCAGCCCTAATTCTGAAACAGTGCTTTTGGAGTTGCATAGGGACTCTGAAACACTGCAGGGTGAGAGCTCAAGAGATCAAGGGTTTCTTGTGGCCAGGGGCTAACTGAATAGGAAGCAGCAGGCTTACTTGATAAAGATGTCTCACTGCTGGCTAAGTGAAGCTAAATCTTTTATTCTTCTAATACTGGCTCAAGTCCTGGGAGTTCTCTTTAGCCCAGCAAGGAGGGCATTACGCTGATGAGGCTGAAGAGCAGCCTTCTTGGGGGGTTTCAAAAAGAGCAAGGCTTATCGAGATTAGTAGCTTTCCTACCCCTGCTTTGTGAGCTTGGCAGCTGCAAGAGCAGTATCTTTATACTCTTCCTGGAAGACACAAGCAAGAGAGAGCACCGGGAATTAGAACTGGATAAGAAGAACAAAAAGCAGCTGGGTGAGCCCAGGTGGGGACACTGGGAAAGTTGTCAGATGTGACAGTATTATCTTGGCAGAGCGAAGTTGGTTTCTAATGCCCTTGTAGAGGAATTGCCATTTCTGTAGTGGTGAGTAGCGTTGCTAATGGGCTCTCTGTCAACACAGAACGGAAGGTGGCTGATGCAAAAGTGTCATACTTTGCCCTGGAGGCAGCCTGGTAACATTTGCACTGTAGCCATGACTCAGTTGCATGTGGGTGTGAGCTCATTACAAACAAAGAAGATGTTCCCATCCACACATAGATTTTTCAGTGAAGGTGTTTCCAGCTGTGTTTTCCCAGAGACAGAAATCCCAGTAGGAACTGCAGGGAAGGAGGAAGAGAGGGAGGGCCGGCATCTTTACAGACAGCTATTCCTCTGGGTACTGACTCAAGGCCGGTTGTCTGAACAGAGAAGGAAGAGGATCAGGGCAAGAAAAAATGTGTCTTTGGAGAGCATGAGCACTCTGGGTTTGAAGACCAGACGACAGAGGTGCAGCTTGTGAGGTATTGTCCTCTGTGTGTGTCTGTAGCTCCAGTTACCAGCTGTGCTGCTCCCACAGCGGGGTGGGGAGGGTTTCCAGCATCCCCTCAGATGCAGGGTCCCCTTGCAGGCAGGTATGTGACTCCTTCTCTTTGCAGCAGGCGTGCATCGCAGAACAGTGTCAAACTGAAAGAGGAGCCTCACTCCAAATCTCCTCTTCCAACCAGTCACAGCCTTGTCAGGGAGGCCAGAAGGACTAGTTGTGACTGGCAGAACTCAAAAAATGAGAAGTTTATGGATTTGGAGCCACAGTCTCCAGCAAAGAACAGCCCTGCTGCAGACAGCCAGCCTGTCCCTGGCAGCCAGCTCCTGGCCACAGAGAAGGCAGCAGCTAAAGCTGACCCACTGAAGGAGGAAGAGGACTGGCTGAGTGCTGGCTTGGCTCACAAGAAATCTCAAGCCCAGGCAAAAGCCTTGGAGGCCCTGGGTGAAGGGCAGGACCTCCACACTCCTGCCAGGTAAAGGCACAGTCAATGGCTGTGGGTCTCCCATCTGCTCCACATGTAGCTGTTCTAGCAGGACATCTCAGAAATCTTTGGCTTAGATTTAGAAAATTACTTATAAGCACTGTCCTTCTCAGGCTAGGGTATTAACATGGGGATTTCTGCTACTGACCCAGCCCAAAGTCTCATCCCAGCTCTGAGGTCTCTTTCTATCTGTGGTCAAGATTGCACACATGGCCCGAGATCCCATGGAGCTGTCCTAGATCAGCATACCCTAAAAAGCTCTCCCATCCTCCTTGCTCCTACCTCCATTTCGCTTAATTCCTGCTAGTTGCAAGCAAAGGACCTCCTGTGCTGAGTTCACTTGGAAACAGGTTCAGACTTGTGCGAACCAAATTCAGAAGTGAATTGCAGACAAACTGCCATGTGTCATGGGCAGAGGTGTATTAGCTGGGGCTGCTGCTGCCAGAAGCAGGAGGTGGATTCAGCAAGAAGGAACACCAGTGATGGATATTTTGAGGTGTTTGTGGTCCTTCTGAAATCAAAAAGCTGAATCCTGCCATAACCAACTGGGACAGGCTGTCAGGTGTGAGGCAGGAATGGGTGTCAGGGGCAAGGGTCTCATCTTTCATCCTCTCCTTGGCTGTCTCCGATTGGATGCTTTGTGCTTGAAGCCAGCTAGATGCCTCCACAAAAGCGCCACAACAGACAGCTACTCCACAGGACAAGGCACAGAGCACAGATGGCTCCAGGTAAGGCCTCATTTGCTTCTCAGGCATCCTCCATGGGAGAGGGTGTCCTGCAGAAAGCAGCTGCGTGTGTGAGGAGATGAGGGAATGGGGAGAGTGGGTGGCCACCAGTAAACCCTTTGCTCTGGGACCTCTGTATCTGAGAGGGAAGGCAGCTCTGAAGAATCATCAGGCCATTGCCTATTTGATCCCAGGGGACAGCAAAGATTTAAACTGACAAAAATGGCAATAGGCAAATGCCTGTGCACCTCTCCCTGAGCTGTGACACTGCTGAGCATTACTTGTGTCTCTGTGCCCACGCAGTCAGCCGGTCCCTCAGCCCAGCACCATGAAAGAAGCCTCAGCAGAATTGTTGGAGTCTGCAAAGCCAGATCCCTCCCAAAAGGTCAGAGCCCCGGGTGCGTATCATGTGGTTGTATAGTTTGGACAGTCATAGGCAGAGGGGGTCCCCCTGCCCTTCCAAAAGAACCCAGTAAAAGGCAGGAACCACAGCATCACCTTTGGGCATGGGAATGCTGCTCAGGCTGTGACCAGCCATCCTTTGAGCAGGTTGCCAGTCTTCAGGATTATGCCATCTCCATTTTGTGTCATTGTGGGTACATGGTGCTAAGTGCACTGAGCTCAGCAGTGGCCCACTGAGACACAGCAGATTCCCCTTTGGAGGGGCAGAGTCAGGAATATGTCCATTGTCCTAATCACTCCATGTCTGGTTTCCAGACAAATATACCGCTAAAGGTGCCAGAGCTTTCCAGCCAGCTAAGCGTAGCAATTTGAGAGCCCAGGACACCTGCTCACAGGCCAGTGAGAAGTGAGTGCCTTTCAGACACATCTTATCAGTCCTGGGGATCTCTCTGTACTCTCTCTCCAAGTTCTTCTGGTCTGCCTATCCTTGCCTTCTCCACCTCATTCCCTGACCCAGTAACCATTGTCTGGGAAGGTGAATTACCTGTGATGCCTTTGGGAACTGGGACCCCAGAGCCTGAAGCTTTCCAGCTAGAGCTGGGTGCTCCTCGGCACCCAGCTCCCTGTACATCTTCTGCAAATCCCTCCTGTAACAGTTACTTGCTAAACAGAGCAATTCCCCAACTCTGCTATCTTTTATCCCAGTGCTATTTTCACTTCATTTTTCTGTGTTGTACGATGTGGCTGATGCACTTTGCCTCTCTGGTCACCTGCACCTCCTCCTGCCTGGCCTGGCTGTCCCCAACGTATATTTGCCAAGCTCCCATGGGCTGTTGCTAATGCCCAGGCTTGTGTCACAGGTCTGTGCTAGAGGATGATCTCTTCAACAGACTTGAGGAGGACATAGAATTTCTAGAGGTGAGCCCAAATTTCAGGAGAGAGCCCAAGTGTCCCAAGGGCTGGCTCAGAGGCAGGCCAAAACTGTCCCTAGTCTCACGCCATTCAAGTCAGCAGTGGGTATCAGGGATGAGCTGTGAAGTTGTTTCTAGAGAACTGAAGGGGAATTAGAGTTTTGACAGCAGAGGCAGCTCTTGCTTGGTCTTGGAATTCTCCATTTCTCATCTAGATGGGTCTTCTCACCCTGCCCGGATGGCAGGATACACACTGTCTCCCAGAGGAATTACACCCTTCTCCTTGAATCTGTCTCCCAAAAACAAAGCCCAGTATCCTTGTGTCCGCGGTAGGGGCTGCTTCTGGGGAGAAAGGACCCACCAGCAGTGCGGTTGGGCAGGAGAAGGATAGAGGAAGGGCTGCAGTGGGCTAGGAAAGGAATGCTGTTCCAGGGTGAGGAAGAGATGTTCTATTTGGTGCTTTACCCCCCTGACAACATCCCTGTGTCCCATCAGGTTAATGCAGCTGAGTCACATCTCCAGTCTGCATCAAGCTGCTTGTTAGCACTGCTCCACATCCAAGCTCATGTGTCACAGCTGGAGGGCCAGGTGAGCCTCATTGCCTGCTGGGTGGGGAGAGCACAGGGGACGCAGAGGGAGGAGAAAGGGCCATGTCTGCTCCAAGTAGCATCAGGGAACAGGGCAGATAGAAGAAATCTTGCTGTCCAGAGATGTCTACAGCCCCAAAGTGCTGCTGTGGATCACACAAGGACCTTCTCTCTGGGTGTCAAGCAGGTCCGGACACTAGAGATAGAGCAGGCACAGCTCAGGCAGTTACTGAGGCTTCTCCAGCAGCAGCACCAGGAGGACTTGGATCTCATTGCATTTGCCCACAGGTACCTGGCCTGTTCTTCCCTCCTCTGTCAGGTCCTTGCCTATAGCCCTGTCCTACCTGGCCTGTTCTTCCCTCCTCTGTCAGGTCCTTGCCTATAGCCCTGTCCATCTCCCCTGAGGTGAGAATGCTGGGGTGCTTCCCCAGTCTGTCCCTGTTGGGGCGGAGCCATGTCAGTGTGGACCTGATGGTGGCAGAGAGCAATCCCACAGGGGACTAGGGTGGTGGCTCATTCTCATCAACATTGCTATGGGTGACAAGGAGGAGGGGCCAGTCCCACTGCCAGCACATCCCTAGCATGCTGGGTATGGCCACGAAAGCAACACTCTGTTCTTGCTGTTACCTCTTCGGCAGGAGCCATATGAAGGTGGTGGAGAAGAACAATGGGCAGCAGGAGGAGAGGCTGCAGCAGGAGGAGAGGCTGCAGCAGGAGGAGCAACCGGCAGCTCAGCTCCCACTGCATAGGCAAGACATGACCCCAGCACAGCAACATCCCATGTCACGGGAGCAGGATAAGCAACTCAAGGGTATGTGTCATCAAAGTGGGATTCATTCCTATGGAACCTACACCTGCAGATCCTCACTTCTGCTAATGAGTTTATTGGAGAAAGTCAGTCCAGCTGAGGCTGGCAAAGCCTTGCTTGTTTTGGCCACCCAACATCTCAGGGTCTCCCCTTGACAAAACTGAGTCCTGGGGATGTGCAGTGGTTGGTGAGCACAAGTAGGTGCAGTTTTTCTGCACCTACTTGTGGGAGTATCCTAGCTCATGCTGCTCATGGCCCTGCTTCTGACTCTACCCCAGAGCTCCAGGACAGGCTGTCACAGCAGCAGAGGGACATGGTGGAGGAGCGGAGCCAGTTCCAGGAGGTGATTGCAAAACTGGAGGCCAGGCTGAGTGAGCAGACTCAGCTGCTGGAGCAGGTGAGCCCAGTTTGTGTCCTGTGCACACATCAGCATTCCTGTGTGGGTATGGGTCATGTGCCTCACCCACTGGAGTCTGGGAATGACATCTGTCTCTTCTTCATGTCCAAACCCAGGAGCGTGGGAGGGCAATGGTAGAGGAAGCCAAAGTGAAGTCACTGCAGTGTTCACTGGAGAAGCAGCGACAATTCATGAGGCAGCAGCTCTCCATGGAGCGAGAAGAGCTGGAGAGGGTGAAGGTGAGATCAGGTGGACATGCCCAGGTGCTTTTCACATGTGCTGTCAGTGTGTGCAGCACTGCACTGCAGCGTGTGATGACAGAAAGAGCTGGGTGATGGGCTGCAGCCTCCTTCTTCTGACCTCTGTTTTCTTCATCCCACACCTACTCATGTGGGGAATCGCCATCCAAACGACCTTCTACCCTGCAGATGCCAGAGGCTGCTGTGTGACAGCATGACTTGTGCTGGTTCTCCAGGAGAGGAAGCCAGAGCTCTCCTTGAAGAGTTCTGGCCATGGGCTGAAACTGGCCTTCCAATGTTGTGTGGGGTTTAATGGGAATGATGTATCAAATATGAAAAATACCCTGGCAGATGGCACTTAGGGCTTCTTCTCTGCCTCTCTTGCCATGCTTTCCAGAACACTTTGCTGGAGGAGCAGAAATCGATGCTAGAGAAGTGTTCAGAGGAGCGAGGGAAGCTGGAGGCTGAGTGGGCAGAATTCCATACCCAAGAGAAGCTGAGGGAGGAGTGGGAGGAGAAGAAGATGGAGCAATCCCGACAGATGGACCACACCAGGATGAGATTGGCCAAGGTACCACAGTGGAGCCCCTTCCCCTGTCCTCCAGCACCACCTGGAAGGCTCCAGGAAAGGGTCCTGCCTGCAGAGAAGACGTTCAGCACTGCCTTCAGGTGTAAAGTCAGAGACACAACTCAGTGTGGTGTGAACCCGGCTGTTGAGGGTAGCTCCACTATGTTTTAGATGTTGACTGAAGCATCAGTCCTCTCTGTCTCTCTCCTGTGCCTGTGAGGAGTTTGGACGGTCAGAGCAGAAGCAGGAGACCTCAATTTTAAGTCTGCTGAGAGGAAACCTCCAAGGTGGCTTAGGCAAAACCTCCCTGTGCCATGGGCACACGTCCAGCCAAGTTCTGCTCCTGCCTGGGGCTGCCAAGTGTGAATATATGGCACAACAATGCAGGAGAGCTGCCTTTTTAAGCACTAGTGGGGTGGAAAATAACAATTCATGTTGAGTCTTCCCACTGCTGACAAACTGCGATGCCCTGAGCACACCTTAGGTGAGGGGCTCTGTCCTTTCTGGGGAAAGAATGTATGTCTGTACAGAGCTCTGCCAGTCTTGACTCTCAAGGGCAGGTGAATGAGTGCACTGCTTGAGTACCTAGTGGTGTTTTTCTATACCCCAAACTGGCCTGTAGGAGAAGATCAGCAAGGGCTGATCTCCTTCATCTACTTGGGAAGACATTAGACAGTGTCCAGGCGAACAGGGCAGGTAATGCAACTCTTTCCCCTTGCCCATTCTAGGAGCAGGCAGAGCTGAGTTTCCAGGGCCACAGGCTGAGAGCCAAGGAGGAGCAGCTGGAGAGGGACAGGGAGCAGTTAGATGAATCCTGGCATGAGCTGCAACTAGAGAAGGAGAAGGTGAACAGTGCTACACAGCACATTCAGAAGCAGAAGAAAGAGATTAAAAGCCTGATTGAAGTAAGTGAAGCATCTGCACTGCAATTCACAGCTGTACAGAGGCCAGGAGCAAATCTGGGGCTTCACAGTCCTTAAGTCCTGTATTCTAATCCTGAGCTGGGAATAAGGGGATGTGCAAAGAAGCCCTGTCCCTGGGCAGCAAGGGGCCCTGTCTCCCATTTTCCACTCTGCTTTGCAGCGCTCATCCCAGAAGTATAGAGTAGGGAAGCGAGCCCTGCGGGAAGCACGCCGAATAGAGTCCTTACACCAGAACAGGCTCCAGGCGACACAGAGACAGTTGGAGCAGTTGAGGCAGCATCAAGAGCTTCTGCACCAGGCAAATACCTCCTCCCCTTTCTGGCCTGTGGCCACTGTGCAAAGGGCCTGCACATTTGCCAACAGCTTTTTTTTCTTGTGGGAATGGGGCAGGACTGGCTGAACGCAACGCAGCAGAGACAGCTCGAACAGCTGTGCAACATGGCCCAGAACCTCTGTGCCCCCATGGAAAGCCTCTCCAGCACACGGTGTAAGACTTCATGATGCTGATAGAAAGGATTGTGTGGAAAGCAGCTACTTTTGTAGTCCATTTGTCAGGAGGCTTGGGATATTCCTAGGGGCAGTTTTAATGTCTAAAACTCATCTGTGTCTGAGTTTGCCTCCTTATCCTCCGCTAAACTCTCGAGCCAGGGCAGTGCTCTGGGGGGTTGATGTATTAAAGCCCTTTTGCACTGGGAATTTGGGGAGAATACTGCTGCAGGTGCACGTGGTCAGCAAAAAAAAAAAAAAAAAAAAAAGGTTTGCTCTGTTTTCCCCATCTTTGAAGCCTCCAACAGCAATGCACCATCCAGTCAGGTGTGTTTTGCAGGCAGGATGCACCCTCAGCATGGCCTGTGGTATTGCAGGGACAACACAGACAGCTCCGCTGCACTCTCTGCCACGCTGCAGATGCTGAGACACAGGGCCCAGATGGTGAGGCAGTGGGATACGGGGGCTGCAATGAGCTTGGAACCAGCTGAGTGGGAGCAGGGCCGGGTAAAATGTGATTTGAGACTGATATACACAGCGTGGGGTGTCTCCTAAGATCACTACTGAGCTGCTGGGTTAGGCAGGATTGCAGAAACTGGGAACAGAGGAGTAATAGCAAAAGCAAGGACAAGTGCCTCCTCATAGCTGGTCTCATCTTCATGGATAACATCCCTAGCTCACCAGGGTTGTCCTTTTCCCACCCCATACCTGTATGAGTGAAGCCAGTTCTGCCAGACTCTGGCTCAGTCCCCACCCTCTCCTATCAGCTCCTGCTTCCCAGATGTGTCTTTGCCCAAGCAGGGATGCTCTTGGAGGCTTTGTTGGTGGGTTGCACTCATAGCTATGGGCTATAGGGAGGCCTCCCCATGTACGCCAACAGGTACCACAGATGCGTGCCAGCCCATAGCTCCCTGCATGAAGAAGGGTTTGGAATCCTTCTCTCTGTCATGAGCATCACCCTGGAATGTGTCCCTGTCACTCACACTCATCCCATCCATCTCTCTCTTCTCAGGAGCTTGATTTCTTGGAAGGTGAGCGCATCTTCCTGGAGTCCCTGAAGAAAACACCCAACTCTGCATGATTCCTGTCCCCTCGAGGGGGTGACATCACCCCACATGATATCAAAGGATACTGTGCCCTCCAACCTGGAGAGGAAAGTGAACATTAAATACTCTGAGTTGTCAGCTTCTTCTCTTTCTAAACACTGTCGGAGTGTTCCATAACTCACTGCTAATCATTCAATACTGTACAGCTGGTCCTGAATGCCATCCAGATGAACCTGGACAAGCTTGAGATGTGGACCAATGGGAATCTCATAAGGTTTAGCAAGAACAAATGTGAGGTGTTACATCTGGACTGGGGCAACCCCCAGTATCAATCCAACCTGGGAGATGAGAGCAGCTCTGCTGAGAAGGACATGGGGGTGCTGGTGGGTGAGAGGCTGGCAAGGTGTTCTTGCAGCCCAGAAAGCCAGGAGTGTCATGTGTGGGCAGCAGGGTGAGGGAAGGGATTCTCCCCATCTACTTTGCCCTTCTGAGATCACACTCGAAGTACTTGATCCAGGCCTAGGATCCTCAGCACAAGAAAGACATGGACCTGTTGGAGTGAGTCTAGAGGAGGCCACAAAGATGGAGGCGGCTGGAGCACCTCTGCTGTGAAGACAGGCTGAGAGACTGGTGTTGTACAGCCTGGAGAAGAGAAGGCTTCTGTGAAACCTCATTATGGCTTTTCAGTACTTAAAGAGAGATTATGAGAAAGAAGGGGAGTGACTTTTTACACGGGCAGATAGTATTAGGAAAAGGGGGAATGATTTTAAACTAAAATAGAAGAGATTTAGATTAAATCTTAGGAGGAAATTCTTTACTGTGACGGTTGTGAGGCACTGGAATGGGTTGCCCGGAGAACTTGTGGATGCTCATCACTGGTAATGTTCAAGGCTGGGTTTGTGATGTCATGGAATGTTTCCCTGCCCATGGGAGAAGGTTTGGAACTAGATGATCTTTAAGGTCCTTTCCCACCCAAGCTTTTCTACGACTCTGTAATGAGTATAATGTCACTTGTGCCCTTGGCATTGGAAGTCTGAAAGCAAACTAAAATGCAGAATTTAGAGGGGTGAGAGCAACATTAAATTGTGCTTGCTTATTTGGCTTTTTTGAGTGGTGCATTTTATATCCTATAAGCTAATACTTTGACACTGTTCTGTCTAGTTTAGTTATTACGTATTAAAGACTAATAGGTATGGATTTTATGTGCTTTAGTACCTTGCTTATTGACTGGTGCAATCAAATACATTACTTTCATTAGTGATCATTATGAATAAAGGAATTCTTAATGTTTAGTTGCGATTTCATTGACACTGTTTGCTTAGTCATAAGGATCTGATCAGACGTAATGTTTCATTTGGCTTACCTTAAGAAAACAAGATTAATTTTCAGATACTTACAAAAATGTGATTCATTATGGGAAATAATGGACACAAAATTGCAGATTCTTACTAGTCGTGTCATTTAGCCATGCTAATCATAAACCTTTCCTGACTTTTCTGACACACATTTAAAGACATTTTTAAAATTTGAAACTAAATATACACCTTGCAACATTTTTACTTTTCTTTTTTAATGACTATACTTTTTGTTCTGGAATTGACTTGATAAAAGGAGGAAAAGCTTCCAAAGTGACACTTTAATGCATTTTATTATGACTCAGACAACCTGTGACAGCTAAATTCTTTATTCCCATCCTCTACAAGTATATTTCAGCCGTACTGACCTTCAAAGAGGACAGTCTTTGTTTCCCAAAGGTCAATCACATTCAGAAGTTTGTTCACCTGATTGTAAATTATTCACTCCTAGAACTTTCACTATCTTGTGAAGACATGAATCACATAAATGCATGTCATCATTCATATATAGTTCAAAACTTTTTGTCACTTTCTTTAATAAAAGAAGTTAATGACCTGCTTTTAGATATGTTCCTTTCTCAGTAACTGTACATATGCTGTATCCATTTCTTTAATATTTTAGTATGCTTTCTCCTACTGTTCGCATAGTATTTAGAAAAATGTAGTATTTCAAATACCTTAGAGTTTATGCCATTTCCATCAGGGATGTCAATAGTGTCTACTTCCTATGCAGAATTTTTCAGGAGCTTTTCCCTGTTCTCTGTCTGTGTCATCACATTTACATATACTCACAGCTTTCATTATCCCAGAGATCATAAGACCCAAAGACTGGCTGGTCAACTGGAAGCATAGCTATTGCACATGAACATCAAGTGACTAATCAAAAAGTGTGTATAAGACATTGAAAAACAGCAAAAAAAAGAACTTGTGGAAGAAGCGAGAGAAAGAGAGCAAAGCTTAGCTTAGATCAGCTTAATTTAGGTTCTCTTCTGTTACATTCTCTTAGCTTCTCTTTTCTGCATTTAAAGTAAGTAGGATACACTGCTCAAGCCACTGACATGCGTTGACAGCAGTGTGATGTCTTAAGCAGTGCAGGGACAATTTTCATTAGGCTTTGGAAGCTCTGACAGTGGTCAAAGATTGATGGGAAGACCAAGACAAAACAAGGGCTACCTTGAGAGCAGAGGAGTAGAGGGTAAGAACAGTAAGGCAGTCTTTCGTATGCTCATTTGTGCTAGTGAACAGTGGCAGGTGATTTATCTGTCAGTCTTGACTATTTAGCAATCTGTCTTTCAAATACAAGTGATTCTTTCAACTACATTTTCTACCTTTTCTCTAACGCTTCTTTATGGACCCACTCCATAAAATTTCTTGGCAGGAGCTTTAGCTAGTGACTGGTCTTATTTCAAATGTTTAAAGTGAAGCATATGCTAAATGATACCGTTGATGGTGGAGGTTAATTACTGAAAGTTATTAATCAGTATATATATTCTAAGCGACTGACTTCTATGGAAAGTAATAGGAGTACCAATGGATCTGCTTTTATACACACATTTCACCTTTGATGCTAATGCCTTTGCAAAACAGATAACTTGATATAATAGGACTCATTCATTCCTTCCTTAAAAATAAAAGTGGGTAAAGAAGAAAGCCAAAAAACTCCACATGCAAATATCAATGTCTTATCTCATTTTATTTTTCAGAACTATTATACCTATTTTTTCCTTCAGAACAGAAGTACTTTGTGCTGTCACTATATATATGTATATATAAATATACACACAATATATAATATTATATAATTATTAACATGCTAGCCTACTTTGTTTAGAACAGTTTAAAAAAACTTAAAATCTCTTCTGCCTAATAGTTTGGAGGAAATAGAACCAAAGTTATTGAAATTGGCATGTAGAGGTATTTTAGTCAAAAAGAAAATAAAGTAATTGCTTTATAGCAATTTGAAGGGCAACTGTCAATAAAATTAATACCAGGGAAAGAGATGACGTGGAACCACACAAATTCTTGTGTTTCCAAATTTCTTGGCAAATTGATAATCCATAACAATGTTGTAATTTGGCAAAACATTTTGTAGACCTATAATTTACAAAATTTAGTATATTATCAAGTTAGGTCATGAGCATTTAAACTGGGGTAAAATCACTGTGTTTTAATCAATGAATGAGAAAGACAATTAACAATACATGTAATGGAATATTTGAAACATATGAATAAACATTAAATCAGGAAGCCTTCATTCAAACATTAAAAAAAAGAGGGCAACTGTGTTAAGTATCTAAATATCTCTGTCACATTTCCCCATCAAAATGGTTGATTAATGAGCTTCAGTATGCTCATTGATGAAAATATACACAAGTATGTCTAAACTGAAATCCATTTGAAGTAGACAAACAAGACAAAACCTCTGAACTGTGTGAAAGACACCTTCCCTGACTTTTGTTGAAGGAAATTAACAGTGTTGACATTTCAATTATCATCAGTGGAAATATGTATGAATTCTTTTAGCTGAAACAAATAGAAAATTTCACACATTTCATAGCTAGTTTTTCATAACTATATTTCATGCCTCCCTGCAAGTTTAAGCAGATGCCTCATCAGTGATGTGCTGAGGTCTGCTTTACAATCATAAACTTTAGACACATTTTTTAAATGGAAGGTCAGAACTTGAATGAAAGGACAGAAGAGATTTCTCTGTTTCTTAGTAGTCAGTGTATAGCTTCAAGAAGCCACAAGCACATAACTATACCATTTGCACTCTTTTCAAAAGCATTGGAGTTACATATTTAAAGTGTTTGGGCAATTAACTATTTTTTCTGTTTTGAAGTGATTGTATGACTTAAATTTTTGACCCAATGAGAAAAGAAGATTTAAAAAGATTTGTTATTTTTCTCTCTGCTGAAGCTGCAGTTCTGCAAAATTATCTTAAAAATGAATTTTTTATGGTAGTGGCAACTTACTGCTTAGTAACTTTCCTCTTTGCTAGGTTGCATACTCCTTATATAAGAAAGCGCAATTCACTATTAGGTGTCTACATTGAAAAAGAGAAGTCTTGGGCACAGCTGTACATTGAATGTTCATATTTTATTATGTGCAGTAACATAAAACATGTAAACACCAGTATATGTGAATTCCAAAAATGTGAATCTGTTTGGGTTTTGCAGCTTGTTCTTGCTTTGCTCTGCAAAGTAACAAAACTCTCTCCTTTTTCTTGTAAATAGGCTTCTGGAGGAGGCTCACTAACTGTGGCCAGCAGCTGTCTGAATAACTTAAGTACAAATGGCAAGACGTTTATATATGAAAACATGGTACATGTAAATGTTAAGTTTCAAGACTGGTTTTGGCAGGGCAAGACTTTTTGGGGAAAGCCATACACAAAGTTACATGCTGTCTGTTTCTATGGCATGAAGTGAAAATTTGTATACACACTTTCAAGTATAAGAACAGTAAAAAATATTAATGAATTTTTTTTTTATCTATTTAAAATCATTATTTTCCATTTGGAGGGAAAATGTGTCTGTTTCTATGGTCCTTGCGGTCCACATATTAATTCTCTGACAAACGTAAAAATTCACATGGCATGTTAATGCAAGTGCATTTTCTGTTTGTTAGGAATGCAACATAAATTTCATTTGAAGCTTAGTCACTCAGGTAACCACGTTAATGATTTGGGTAGCATGGTGCAGCAAAGAAGCGTGAAAAATATATAAATGATCTATATGTCAATTACTTTTCTGTTTTCAATTTCTAAATGCATAAAAGTCTTTATAATTATCCTATCCTGTTTTAGCAACTGAAGAAAAGAGAATGTGGCATTAAGACACCACAATGGTTGGTGATTATTTATAGTAAGTACTGAAAAATAAGAATCGATGAAGAAATAAGTCTGAATGATGGTGATAAAAGTTATTTTTCTTTTTTTTCCCCCCTCTTACTTTTCTCCTTTCTTACCCTGCTTAATGAAGTAAAAGTACCAAAAAAAAGGATTTTGGTTTCATTTGCCAGTTCTTTTGAGCTACTATTTGGTGATGTCACAGCTAGATGCTGTGGAAATTCACTTCATTTTTAGAAAACTGTGGCTAATAGAGAATTTGGATTTGTGAATAAGTTATAGAAAACTATGAATTTTTTAAATAATTTATCTTTTTTCTAAGATAAATGTTATTAAAAAAAAAGTAGACTCAAAGTAGACTACAAAACTATGGTAGTCTTTTTTCTGTAATAGCCCTTAATTTAGGGAGACTTAATACCCTTACATCTCGCTGTTTGGAAATATTGCCTAAGAAAAAGGGAATGTTATACATGGTAATCCTGTTTCAGTGATTTAAGGTTGATATAAAAGTGCATTTCTGACAGTCATTAAAAACCAAACAATAGAATGCAAAAAAAACCTTTCTTTTTTATAACCCATAGTGTTTGTCCTGAGTAGAATATATAAATTGTTTTTATAAAGATTTGTTAGCATTGAGGAAGTTGTGAGTGACTTTCAGTTACTTCATTTGATATTACAGACTGTTGTATGTTAAATTAAGATACTAATTTCCTCTAGAGATCATTATATTTTAGAACATCAGTGTACTAATTAGACTTTCCTTATGCTACCCTATTTTTTTAAAGGTTGAATGAACATCTCTTAATGTCTGCATATTGACATAAGGTTTATGACAAAATTCATTAAATCAAAAATATTTTATGGACATTCTAGACACAGGTCTTTTATTAACATCCTGATCAGCAATCTTATTTTAATATCAGAAAATTTAGAGAAACAAAAATACCTAGAGGAAAACTGCACAGGGACTTGTACAAATCTTGGTCTGTCACAATCCCCTTTGAGTTTCAGTGCAGCAGTGCAAGTCTTTACACCTTGTTTCTGTGGCTCTCTTCAGAACCAAGCCTTAAACATGGAATTGATGTGTTCCATGGTTATTTCAGTGTTTCAACCACCACTTATGAGACTACTCTGGCAAGGAAGCAAGTATTAGTTCCATTTGAGCTAATGTTGCCTAGTTGGATCAATAAGAGGTTCAAATAACCTACAGGTCACAAGTAGAGGAGAGCCTGTGTCTGTTATCTGGTGTACCTATGGGAGACAACTTTTATAACAGAGTACCGGTAGGAGTAAACTTCACACAGGGATATGGATTTGTAACTAGATTGACCTGTCAGACACTGCAATACTTTTTCCTCAATGAAAATCTTACTGGGCTATAATGAAGACCTCCTAAATTGATTTCAGGAAAAAAACAAATTAACTGATAATTAAAATGTTCCAGCTATCTGAGAAAAATAGACATAATATTTATAGCAGTGTAGTTTATGTTGCAAAAAAACTCTAGCTATTCACACATTTGATTATTATGATGGTTAGGTATTATGATTTATAATGTTTAGATTTGGCATTTTATAACACAGATCGAGACATAACAACACAAGCAAAGAAAGGTTTAAGGACTATAAAAAAACCACCTGGTTTCCTATCTGTGTATATCTGCAGCTGGAAAACTGGAAGACATGTTAAAACCACTGAAACATAAAGAGAAGACATTCAACATATTTCCCTGCCAGTACCTTTAAATAAGATAATAGCACTAAAATAGAAGAATTCTTTTTTCAGTGAGGAACGAAATTGCTTGTTTCTTACTAAGTGAAGCACATTCCCCTAATAAAAATAAGCATAAGCATTGCAGTGGGAGTGCAATCACCAGGTGACTGCATATTATCTTTCAGGAATTGTTCCGCGTTTTTGTAAGAAATGAGATGCAAATTCTCAATAGAAACTATAGAGTGAGCTGGAATAAGACATTTTGTATTTTAAATGAGTGGGGGAAATGCTCCAGTTTCTGTTTGTTTAGGGGTTTGTTGTGTTTGTTTTGATTTTTCTTTTTTATTTCTCACTTACCTAATTCTTCTGTTGTGTTACTGGTTTGGAATTTCCTTCAGAAATTATACCCAATGTTAAATTGGCAAGTCTGCCTACAGAGAGAGAGAAAAAAACATAATACTGCTAATTTCTCAAGTTTAGTGGTCTGATACTTCTCAGTTTTGGATGACTAGTCAAGTTTATGAAGTGTCATTACTTTCTTTCACACTCTCTAACTCTCTATCAAAATTGTACTTTTCACTGCATCTTGACATTACATCTCCTTAATAGGTGAGGTATATTTCTGTGGCATTGTAGAAGGCTAAGTGAAAAAATTGAAATTTGTTTTCTGACTTTATGAAGGGAGTATTCTAAGTTATGTCATGTCTACCAATTGCAGAACAACATGTGTAGGTATAAGAATAATCAGCTCTATGGTCAATAGTAGGCATTTATTTATACTTAGGAAGCACATCAATATTCTGTGTACCAATTAAAAACCATTTACCTGTATTTCTGTAATCCTTTTCCTTTGGCTTAATATTATGTATATTATTATGTATATTATGCTTATAATAAGCAGACATTTGGAGGCAAGAGCTGAGATCAAGGACTTGGTGTCAGTAAGCCTCAGCTTAACACAATGTGAAAACTTTTTAGGATAATGTCTTCTCAATAAAGACACAGTAAAAATGGAAGTAGAGATTCAGGCTTATAATTTGATGAATGGGAGAATAGGAGAGAAAGCTATAACTTTCTAGCTTCTCCCTGTTCTAACCGCTCTGCCCATATCCTGATCCCCTGATTTATAAAGCTGTAACAATTCATCTAACTGCATAGTTTATTTTTATAATTCACACACAAGATCCTTGCAGTACATCACTTACAGCCATGAATAATAGCATCATGTTTAATTTTTAGACTGCAAAGTATACTTTTCATGTGCCTCTGTGGTGCCTCTCTCATTTTGCTGTCACTCACTTCCTCACTGTCTCATGGCTCTGGGCCCTCCATGCACATTGAGACTAACCTCTTATCACAGAACCTCATGCCTTCTTCCTCCATCAACTTGCATCCAAGAAGGCCTGAGCTGTGATAAACAATATATAAAAATGATATAAGATTTCCTACAAGATATTTTCATTGCAGAATTGAATAAAGGGACAAAAAGAGTCAAGTGAATTACTCTATGAATTGTGAATAATAACTAGTTTTCAATTTAAATAAAATTTTAACTGTCCTTAAATGGAATTGTTTACATTTATAAAGTTCTAGAAGATGTTGGAAAAAATTCTGTGATGGCATTCCAGAAATTGTAGCATACACATTATTTACTGTCACCAAGGGTGCTGTAAACAAAGTACAGTTCCCTGGCCAAAGGAGAAGCAGCCTGCCTCAAGGGATTTATGACACCTTTGAATTATTTTGCTGCTCTGTCCTGCTAGTGTGCTGCTTTGCCTAGCTTATGTCCAGGAATTATTGGCCATAGTGGAAGCAGAGAGTTGTGTCTTCCTGAGTTGGACATAGACTCTTCCATACTTGTGGAATATGAAATGCATAAGCTATGGTATAACATATATTACTTTTAAATTTCTTCTGTTAAAATATCAGTATTTTAATAGTTCCTATTTTAAGGAAGAAAGAAACAAGAAAACAAGAACACATTAAAGAATGTTAAAATTTTCCCATCAAAGATTTTCCGTAGTTAGAAGGTAACACAAAAATTTAATGAAATATATTGATAATTCTCAGAGCTATTGAAAAGCTGAAAAGCTGTTGCACCAAAGGAATATATTGGAAATAAAATAATTTTTTTAAACCCTGTGTTTGAAAAGCAGAAGTTATTTTTCATTCAAAAAATTGTAGGATTATTTCCCAGAGTAACATTATTCTTTTAAACAGTACAGAGCTTATATGACTTATATTTGAACAGCTTTAGTAACATTTTTTAATTATTTCTCATTATATGCATTTTGATACAAATCAAATACTACTGGTTTTCTATTAAATTACTTCCATACAGACTGAAGTAAATAGACTGAAATAAATTCTAACTCTATTTTGGCATTACATTATGAATAGCCTTTAAACTGTAGAGGAACAAATCTAGTACATTTTAGATTTGTTTTCTGGATTTTATAGACTTAAGGAAACACTTCGGTCTTTTGCTTTTAGCATCATGTCTTAGTCTTTGGAAGTCTACTTATTTGCTTGGAAAATATGCACCTTTGTCCATAGAGCCTCAAAGATTTATCAAAGATCCACCCCTGTACTATGCATCACAGAAAGCAACATTAAGAAAATAAAACCACCAGGTTACTAAGGTCATCAATAATGAAAACATTCTGAGCACATGACTTAGAATCAAAGAAATGTAGATTCACTTAGGTGGGAAAAGACCCATCGTTGCATCTAAACGTAAACCAGTGCTGCAAATCCACCACTAAACCATGTCCCTGCATGCCACATCTACATGTCTATTAAATACCTTCAGGGCTGGTGGCTTAGCCACTTCCCTGGGTGTAGTGATTTTGAGTCTAGGCCTTCCTTGGTAACCAGGTTGTAACCAAGAAACCAAAGCCATGTTCCCAGTATTCCATACAATTTTTACATGAGGCTGTAAACAAGAAGGGAGAGGAAGCTCTCGCTCTCTTTCTTCCGACGGACTGAAAGCGAAGGTTCTCTGCTGTCATTCTGCCCGGGAGAAGGAGTGAGGCCTGGTGTGCCTGGTTGGCCTTGGGAAGCGGATAGTGCCGGCGGTTGTTGGTGCGCTTCTCTGCTATCTCGAGGGAAGTATCTGGGTTTTGTCCCTTTTTTCCCTTTTCCTTTCCCTTCCTTTTTCCCTTTCGGGGGTTCCCTGTGGGTGATATCTTAACTGTATATAATTCTAAATATATATATATAAATGTGTGTTACTTGGAATTCGGTTGGTTTGGGTTCTTTTAGTTTTATGTAGTCTTTTCGGTCTGTCCGAAGAGATGGAGAGGGAGGGGGAAGGTTTTTCACTGTGGTCCAGGGACTTGGCTGGGAGCCAAGTCCAACCTGAGACACTGGGCAACTGTTCCAGTGCCTGAGCAGCTTTTCAGTGAAGAAAGGTGGCCCCCAACCATCACATCACCCACAAGTTCTCTGTTCACAAACAGCAGGTCCAGTTGGGTGTCTTCCCTAATTAGCTCCCCCACCAGCTATTATAGGAAGTTATCTTTCACATACTCCAGGAACCTCCTGGACTGTTTTGTCTCCAGCAGATATCTGGTAAGTGGAAATCCTTGATGAGAACGAAGAGTAGTGATCATAAGACTGCTTCCAGCTGCTTATGTTTCCCCTCTCTCTTCATCGTAGTTGAGTAGTCTATAACAGATTCACACCATGATATCTGCCTGATTGTCCTTTACCCTGATTCTTATCCATAAACACTCAATATTTCCACTGCCATTTTCAAACTGTAGACAGTGAAAAGCCTACATAACATACAAGGTTATCTGCTGCAACCATCCTTTGCCTATCCCTTCTGAAAAGTTTATAACCATGCATTGCAGCTCTCCAATTGTGTGAGCTATTCCACCAAGTTTTAATTATTGTAATTGCATAATTGTTTTCCAGCTGCACAACAGCTTCCAACTCCTGCTGTTCACTGTTCATTCTCCTATACGCATTTCAGCTGGGCTATTAATCCTGCCACATTTTTTGACCAAGAAACACTAATTCCTATGTAACTGTTCTCAGGTTTTTTTTATGGTTTCTAATAGGTCAACAAGACTTGCGTCTTTGCTGCTGTGTATCTTCATCCCCTACCTTTCCTGAGACAGCCAAGCTGCTGCATGTTAGTAAGGGGACATTTCAAATGTGCTCCAGTGTACTCAGCGCACTGTAGAGCACACCAAGGGACCATAACAGCAGACCTCACACATAGATGTACCACCCCCAGGCTTATCTCTAATGAGACTGATTTTAACCCTTTCCCCTTCAAATCTGCTTTAAAGCTCTTTCAGTGAGCCCTGATACGTCCTGCACAAAGATCCTTTATTCCTTTGAGATAGGTATACCCTGTCTGTCACCAGCAAGCCTGGTGTTGTATAGACTGACCCATGATCAAAAAACTCAAAATTTTGCCTGTGACACCAGTCATGGAGCCAGGTATTGATCTGCTCGGTCTCCATGTTTCTTCCAACATCATTTCCTGCAACTGACAGTTTAGAGAACAATATTGTGCTCCTGATCCCTTAACCAATTGTTCTAAGGCCCTGAAGTCTCTCTTGATTGCCCTTGGATTTCTTACTGCAACTTCATCTCTGCCCACATAAGAAATCAATAATAGATAATAATCCAAGGGCTGTATTAGGTTAGGAACCTTTTTTGGTCGTGTCTTTCAACTGGGCCTCAGGGAGGTAGCAGACTAAGAAGCGGGTCCAGTCATTATCTTCTGTTATTTCAAAGGACCTTTTTGTAATTTCCAGGCTTCCTAAGTGAATGGAATAGGATTTCCCTACTCCTTATAGTACCTTCTGTCACTTTAATATCTCTTTAATTCTCATATTCATTGCTTTGACTTTCCTCTGTGCTTTGGAATAATTTCCCTTTGATTGATTTATTCCATCTACTTGTTTCTTCTATCACATTACCTCCTGATAAAAAATGAACCTGTAGTCTGCTTCTTTTCATGAAAATGACTTCTTCAATTGATTTTATAATGTGCTTTATAAAAACTGAAACAAATGGAACAGATAAGTAAAAACACAGAGACGTACTATAGATGCATTGTGGATATTTTAAAAGCTTTCAAGCACTGAATTGCTGTGTAGTTAACTCTGAATTGTGACCAAAGGTAAGAAAAAAAAACCGGAAAAACAACATCTACTTTGATGAAAGCTACTTCTGTTCATTAAGAAAGCCTATGATAGTTTCTTCTTCAGTGCCAGGATAATCCTGACAGTGTTGTTAAGAAATGGTACACTCTTCTCCATTTATTTCCATGAACTTAATTGACCAATCTAAGAAAGAAATGGCCTTTTATGATAACAGCAAGATAAAAGCCAGTAATTGACTGAAATACATAGGTCTAGCTGTCTAAACCCACTTTCAACTAATGGAAAACTGCAGAGAAGGTATTAAAGCTTCAGACAATAGCAAAAGAGGTTACATCATTTTTTGAAAATTTTTTAAGGAGGAGTGAAGACAAAATGTCTTGAATATCAATTATGAGCACTACAACTTAGAAAAGACAGAAAAGAGATGGCAATGCTAAAAAGCTGTCATAGAATCACAGAATCATTTAGACTGGACTATCGAGCACCACAGCACCTGGTAACCCAAGTGACACATGCAGTTGTTTCTCAAACACTTCCAGGGTTGGTGACTACCACCTCACTGGGCAGCCCATTCCAAAGCTTGACAATTCATTCCTGTTTTATCCAACCTGAACCTCTCCTGGCATATCCTGAGGTCCTTTCCTGTTGTCCTTTTGTCTTTAAGCAGAATTCTTTGTCCCTATCCCTTGCTTTCATCTCTGTTGCAGATGAAATCTGACAGAATTATTCTAACTTTTAACCCCTCTTTTGAATATAAAAAGATGCTACCAAGTGTGTTAAGCAGATGTTGCTCAAAGTTTATGGGAAGCTTTTGTATTTTGCAACCCTCTGGCAATTGTCTGAGAAGATGTGACATCAAGTTACAGATCACATATTCTTTGGCACTCAACCTGGGGTTCCCACTTTCTGAACTGAACGTTGCTTAAAACTGAGCAGGGGGAACCTCTCCAATCTGCCACCAGAGAACACTAGAGACCCCAGAACAGGTCCATGTAGGTATAGTGACATTTCTTACATAAGGTTGTGCAAGCTAAAAAATTATGAAACACATAGGTGTTTTCCTCTGTTATTATTTTGTTGCTTAAGGCTGCATTCAGGAAAGTTCTTTTCAAGAGTCATTACCTACAGATGTAAGAGTATGCAAGCAACTTTTTGATAGGTTTAATGCAACTGACAAACCAAGTTCCTGAGAACAAGTATGTCTTCTGAAAAATAAGAGAGTTTAATTTGCAAACCTTTCTTTTTTGTTTGGTGTTCTGTCTACACTGTCCATTAATATACACTGAAGTTCATATCCGCAAGTATAAAGCTACAAATGTTGCAATAATATCTAATATAATGCAAGAGCATTCAGGGAAAAAAAGGAACAAAAAAAAAAAAACCACACACACACAAAAAAACTAACAAAAAACCAACCAACCAACCAAACAATCAAACCACCAAAAACACAGAGCTCTCATGATTCTTTCTCTCATAACAATGAAAGAAAATCCAGAATTGTACAGTATTTTTTTAATAGAAACTTCACTAGCATGCAACAGATATAGTCCAAAATAAAGTAGTTCAAGACAACCATACTGCATATTATGAAGATGGTGACATTCATCCCCATCAGAGCAATAGGAAAGTAATACCATGACCCTCAACTCACACTGTGGACATATGTAGAAAGAAAGACTTGTGATACTGTGGGCAAAGGGAGTGAAAACTGTTAACTATTCCATTCATGTTCAACAACTACAGCTAAAACCAAGTGTATTAGTCAAAACGCATACCAGTGAAAGCATTTAAATATATATATATATATGATGGGGCCAAATCTGCATTTTTATTTGTTTGGGAAATCAAAGTTCTGAAGAGAGACTCAGAAGGTGAAAGGAGTATGAATTCAGTAACACATTTTCTTTGGGACTGTGACTAATGCTACTGAGCTTTGTATATTTCCCTTCAGATGTCTACTGTTTTTGGCAGCTGTAACAGGGGGAATAAAAGAAGCAGGCTGACAAATGCATTTTGAGACCAGTCTATAATAATCAGCTGACATTCAAGTAAGAATTTAAGCTTCTCTGAAACGCTTGAAATCCTTGGTACACAGAGATAAAAATTTAACCACTGATGTTGTTTGGAGAAGCTAGTGCACATTGAAAAATGTGAATCTATTGTCCATTCTATGGGCATTGAAGAAAACCTATTTCCATGTCACGACATGGATGAGATGGTGTGCTAATAGTGCTTCTATGTAAACATTTCAGCTTGGTCCAGGAGAGTGCATTTGCCATGGTTCTTCTGCTTAGGTGCAGTCATACTTTGTTTTCACATCGCAGATGGGGCTGGAAGGCAGGACCTGTTTTGAGCCTGTAAGCAAATAAACTGCAAGATCTGGTGCTCCCTTGTGCCTAACAAGTACTTGCTCCAGCATACCAAAGTAAAGAAGCCACAAAAAAAGCATGCAACCCAGAGCCCTACATATCCAAAATGCACACAGTGTGAAAAATTAGCAGGAATTCTCTCACTTTCAGGTGCACTCCTGCAAGGCTGTGTTCTTCATTACTGTAGACAAACATCACAGATTTCAAATACTTTATGAAAATAACTCTTAAATGTGATCATGCACAATGTGGATGAAATAAATTGAGGGTATAATTTTGTCTATTCAGTCATCTCTCTGAAAGGAGAAAAAAAGTGCCTTAAAGTACTCTTACTATGAATTGCTTTAAGATTCAGCTTGTGTGTTGTAAGAGAAAGCCCATATCTACTTTGTATGAACCTAAGTCTTCATTATGTTTCTTAATTGCACTATAGTAATTGTACAGGAAATATTAATCTCACGAAAGTTTTTTTTCTGAATTTTCTTAATTGTTTTGAAGACAGATGGTAAATCTTTTTCAACCTTTGGATTATGGGTATTGTATTTGGTTCTCAGTACTTCAGTCAACTTTAAAACATGTATTGAAGCCTTTTTGTGATTTAACTCATGTTGTGCTCATTGATAAATGCAAATTAAGTATTCTAAAATATGCTCTTTAAAGACTGAGCTACGAAATTAATTCATCTTAATATCAATACTTAATTCCCATGTGGCTTATGGAATATTAAATTTAACACACAGATATATATGTACATTAGGCCTGTATTTATTTGGCATTCTTTATTTTCCATGCTTCCATTTACTCTCTGAATCAAAAGTGTAAGTGAGGTGAGGAAGGGGATTATTTTGGGTTAGTACTTTACCTGATGTTATGGAAATCAATATTTTTTCCTCACTGATTCCTTTCACATATATCTTAGAATATAAAAGTTCAGTATCCATAGGCCTGTCCTGAGTTCAGACATTACTCACAAAAATCCAAATTAATCTGATCAGTTATGTATTACCAAGGTTGTAATAGAAAAAAAGGTCTAAAAATGAGCTCAATTACATAGCTATATCTGGGGTTTCATATGGGAAAAACTGTACCAGGCTAAGATACCCTTAAGATGCCATTAAGAGGATTATTATTCTAACTGCATATGTGAATTGGTTTCACATACCTTCATGGTTCAGATCTGGCTCTCCAGAGCCATTAAAAAAATTAAATGTCTTCTGACATTTAGGGGGGATTAGAAGACTGCTTGGTGCTGTATGTATTTTTTAGTAACTATCACAGCCGCTTCCAAAATCTCTAACAGCACTGGCCTAATCATAAACATATTTTGACAATTTAATTTCAAAATATGGTGGATGTTCAGACATGTATATTCCTCATTTAAGAAAGAGACCATGTTGTGTTCTCTTCAGAGCTTTCTTCAGAGCTTCTTTGCATAAACTGCCCCAGATGGAGATCTCCCTTTTCTCTCTAACTGCTTTGAAGAATGCAAGAGAGCTAAACCAAGAAATGCTGACAATAAATACATATTTTTATCATTAACGGTGTAACAAAAATAACAGGTATGTGCTGCCTTTCACAATTATGAGGATGAGTTTAAACTTGGAAAACCATTACAAACAAAACCACCTGTGTTATTTTTCTTCTCTCTTTTCCTTGTTTGTATTGTCTTCTCACATTCATCAGAAACATCTGCACAGGTTTTCCAGAAAATCTACTTCTTGTTGTTGCCATCACCTCAGAAACTTTGTCAATCTGTAAAATGGCTTTGACAGCTGTAACAGTGTTAAAGCATTCAAACCGAAAACAATAACCAGTACTGGAAATAAATTATAGCTTTTAATTTTTCTATTCTTTCTTCTGATGAAGAAAGATGAAGCAGACTGGTTCGGACATATGGATTCAGGAAACAAAATGCATTGTGTCAATTTATTCTGGTAGTTCTAGGCAATTTTTGTATTTTCCAGTAGAAATATGGAGACATCTACAGCAACATTATCAAAAAGTTTTAAATTGCCAACACTACCGATTTGCACTTCTAAGACAATCTTATGACTTTCCTAGGCCCACAGATCTATTTTTCAATTTGGAGAGGAGACTGTTATTTACTTTGTCTTTTTTTCCAGTTACAATAAATGGAACTCAAATAAACAATACATTGGAGTGCAAGTTTTACATGAAGTCTCATTTCCTATCCAGTTCATGTTGTGTAAAAGAGTGACCATAAAGCTTATAGAATAATTTCACTCTGACATAAATCAGTGGATTTTTATGTGAAGGGCGTAACTGGAAGCACTGCAGTTGGAACTCCACAGCCTGAAGTGTAAGGTAATACTGTTGCAAATAGTGTAGGTTTGCATATAATATATACATAGCAAATGACAAGAGAAAAATACTGGGATGATTTGAGATTCAGATCAGTACATTAATTGGTTCATCAAATAAAAATCAGTTACAAGCACACAGAAATCTCCAGTACTTTGTATGACATTGCAATTTCATTTTATAAAAATGCTTTGTTAGAAGGAACCTGTTTAAGCCTCAGTTATTAATAAAGAGCAACAGCAACCCCCCCTGGGTTTTGGCATATGTTTTGTAATACTTTTGCCTGAGGAATCTGTTTTATGCTTGAATGTTCTCTTTTAATACAAACCATAAATAAAACTGGAAAATATTTCAGAGTTAGAAGAAATAAAATGTTCAAACACAGGAAATTATGTTTGCCACTATTTGTTTTTTCCATATTTTAGATGTAGATTAATAAAAAACAAATAGTAGAGAATTTTATCTCTCTCACTGTTACAGACTGTTTTAAATTCTTTTACATAATTTATTAAAACAAATAGACTAGCTATGTAAATTGTGCTAAAACAAAAGAAACTGTGGCGCATGATTTCTGTGGTTCTGTGAAATACTAACAGGCACTTGGAAAATAGGTACATATTACAACTGAAATGATAAGGTATCTCTTTATCTAGAAAGGGGTGCAAAGGTTGCTTTCATTTATAAAAAGGGAAGAAAAGAGGATCCTGGAAATTACTGACCTGTCAGGCTTGCCTCAGTGCGTGGGAAGTTCATGGAATAAATGTGCTATGGCACATAGAGGGCAGGGAGGCAATTCAAGACAGACAGCATGGCTTCAACAAGTGTAAATCCTTCCTGACCAACATAGGGGCCTTCTCTGATGGAGTGACTACATCAGTGGACAAGGGAAGGGCCGTGGATGTCATCTATCTGGCCATCTCTAAGTGTAAGTCCCCACAACATCTTTATCTCCAAATTGAGGAGACATGGATTTGATGGGTACACTGTTCAGTGGATAAAGAATTAGCTGAATTAGTTTCACACACCTGAAGGATGGAATGCCATCCAAAGGGACCTGGAAGAGCTTAAGAACTGGATCCATGTGAATCTGATGAGATTCAGCTACGCCAAGTGCAAGAGATCGAGGCAACTGCTGGTTTCAGTACAGCCTGGGGCATGTACAGATGGAGAGCAATCCTGTGGAGAAAAACTTGGGGGTATGGGAGGATGACAAGCCGGACATGAGCTGGAAATGTGTGCTCACACCCCAAAAAGTCAACTGCACAAAGGACTGCATCCAAAGCAGTGTGGCAGCAGGTCAAGAGAAGGGATTCTACTCCTCTACTCTGCTCTTATGGGACCCCACTGCAGTGCTGCATGCACCTCTGAAGTCCTCAGAACAGAAAATATATGGACCTGTTGGATTGAGTCCAGAGGAGGGCCACACAAATCATCTCTCCTATCAAGAAAGGCTCAGGGTGTTGGGATTGCTCAGGCTGGAGAACACAATTATGTGAGGAAACTTTATTGCATCTTTTCAATCTTTAGAGTGGGCTTATAAGAAAGATCACAGAATCACAGAATCATTAAGTTTTTAAAAGACCTTTGAGATCACAGAGTTCGACTTTTTACTGATCATCACTTTGTCAGCTACACCAGAGCACTGAGTGCCACCTCCAGTCATTTCTTGAACACTTCCAGGGACAGTATTCCAAGAAACACTCTTAAATTCTTGATTTTTAAAACATTAGCACAATGTTTTTCTTTAAAAAAATTGGAAAAACACTATTAAGAGCATACTAATAGCATAAATGTCAGTTTCATGGCAACATGGCAGAAAGCGGAAGGCAAAGAGATCAGGGCTGCAGGGGGACTGTGAAAGGTGAATTTAATGCCTCTAGGCATATTTGTAGCAAAACTTATAGTGAACCCAAATGTCCCTGATTTACTCATGTGAAAATATGAGATAAGCACCTGACAAACTACAGAAATAACTGAACCTTAAAACATTGCGGTAGTAGATGAAGAAAAGTGATATGTATTCATCGCAGTGGAGGTGGTGACAGGATTTGGGAAGTCCATCGGATAGCCAGTGCTTCCCAAATTTCTGCAACATTATTTTTAACATATCAATTCATGTCACCAAATCAGCTGAACAAAACATCCTTCCTTCTGACACTAAATCAGTGTGTGTGTAGTTATAAATGGTTCATGCAGAATAATTAATGAAAAGAGCACACTATAGTGCTGGCAAAATGATAAAAGAGGTTTCTTTTGCTTCACATCACAGGAATTGGGAAGAACCTGCATGCTCGCATGATACAAGTGGGATCATGCACCTGAAATAGAGAGGTACAATGTAGGTGATTCTTTTTTTTCCCAAATAATATTTTTCACAGTGCAAAATATCATCAGATGTGCACAAACTTAACTGCATAAATAAATCTTAATTTTAAGAAATGCTTTGACTGAAAATAGTTGAAGTCATGCCTTGTCCTGGAGGTTTTCTTTGGTGTTTCCAGAAAGTTGCTATTTCAGTTTAAATTAAGTGCACATCTATAAAAAAATTACAAAAATCAATTAAAATTAGAGGTTTTCTTCTTGGTCAATAGGCATAAAACATTTCTCCAACCTAAAATATCTATTTTTGTGTTATTATTACTATTCATTATTAAAAACTTGACTCTCTAATTTGGGAAGTTAGAAAACTGAAATCTTGGAAGTTTTTATATTATTTTTATACTATTATTATTTTATTTTTACGTTTTTTACATTACTATCTTTTCAAACATTGAAATTCTTGAACCAGAAAAAATTTTAATATGCTATTGCCCAGAATTACAGCTATTCTTCTTTTCTATCCACAACCTTAATAAGTGTCACCCAGATAATTTCTTTTTATTTTTACTAAATTTTCCCTAAGCTGCAGTACTGACTGTCATTTAGCCTTCTCTCATTAACATGTTGACTAGAATAACTATGGCCAAGTCAAACCTGAAGTACATTTGTGCAAATTTTCATGTTTAAATTACTTCGCACCTTGTCTATTTCATGTTTGTATTAACCAACTTTTTTATCACAAACAGCAGTAAATGGAGAGATATACTACAGATGATGCATGAAATATGTTAATATTGAATTTTTTAATTGTTAATTTTTGCTAATTAGTAGATAAAAGGGGAATTAAAAATGTAGCCCAATGACTTAGCAGTATTTTATCAAATTGCTGTATACAAATGTAGTGGGTTTCTGTGGCTGTGTTTTGGTAGCCAGGGGTGGGAGGGGCTACAGCGGTGGCTTCTGTTAGAAGCTGTTATAAGCTTTCTCTGTCCGGTGGAGCCAATGCCCGCCGGCTCCAGGGTGGACTTCCTGCCGCTGGCCAAGGATGAGCCAATCAGCAGTAATAGTAATGCCTCTGTGATAACATATTTAAGAACAGAAAATATGGCACAGGGGAAATTCCAGCCAGGGAAGACCAGAGTGAGATCATGAGAACAATAAGGTAGACACCAAGGTCAGTGCAGAAGGAGGGGCAGGAGGTGCTCCAGGAGCCAGAGCCGAGGCCCTGCAGCCCGTGGGGCAGCCCATGGTGGGGCAGCTGTGCCCCTGCAGCCCATGGAGGGACATCGGGGTGCAGAGACCCCCCTGCAGCCCATGGAGGGACATCGGGGTGCAGAGACCCCCCTGCAGCCCATGGAGGAGCCCATGCTGGAGCAGGTGGATGCAGGAAGGAGGCTGTGATCCCGTGGGAGGGCAAGACAGAGCAGGGTCCTGGCAGAGACCTGCAGTCTGTGGAGAGGGAAGCCCACACTGGAGCAGGTGTTTCTTAGGTAGGACTTGTGGCCCCTGTGAGGGACCCACATCAGTACAGCTCATTTGTGAAGGACTGCACCCCATGGAGGAGTGACCCCCAGGACAGCAGTTTGGGAAGAACTACTGCCCGAGGGGTGGACTCACTCTGGAGAGGTCCATCAGGGACTGTCTCCCCTGGGAGGTACCCCACGGGAGCAGGGGAAGGAGTCCTCTCTCTGGGCAGTGGCAGAAACAACAACCGACCATAACCCACATTCCCATCCCTCTGCACTGCTGAGGGGGGAAGAGGGAGAACATGGAAGGAAGGAGGGGTGGGGAGACGGTGTGTTTAAGACTGTTTTATTTCTCACTCTTTGGCTCTTATCCTATAAGTAATAAATTTAAATAATATGCCCACTTTGAGTCTGTTTTGCCCATGAAGGTAATCAGTAAGTGACTTCATCCAGCTCTTATCTCAAATCATGAATCTTTAGCTTTTTTTTTCTCTGTCCTCTGTCCGGTTGCAGAGGGAGAGTGAGAGAATGCCTTTAGTGGGTACCTGGCATCCTGCCAGGGTTAACCTACTGCACATGGCGATAATGAAGTATTTATTAGCTACTCTGTTTGCCAAATAAGTACTTGTTCCAGTCAAGGAACTCAAATTTCATACATTAAAATTACTTATATTGTTACTAATGTAAGATAATGCAAGGAAAGCTTATACTTGTTCAATATATTGGGCAGGTTCATTTATTATGATTAAGTTACAATATCTTCACTTTGTAAAAATTCCATAAAACTACTGCTGTCTGAATATTTATATACAAGAGAATGAAAAAAAATCTCGAAATTTGTTCTAGATTGCTTTTAAATAGCGTACCTATATGTGCTTACAAGCTTGTATGTATGAGTGCCTATGTCTCTGTTTCTACACTTACACGATCGCCATTGTACCTATAAGTTACAGTAAAACCTTCAACATCTCTGATGTCAAGATAGTAATCCATGAAAAATCAATGAACAATTTTTAAATGAACTCTAACCCCTTACTGAATGCCTGTTAAATTGCATGCATGATACTCTGGGTCATGGCTGCACTCCATCTGTCAACCAAACACCACAATCACTACCACACCAGCAGGATCAGGCAAAGAATCAGAAGGATAAAAACTACAAAACTTGTGGATTGAGATAAAGACAGTTTAATAGGGAAAGCAAAACCATCCACACAAGAAAAGCAAAACAAAGAATTGATTCACTGCTTCCCATGGGCAGGCAGGTGCTCAGCCATCTCCAGGAACAGCAAGGCCCCATTGCATGCAATAGTGACTTGAGAAGACAAACACCATCACTTTGAACGTTCTTTTTCCTCCTTCTTCTTCTATACTACTTATAATGAGTATGACATCACTGGGTGTGAAATATCCCTTTGGTCACTTTGGGTCACCCAATCTGGATGTGTGTCCTCTCAACCTTCCATGTGCCCCCAAACTCCTCACCACTGTGGTCGTATGAAAAGCAAAAAAGGCTTGCCTCTCTGTGAGCCCTGCTCAACGATAGCAAAAACATCTCTATATTATCAACACTGTGTTCAGCACCAATCCAAAACACAGCCCCATACCACAGCCACTGTGAAGAAAATTACCCCAACCAAAATTAGAACACTGTCAGATGAAGCTAATACATTAAATACAGAGAAAAACTCAGACGCACCACAGTGATTTTAACATATGAGTTTACAGAAATAGTAATTGGGGGTGGAGTGTGTTTTGGTTTGAAACTGCATTAAAGCGATGAAGAACTAGATTTACAAGGTATGGTTTTCCTAGGTGATGGCATCTTTTATTCCTATTGGAATCTATAGGAGTTAGGGACTTCAAACTTCTTGCAGATGTTTAGTGTCAGCTCATCCTTATTTCTCTGAGGCTGAGAAAAGTGTAAAGGTACTTAATTTCTTAGCTAATTAATGTAGGGTTTTTTCATCTGTCCATTTCTTTTCTTTCACACCTATTCTTTTCTGTTGCTCCTGCAATATTGCCTTTGTAATTTTCTTAGCACCAGGGTTAAAAGTGGTGGCACCGTCACCACAACAACGCATCACTATCGAAAAAACAGTTGCTGTGGTCTGCTAGTTCATCAGTGTCATTTCATACTGGACCCTTTCTGGCTTCTTACAGGGAAACTCCCTTCCTGGTCAGGTGAATATTAAGAAATCCTTTTTGGGACAGTTCACATTGTCTGTTACAGTTCAGAATAAGAAAGAAAAGATGAGAGAAAACAATTAATGAAAACCATGCCTTGTGAGTTTATCTGTCTTGCAGATGACACAGAATGATACAGAAAAAGGGAAAAAAGAGGAGGAAAATGGAAGCAGCTGTAAAATGCCAAAATTTATGACTTTTGGGAAGAATCAAGGGTATAAGGAGCCCTTTTGTCTTTTCATTCCATCTTAATTAACTTTTTCAGGAACTCCACTCTGTTGTTGGGGTTTTATTCCAACTGGGCAAGGAGTAGTGGGGCCAGCAAGGAGTAATGTAGCAGTCTAATATAGCTAGTCCTTGTATGAAAATGAGGCCAAATGGCTTCTATCAATGTGCTCTACTCTCAGAAAAATCAAAATCATTGCCACACAAATTATAATTGATGCACTTCAAAACAAAAGTAAGCAGCAATAAAAAAAAAATCACTTCATTTTTCTATATTTCTGTGTGTATAGAAAATTATGATGAAGTCATCATTTAGTGCAATTGTTTCAATTATATGAATGCATTTTGCTTGGAAGTAGACACATTATACTATGAATATTTCACTCAGCTTCAGAGGTATTGTTACTGAGCCTGACTCATAAGATTTGAGCTGGTAACCAGAGAGCTGAAAAAGAGCTGACATTCCAAAAGGTGCAGTTTCTTTTCCTGATGAATCTAAAGCTGTAGCTCAGAGACACTTCCTTGAAGCTGAACATACTGATGTATAGTGTCTGCTGAG
>JAYRBT010000093.1:15182587-15198003 GCA_036023395.1 Myiotriccus ornatus
GCCCTGACCAGGAATCGAACCCGGGTCTCGGCGGTGACAGCGCCGCGCCTTTAACCACTAGACCACCAGGGGCTCCCAGTATTTAAATACAACATTATCAATCACACAGATGAAGTCATAGTCTTTGTGAAGTACGGATAATTTGCCAGTGATGTCAGTAATTACACTAGGTGATAATTATTATTGCTATAGGACATCTAAACTAAAACTTTACAGAAAAATATACAAATATCAACAGCACTGAAATTTCTGGGAGAAGCTTACACTCAATTTAGTATTGTCTAACACATTCAGAGCATTTTTTAGGGATGGTTAAAATCCAGTCTTGCATTTTTTTGATAAAGAACCTTGATTTTTAACTTCATGTTAGCTCCAGATTATTAACTGTCTTTTGTTGACAATTTCAGTTTATAACAACATATATGTTTTCATCTGAGTATCATTTAGTGTTTCCACATCCCAAGTTCATATTCTTTTCACTGAGCTTATAGGTTTTTTTTGGTTGCTATTTTGTTATTATTTATTTCCTTGTTTTTGCATGAAGATTTTTCAAAGGCCTATAGGTAACCTTGACTCATAAATGGAAATCAAAACAAACTAAAAGAAAAGCAGTTCTAGTTTAATTAAAGTTTTCATTCTTATTTCCAACAGAGATTAACAGCCCAATAATCTATTAAAGGAAACTTTAATTAAATGGAACAGTAGAATGCGTACAGTTGCAATCAATCTAAAGATCCAGCAAATCAAACTACTCATACCTTTGCTAGCAGACACGAGTGATTTTCTTTCAAAAACCTCTGCATATAAACAGTGTAGAAAACATATACTGAGTGGGCTGGTTTTGCGTGGGATAGAGTTAATTTTTTCACAGCGTGTTGTGCTTTGGATTTGCTCTGAAGACAACCTTGTAACACAGGGATGTTTTGGTAACTGCTGAGGTCTTGCACAGAGACAAGGCCTTTTCCTCACCCTACCAGAGAACAGGCTGGGGGTGCTCTAGGAGTTGGGAGTGGACACAGCCAGGACAGCTGATCCCAACTGACTACAGGGATATTCCAGGCCATATGGCTTCATGCTCTGCACATAAAGGTGGGGGTAAAAGAAGGATGAAAGAGGATGTTTGAAGTGACAATGTTTGTCTTCCCGAGTCACTGTTACACTGAGGGAGCTCTGCTTTCCTAGGAATACCTAAACACCTGCCTGCCCTTGGGAAGCAGTGAATGAATTCCTTGTTTTGCTTTACTTATGTGTGTGGCTTTTGCCTTTCCTATTAAACTGTCTGTACCTCAGCCCACAAGTTCTCTCACTTTAACTCTCTTGATTCTCTCCCCCATCCCATGGGGGTAAAGTGAGTGAGTGGCTGTGTGGAGGTTAGTTGCTGGCTGGCGTTAAACCATGAAAACTGCATACATATAAACAAATGCTGCTTTCACTAAAGATGTGAATAAACTGCATACTTATGCATCATTTTACTGCCATTAAGGGTGTTGAGATCTAAATGAAGGCGGGCTATTGCAGTGGTGCCCAGAGGCAACTGGCACAACCTGAAGCACAGGAGGTTCCCTCTGAGCATCAGTAAAGTTTTTTTAGTGTGAGCATAACCTGATCACTGGCACAGGTTGCCCAGAGTGTTGCTGGAGTCTCCCTCCTTAGAGACATAAAAAAGCCATATAGATATGAAAGCCTACACCAGGAAACTAGCTGGAGGTGGCTGTGCACAATACGACCTTCAGAAGGCCATTCCAGCCTCAACCGTTCTGTTGTTCTCTGAATCCTCTCAGTATGTATTTCTATTTTAACCATGGCCTATTGAAAAATTTTGATGAGAAAATCATTGCAACCAATTTCATGTTTCTCTAACTGTGGTTTCACTTTTTCTATGTACTAGCATTTCTTTTGTAAAAGAGTTATTTTTCAGGATGTACTCTTAAAGAGTCTCTTATGTTGCTGACTGTTTTCATCTCATCTTTCTGTGACTGACAGGCAAAACTCCTTAAAATATTTGATTCCAAATCCTTTCTCTATAGAGCAAAAATAGCTTTTCCAGTTTTCTTCTGCTGTATAGAATTATCACTTGGAATTCTACAGCAGTAAGAAATCTGCTTATATTGGAAGAATCTACGTAAGTGTAGGTGCTCTTGTTTTCTTCTTTTGCATAGAATCAAGTATTAATGATCATGATTGCCAGTTAAAAGGATTTTTCCTTCCCATGTCCAATTATCATCTCTGTATTCTTTGTTATTCAACTGAATATTTCAACTGAATATTCAACTGTTTATTTTGCTCATTCTCTGCTATTCTCATCAACAGTTCATGATGCTAATCATTTAAGGCTTTTATGCACTTAAGGGACATTTATCAGTTGTCTGATGATGTAGCTTAAACAACAGTGCAGAAAAAAATTTGCAGATTAATCATCCATTTGTGTTTAAAGTTAAAATTTGGCTTTTAATATTTGTAAGTTCAGAACCTAAAGGAAAAAACTAAAAATGTATCAGTAGAGGTGATTACTTTGTGTAATCATTGTTTGACAAATTTGCACTAGAAAAGTATACAGTAAAAATGCAACTATGATATGCAGTTGTGTGGTCTCTGGTCCTGAATTTGTGAGATGTTGATTAGCTTAACCACTTAACCACTAAAGTCTATTGGAATCAAATCTACTCATGACAATAGCATCATGCTATCTCAGATCTTACACAGTTCACAAAAACATAAGTAGTAAAGTGTTCCTAACATAGCCCAAACACGTGTGCTAGAACAATTCTAGGAATTAATGTTGTCCATATGAAGGTTTATTTAAGTAAGCTTCTGCTGTACTTAGATTGTCTTTTTAGATGAAAAATAAATTAACTTACAGATCAATCCTGCCTGCTGTGCCACGAAGTCACTACGATATGGAAAGGAAAGCAGCTCCTTCAATATTCACAGCTGATACCAAGAAATGAGCCGAGACCCCTCCTGGAGATTCTGCCTAGTATTGCAAGACTTTGGTTTTATTCTGTATTTATCTGAGATTGTAACTCAGAGATATGAAATAAGCAAATGCAACTCCAATTACATGAAGCTAAGCTTCTGGCATAGATTCTTTTTCAAAGAAAAAACTCGTAAATTATTCTGGAAGGATTATTTGTTCTGTCTTCACATACATACGTGTCAAGAGATGTGCTTCTCTGACTTTTCCCAGAGCAGAAGCATCACCTTGTAACTCGTCAGTCTGGCAGAACTGTTCAGCTTTGCTTTGTGATTCTCCCAAACTTAAACCACATACATGATCTGCAAGAAAAAAGGCTCATGTCTATATGGAGATATAATATTTTCTCTCTGTCATAAATTATCTGGATGAAGATATCAGTGGATTTGGATACAGGAAAAGCAATTAGAGAGGGGAAAAAAAAAAAAGGTGTTGTTTTTTTTTTTCTTAAACATACAAAGAGAGAATAGTGATTTTGTATTTAGTAAAAGGACCAGTAGCTTGTGAATGAAATCCTCTCCCAAGGAAAAATGAGCGATAATATAAGGTCCTGGTGGGGATACACGGCAGGATGTCTGCTTCAAAAAACCCACAGATATCAGGTGAGACTACTTGCTAAATACTGAGTAATTTTGACTTTAAAAATTGTTTAGATAAAGCATTTTTCTGATTTTATTTTATGAAACAAGTCAGTCACAGGAAAAAAAGACAAAAATCTCCTTCACATAGAAAAAATCCCTGCTCTTTCTCTTCTGCCGAAGAACTACAGCAGAAGACTTTGATTTCTGAAAGTTAGCTTTTTTCTGCCACTTCGTTAATAAAATAATTGATATTTTCTGAGACTTAATGGCCCTTCTCTTGGGTATAAATCTCTGACTGCAAGAAATTATTAACAGGAAAAAGAAAATTACTTTGAACAAATGCTTATCAGAACAAACTACTTTTAATTAATTTAAAGCCTTTCTGTATCCTTATCATTTTTACTATTTCTTGCCAGAACAGCTACTGAATATGTTCTGCTATTTGTTATGTACACATACTGCTGCAGCAGTGCACAAGATTCTCGAAGAAAACCATGGCTCAGTGCTATTGCCTTAAGACAGGTGCCATTAAGGCATGATGGTACATCTAAGATATCAGCATGGAACTGGCAGAATTCACCCAAATCTTGTCAAAACATGTCCTTTTGCAATCCAAGAGAAGTACTCCAGGGAGTCTTAAATGACTTTTCCTTCGTCAGCTGAAGCGTGCCCCATTGAAAGGAGATACTAAAGAGAAAGAAAGTAACTTTCAAGTTACAAAGCAGGTCAGCAGCAGTTTTGAATCACTTCAAATATAGGTTTCTTGATCCTCCAGATCCTATTTCCTAGCAAACCCTTCCTATCTTTATATACATCAGCAATAAAATTGGTAATTCAAATGCATTATATATGAATTCATCTGTTCCTTTACAGCTGTTTCCCTCATATCTTTCATAAAGGAATAATAAAAAAAAAAATCTAAACTCTATTGATAAAATTACATTACATTTTTCTAAGGATTTCGCTTGCTGTACTACTCATCTATTTAACCATTATTAAAAAAATCAACAAATGTCACACATACTTTAAAGATCATAATTGTAAGAAAAGCATCATTTAACTTAATTAAGGAGTTGAGAATATGTTAGCTGCACAAATGTGTCATTATTAGAAAATTACCCGTGTGCCCAACTGTTTTATTACCAATGGAACATCAAGCAATATAAAAGTGAATGCTTTCGTTTGCCACTGTCATGTTTCATTTTTTATTACTATGTCACTATGTGTTTCTACATATAAAAAAATACCAGCTGTGGTAGAATGAACCATTTTACTATAGCTTAAGAAATGTAAATTTTTATATCGTCTAATGTAGCTTAGTCAATACTGAGAATACTGCCTTTATCTCAGAATGATTTTGGTTGACAATCTTTTAGAAAAGTGCAGTAAAACAAAAATATCATACCAGTGATATACAAAAGATGTATCTGTGGCATGACTTTCTGACTATAATGAATTAAAAGAATGTCATACAATTAGTTACTCAGATGAAACAAGTATGGAGACATGATTTTCACTCTTGTGATAAGCTAGCTCTCCAGTTGACTAAAAATTGCATTATGCTTTTAGCTTTTCAAGAACTGAGTAAATCACACAATAGTTAGATGCCTGTTAAGGTATAGATTATCTTATGTGTGACACTTTAATCCAGTTGTTTGACTTATAGCCTAAACACCATGGTTTCAGCCAACACAGAGCTAAACTAACATTTAGCACAACATTGTGCTAAAGATGTCTAAATAAAGGTAGCTTTGTTATTTTTGTTATCTAGGGATGTCAATTTCTTTATTAAACATTTTATATTTTATAAATATATATATTTGTAATAAAAGTTTATCATTAACTGAGATTTCAGAGTCTACATAAAATTTTCAAAATGACATTATTTATTTACACATTTGAAATCTATTGAGTGGCGTACTTTTGAAATACCCTTTTAAAAGTGGATTCCATACTCTCTTAAATACTTTTTTCTTCTGTTTTCCAAAAATCCCCTAGTCATTGAATTTCTTTTGGGGTTTGTTGCTGATCCTTTTTTTTTCTTGTTATGATATTCCACTTATCCCTCTTCTTGGAGCTGCTGGACATCAGAAAGTTTTCTATTAAACAATTACAGCAGGAGCAATTTACATTTCCAGTGACTTTGACCTCGCTGGGTCCTTGCTAGCTGTTTTGGAAGTGCAAATTTCCGTGATCTGACACTTTCCTCTTTTTTGTTCAATTATGTTTTGCAAAGATTTATTCCATTCTCTCTTTAGACCATACTCCCCTTCTACCCCTCAAATCAAACAATAATTGTAAAGCCATTTTGTGCAAAACCTGTTTTATAAAATGAGCTATGATTGCTCCTGAATTATATAGGTTCTTTATCTGAAGGAAAGGGACTAGAATAACACAATAGAGACAAATTAAAGTCAGTATGCCTAGAACAGATTGCCACCCCTTCCCATTAGAAATGCAACAAGCAAGAATTCATGGACCAGAAAACACTGAGTGGAAAGAATTCTCCATGCATTTTAAGGTAAAGTAGTTTTATAAATGATTCTGCAACACCATTAACTCTGCCACTGTTCATATAACATCATGCTATACCAAAGTATAATCCTATTTTCACTTTTCTGAAATGGATATATATTTACCATTTTCTGATGTTACTCATTTGTATTCTCCTTGGGGTCATGGAGATCTTCTGATTTTTTGAGTTGTAGTGCATTCTGTGCACTTGGGTCACAACTACCCCATGCAGTGCTATGGGCTTTGGGAAGAGTGTCTGGAAATCTACCCATCAGGAAAGGACCTGAGGGTGCTGTTTTACAGCAGCTGAACATGAGCCAGAGTATGCCCAGATGGCCAAGAAGACCAATGGCATCCTGGCTTAGGTCAGAAATAGTGTGACCCGCAGGTCCAGGGAAGTGATCATCCCCCTGTCCTGGGCGCTGGTGAGGCTGCACTTCAAATCCTCTGTTCAGTTTTGGGGTTTTCAGTACAAAAAAGACAGTGAGGTGCTGGAGCATGTTCAGACAAGGGCAACAGAGCTGGGGAAGGGGCTGGAGCACAAATCCTGGGAGGAGCGGCTGAGGGAGCTGGGGGTGTTTAGCCGGGATAAAAGGAGGCTCAAGTGAGACCTTATCACTCTCTACAACTGCCTGAAAGGAGGCTGTAGCCAGGTAGGGGTTGGCCTTTCCTCCCTGGAAATTAGTGGCAGAACAAGAAGAAATGGCCTTAAGTTGCAGCAGTGGAAGTTTGGATTAGATATTAGGGAAAATTTCTTCACTGAAACGCCAGTCAGGCATTGGAACAGGCTGCTCAGCAAATTGGTGGAATTGACATCCCTCACAGTGTTTAAAAAGCACTTGGATGTGGCACTTGGAAGACACTGCTTAATGATGAAAAGACTGTTGCTAGGTTAACAGTTTGTGGTGGTTTGACCTGGACTGGATACCAGCTGCCCACCAAAGCCTCTCTGTCTGACCTGTCTGTCTGACTGATCCTACAAATGTCTGTGCATGTAAGTGCTTTATTAATATAAGGATCCCCACTGATTTCAAATTAGCCACAAAATTAATATTTGCCACATCAAGAGCTCAAGTAGGAAATTATCTTTCTACTACTACCAAGTAATATTATTGTGAAAATGTTAATAATAATATTTTATTGCAAATTATCTAACAAAAATTTTAAATTCTTGTTCTTGAGTGACATGTAAATTATAATTATAGTTTAGTAAAATTATTAGCATGAATATGCTTTCAAGTAAATATTCACTCAAATTAGGTTACTAGTAGCTTTGTTAGATTAATTTGGTTAATAGGATTCTATAAATGAAAACTATGTTATCTTTTTTCTTTTTTCTTTTTTAATGATTTTATTTTTAATTAAATCTGTTGAAGTGGATACATCAGACACAGTACGAAGATGTTGCCACGAACCTAGAAAAGCATACAGTGGTTTCTATTGCTATAAGCTTTGCTTATATTACTGTCAGTTCCCTGGCAGCTGTCAATACATGGAGAGAGACCCACAATTGCTTTTACTGATTTAATTTAGAGCTACAGATTCTGAACTTTATAATAATGAATGAAGAGCAGTACAGGGGATGTAGTGGGATGATAAATCTTCTGAAGTGCTTCATATTAAAGTCTGATGTATTCTTTTTGAGCTTGAAAGCCTGTTATGCCTTTTCTGGACAGGCTGAATTTTGCCAGACTGGGGCAAAGTAAAAGGTTAAATTGCATAGGTGTCTAAAACAGCCAGATGTCAAAACTGAACATATATCTTGTTAAGCAGCAGATAGAGAACTGTTCTGGTAAGTTAAACAAGCTATTTTTAATCTTTTTTTGGCTTAGAATTTAATTGTTTACGAGAGTAAGTTTTTCTCCAAAAGCTTTGGAGCCAAGAGCAGTCCAGGCCACTGTGGTTATTTCTCTATAATTATTTTTATTCACCAGGTCTAAACTTTTCTGGCTTATAGTTCTTAAGTGGTTACACAACACTTATAAAATCATGACTGTGGTGGCCTATTCAACACTGTAAAGCAAGACATGAGCACCAAGTTTGCCAAATATTTAAGCATCATGCAATAGAGGTAGTTTTATTTTTCATTATATTATGTATTATAATTATATTATAATTATTTGTTATAATAATTATATTTCATCTTTTGTATAGTTTTATTCATAATATGATTGAATTATCAAATACATATACATAGTTTCCATTCTAATAGAGACCCTGTGATCTCATAACTGTTAATAGCTTTATAAAATGTATATTTACCTTAAGATTTTTATTCCCAGTAACTCCACAGCCTCAGTCTCAGCAGACTATTCCTCATTCTCTAAACTCTCCTCCCTACACGCCTTTTTTTAAAATTTTTGCCTGCAAGAGAGTTCATCAAAAACTTCTATAGCTTTCTATTTGCTCAGATAGCAAAAAACACTAACTTTTTCGTCTATGTATACTTCCTCCCACCCTGGCCAAAAAAATAATTCCTTTCTGTGACATCATGAGACCAGGTATTTCATTAAATGCATTATTTCTTCCATTTCATAAACCAAATTTTCATACTACTCATCCTCTTCACTTTACAACCTATTTCTCTGTATCTTCTAATGAGCATGTGATTAGTTTATATGTGTACTGCCATTCATTGTTAATCTTTTGCTACATGCACTAATTTAATCTTATTTACATTAGGTTTTAATCAACTTAGTTTCAGAACAGTTTTCCCCTAAGAAAAGCTGCCTGGAGGGATATTCTATCCCAGCTGAAGGTTTTAACCATTAAAGTTCAGGAAAAACCTAATAAAACCCAAACTTCTTTCTTTTTATGCACAGGATCATATGTTGTTTGCAGCTGATTTCTACTCTCCAGAGGATGTGCTGTCATATTCTGGTTAGTAACATTCCTAATTTTAATTACAACCTCCTTGATCTTGCTTAATTATTGCACAGTAATAAACAAATACTTTTCAAGACAATCCTCAGATGAATGTAGTTATATACATATTCTTTTATTTAATTATTATATAATAATTCAGTTAATTAATTAATTAATTATCAGAAGCCACATCTCAAGTCTTGTAATGAAAAGCTGAAGTTTTACATTCTTGCAATGATTATACACTAAAATTTTCATGTAGAGTGAGCTTGCACACTTTAGAAAGGCAGATGGGGAAAAAAATGATACTGTAGAAATAAGGATGTATCGGCACACAAAAACGAGAGGAAGAGATGGACAGAACATGATTCAGTAAATCATCTTTAATCAGAAAGCTTCCAAACCCACCCAACTTCCAATGTTGTGCCAGATGTTATTCCAGGGGTTGAAATGGCCTTTTAATTTTGCAGACATTTCTCACCATCCTAAATCAGTTGTTTTTTAAAACTGAAGTTTCTGGACTGACTATCTTAAAGGCTTAGTATGTTATACTGAAAGTTGTGTGAGATCTTATAACAGCAACCCTACCATATATTTACACTTCATCCTGTCACATTATTATTATTTGAATTGCTTCTGGTTTTCAGGGTATGTTATACAATGAAGGTAGTTGTTTATTAAATCTGCTTCTAATAAAATAGATGTGAAATTGCACAAAAGTGCACTAAACATTTTTCTATTGAAAAGCATCCCAAGTATTGAGTGATAGGCCTAGGAATGTCCCTCTACATTTGTCAGTGAGCAGACTAGCTTATTTGCCTAAGAATAACTAACTGGGCTGGGTTGGTGATCCAAATGATGTAACTTATATTGAGAAAAAAAAACCCACAACAGAAATCTAAATTATTATGTTGTCATTATCATAATCAAAATTTCAAGTATTTTTTTTCAGATTTTATAAAAAACACAGTCTATCTTTTCTGCTATTTTGTGTTATTTAAATATGGCCTTTCTATCCTCTTCATGGACACTTGAGAGAACAGATTAGTTCTGTATGCTAATAACCCTGCATCTGCCATTTCTAATGCTTTGAGAAAATGCAAACAAAATCACCTAACTTTAATCTCAGGTGCCCTAATTTAGATTGACAGTGTAATAGCAGTGATTTGGTGTGAGAGCATGCCTGCTTGCAGATGAATTTATATATTATTCACTTATCACTTTCTTTCAGAGTAGGAGAAGAATTACATTAGGTTTACATTTGCAGAAGTAATTTTCAGTATGATACCCCAAAATCGAATATAAAAGATGAAGACCTGTGTCTGTAGTGAGTGCTGCTCTTTTTTGAAGTTTAAATTAGCATTGCAAAAATATCTGGAAATGTTTTCACAGATACAAGTATTTCAGTGTAAAGGCAATCCCAACTGGCATTGAGGTAAAAAACTCCGTGAAGAAATAGTTTTCTTAGGGTAATGCTACAGTGTGATCACCAGGTGGGACTGGGATGAGGTAAAGCAAATAAGCATAAGAAAAAGGAAGAGAAGTGAACCAATGCACACTCTCCAGGAAATTAAATCATAACATCTACTGTGTTCCCTATATCTTAACGAACCTTAATAAAGTTTATGAAAAGCCTCCAAGACATACTATGAAACAATTAAGAAACAATATTATCTTAGATATAAGATAATAATAATAATAAGATATCTTAGATATAAGATTGATGGTGTCAAGATTTAGTAAAGTAGTTTTGTTGTCCGTCAGCAATGTGGTTAAGTCTTTATAACTCTTACAGCTTAAACAAAATACTTTTCCCCTTATATTCCCAAGGTCTGGAGCAAAAACTTTATCTAATTTTGATTAATCATGATTTTGAAGTAAACTCTTTTTTGTAAAATGAAGTGAGCTTTTCATTTGAAGCGAAAATACCAAATACAGTGTCTTTCTTTGTGCAACTGCATGGCACAGAAAAAACAAACCTCTGTATTTCTGTGATAAATGCACTATGCATTTATTAACAATGAATTTTTAAATTTCTCTGTCCACTACACAGCAGAAAACTGGTAATTACAGAACTTTCTCATTACTACCTTGTTCCACATAACTGTCCATTGCTAAGGATAATAAGGAGCATGGAAGTTCCTTCTGAATTATACTTCTCTGTTCTGCTTTTGGTTTTGTATTTTTTTCCACTAGTGTTGTGTGAAGCAGTCTAGGTTCTCCAGAAATGTCTCTGCTTTAGAGTATTTTTATTTACACAGTTAGATCCAAGAAAGTGCAGGCATGAGCTCTCTGAAATTATAATAATAATAATAATAATATAGACACTTTTACTCATACGAACCTCACTCTCTCAATATATTGCCACTTAGATTTTTTTTACTTTTAAACTTCTATGCAACTCTGAATGTACAGACAGAAGAATGAGAAGCTGAAGAGCAGCCCTGCAGAAAGGGATCTGGGGGTCCTGGTCGATGGCAAATTGAATACAAGTCTACAGTGCCCTCGCAGCCAGGAGGCCCAACCATGTCCTGGGAAGCATCAGGCAAAGCATCGCCAGCTGGGCAAGGGAGGGAATTGTCCCACTTTGCTCTGCACTAGTGTAGTCTCACCTGGAATACTGTGTGCAGTTTTGGGCACCACAGTATAAGATGGATATAAGGCTGGTAGAAAGTGTCCAAAGGAGGGCCACGAAGATGGTGAAGAGTCTAGAGGGGAAGACGTATGAGAAGCAGCTGAGGTCACTTGACTTGTTCAGCTTAGAGGAGAATGAGGGGAGAGGCCATCTCAGTCTGCAGCTCCCTCACAGGGAGAAGAAAAAGGGCAGGCACTGATCTCTTTTCTCTTGTGACCAGTGACGAACCTGAGGGAATGGCATGAAGCTGTATCAGGTCAGGTTTAGGTTATATATTAGGAGAAGTTTCTTCACCCAAAGGGTGGTTGGGCGCTGGAATAGGGAAGTGGTGGTAATCTTTGGGTTGTCCTGGGCAGGGCCAGGAGGTGGATTTTGATGATCCTTTTAGCTTTCTTCCAAATCAGGTTATTCTATGATTCTCCCATTGGAAGAGACAGGGTGTTGTTACAGAGGAACTCAGTGCTGTTTTTATGTTTTGATCTGCAGACAGCTACATATGCACTTTAGTCATGATGGAAGGATTCATAAGGAAGACATGTTTCCCATGCCATTTTTAAAACTTCTCAGTCTTAAACTAGAGAGAAGAGTCGTAGCTGGTAAAGGTTGAGCTATTATCCCATGCCCACTACTATTTTATTTGTGAGCTCTAGTTATTTTATTTGAAGACTCATAAGCTTGTCAACACTGCAAAATTCATATGTAGCCAATCAACAGAATCAGCTTGTTCATCTATCATAAGAGATCATTTATATGTTTCAAGGAATCATAGAATCATTTAGGGTTAAAAAAGATCCTTAAGATAAAGTAGTCCAACCAAAAACCTAACACTGCAAAGTCCACAACTAAGTCGTGTCTCTAAGCACTGTGTCTACATGTTCTACATGTTTAAATACCTCCCAGAGATGGTAACTCAACAACTTGACCAAGCAGCCTGTTCCAGTGCTTGACATTGGTGCTTGTTTATTAAAAACAGACAACTTTAACAACAGTACAAATAAATGAACTGCATTACTTCAGATTTTCAGAGTGGCAGAAAAAGATATATTTCAATATAGGTTTTGGGAGCAAATTTTTGATAACTTCTATAAAATCACCAGTTTTGCATGTATACAGTTATTTGTGTCATGATTAGATAATGTGGGTTATATCTGTATTGTAATACATTTAATAATTCTGAAACTCTGCCCATAAATATATCAGTTGCTTCTAGAACCATTGTTATTTTTATCAACTTAATAGTAGGAACACAGCTGACATTGAATCTGATAGAGCAAATATATTTGTAGCTTAACTTCAAGAGTTACAAGCAAGAACAATAATCCCATAACCCCTAGATTTCATTCAAGTACCCTTCCTTGGAGAATTTGTTTAATCAATCATAATTGTAAAACAATTACCAGAAGTTTTCTCAGAAATATTCCTGTGATTATGAATTCTTATATTCCATTACCTAATTATGAACAATTTAACTTGTGAATTTACTTTATCTCAGAGTGGCTGAAAAAGAGTCCTTAGATCATGTTCAGCTCTCAAAGTGAAATTTTTTTACATTACTCTGTTAATGTAAGGATTTTTTTTTTATTACAACTGTTTTTCCCTATAATAAATTTGTAGCCCAAATTCTTATCTGCTATGGTAAAGCCTGAAAGCATTAATACATTGTTTCCACAAGCAGGATTAACACTTGTGCATCTGTCATCTCAGCTAGTCAAACAAAATGTGTCATCGTCACATTTGTGTGACAGGGATGTGTGGTGCACAGACATCCTTGGAGTATGAAGTTAGCTCCATAGCTCAGTCTTCTTGGGTAGATTCCTAGTGACCTACTGGATCTCTCTGGTTAGGAGGAGTTACTGTTTTCCAATAATTCATGACGAAGAGGAATAGTCTGAGGACATCACATTTTCTGTTCAAAATCTAACTGGGTTGTAACTGAACTGGTGTTGCTGAAGCTCACGACTTCCTTACAGAGACTAGAAAAATGCCTGGGTTTTTTAATTTTTCTGGGTTGCTTCATATTGCCATTGCCCTGGTAAATGCTTTTACTACTAGAATTTCCTGCTTTCCCACTTATTTTGTAAGTACTGAAAGTATGACCTGTTATAAGGATACTCAGCTGAAAATACCAACTTCTATATAGTGAAAGCAGAAGCTTAATGATTTCCATGTTTTTTCTTCGTCTTTGGAAGTTAGAGAATCCAGAACACATCCATCCTTAGTCCAAGAAAAAAAATACAACTAAATGTTTGTAAATGACAAAGCAGTGGCATCAGTTATGTATGATGTTTTCAAAACATGGCTACGGAAAACCAAGATAAACGTGTAAAATAGTACCTGCATCCTTCAAGTGAAAAATATAGGCTAATTTGAATTATTGAATTACTCAAGAAAGGCAGAAAATTTTAAATAGCTATTGTTGCATTCGAGTTTCAGGTGATAGCAAAATCAATTTGGTTATCAAAATCACAATTTATTCACTTCTTGAATCTCTTCCTAACCAGTCACTCTTTCAGTAATTTTAATTTTAACAAGCTGAAAATACCAACTTTGTACATACAGCTTTGAATTTCATTCAGCACTTTCCTGGTAATACTGACATCCCATCATTAAACAAAGACCTATTATTCTCTGAAAAAGTTACCTGCTAAGCTGTGCTCTGAGGATTTATCAGTGATTTCAACCTACTTGGTCATAAAACCTTAATGATGGTGATTGTCTCTTTTAGATAAATGCCATAACACTGATATTAAAGTTTTAGTCCTTATTTCACTTTAAACTCCGTATCATACCACCACATAATGAAACTTCATTTTTAAAAAATAATATATATTATAAAATATATTAGTATCCCCAGGATCTAAAGATATATCTCTCACACCACAAAGGTACCGGTTTGAAAAAATCAGTTCACCAAACTGTCCTAATGACACAGTCAAAATCTATTTCTGTATGTTTTAATACAGGTTTTTGTACAGATTAAATAAAATATTTACAAACTGGCTACTATTTATTCAATGAACCGTGTCATTAATAAAAATTCATTTAATAGTCTAGACATAAATATAACATTTAACTACATACATATTTTATGAAGATTAGATGTTATAATCCATGTGGTTTTGGTATAGAAAAATGTGACATCACAAATTGTAAGAATAATAAATCCTATATATGGACCTATTTAAAATTTAGATAGGTAAGAACTTGCTTTGCTTTCTTCTATTTTGCTTTTTTAGGATTAAAAATGGGGGGTTTTTGTTAGTAGTAGTCACTATTTACCAGTGTAACAAAAACAAAGCTGTCTGAGATGTATATTTTCTTCTTTCGGTTATTCCAAATGAATCATAGAATCAGCTGGGTTGGAAGAGGCCTCCAAGATCATCAAGTCACACCTATGATCCAAAACTGCCACCGTGGTTATTAGACTATGGCACTAAATGCCACATTCAGTCTCAACTTAAAAACCTCCAGGGACGGAGAATCCACCACTTCCCTGGGCACCCCGTCCTAATGCCTGATTACTCTCTCTGTAAAGATCTTCCTAATATCCAACCTAAACTTCCCTTGGCAGAGCTTAAGACCATGCCCTCTTTTCTGAGAGCTACCTGAGAGAAGAGACCAACCCCCACCTGGCTCCAACCTCCTTTCAGGGAGTTGTAGAGAGTGATGAGGTCACCCCTGAGCTTCCTCTTCTCCAGGCTGAACAACCCCAGCTCCCTCAGCCTCTCCTCAGAGGACTTGGGTTCAGGTCCCTTCACCAGCCTCGTTGCTCTTTTCTGGACCTGCTCCAGCACCTCAATATCCTTCCTGAACTGAGGGGCCCAGAACTGGACACAGCACTCCAGGT
>JAYRBT010000093.1:15231061-15242513 GCA_036023395.1 Myiotriccus ornatus
CATAAGTATTTTTATTCAGTGTGGGAAACCCTGAAATTCATTGAGCAGCTTTAGAGTACCATAGATTAAAGCTTTTTATTGAATTTCATTTGTGAATTACTTCCAGTTCCTCCAAGTCAATTAACACTTCTGCAATTGCTGAGATTGTCTCCAAGGGGAATGAGGATTGCTTCTCAAATTAGCCCTCTAGCCTTACACAGGCTGTGTAAATACATAATACTGCCTTTGAGTTGTCAAATCTCTTGCTATTTGCTGCAAACAGCTATAGCATTCTCTGAGACATCTTTTGACAGAATCACCATTCCAACCTTTTTGATAATAACAAATTTTATGTTTGACTAGAACTGTAATAGCCTGAGGCATTCTAGCCAGTCCTGAAAATTAACTAAATCTATCACTACATTGTGTGTCATTAAAACATAATTTCCTGTCATCGTCTGCCCAACAACAGGGTCACTAAGCTATTTTTAAAACTATTCTAACCCTCTTCATTCTCCTATTAATATTCCAGGATTTTCCTAATATGCATTTGGTTAAACTTTCCAGAAAAAAAATTTTAGTACTTTCATCCCAGTTCCCAAATGATAGGTTTAGTTATTTGCTTAGTTTATTATTAAATTGGAAGTAGAAGAAAGCACAAAAATTGTCCAGAATTTTCCCATTTCCAATTCTACCCCCAAAATATGTATATAAACCATTGCATGGCAGCTATGGAATTAACTCTATCAGTTGAAAAACATTTTCATTGTTGAGTTTTTGTTTCAGTTTGGGGTTTTGTTGTTGTTGTTTCAGGTTTTTTAAGCTTATGATTGCTTCAAATCTTAAGAAAGGCTTTTTGCTGAGATCAATTTTTTTCTGAACTCCTCAACCTCTGTGCTTTATTGTTTCTCCTTTCATTTTGGAATCTCACCCTGTACTTTGTCAATGTTCTTGTCTATGCATTTCACTTGGCAGATCTGAGGTATTTTTTCCTGTAGAGTAGTTTTTGTTGACAATTTGTACTGAGAAGCCAGCTTCTAAAAGCTGACCACTTTCCAGAAGGATGCCTTTGCTGATTTGTGATACAGCTCTGATACGAAGACTAGAGTAATACAGTCATATCAACTTGATAGTGCCATTTTCATTGCAATGTCTCATTTACTACTTAGTTGCACTGCCTGCAACCCATGAAGAAAAAAATAATTTTGTCTGACATTTTGTTCTGTATATCATGTCATGTTTAAGCCTGTTAATACCAAGCCATGCTACATCTTCCCTATACGTATATATATATTTATAAATCTAGATTTCCCATATATTTCTCATATATTTTATAGCACTTAACAGCTGCATTGAATTCTTATAAACTCCCTTAATTGGACCTGAATTTTCTACCCCCTACTTGTCTTCAGTAAAGTCAGGTTGGTTTGACTCCCACATGACTCAGTTCTGTAGTGAACTGTACTGTAGACGTGAATTTGATTTATGACTTCCTGAGAAGCTAGTAGAAGCACAGGGTTCTGCTGGCTTTGTGTTTGGGATATCATTTATTTCATAATTATAATGTGGGAGCAACAGTTTCCTCCACCTATTTGCAATGCAGCACATACCAAGCCTTCCTTAGCCCTGAGGTGCTTGTTTAAACATCTGTCTTGCCTTTTTGTGCTGCTCCTTGTGATTGAAAGCTGCAATACGTAGCTATACCTAGACTTCACATTTCAGTATGGGATTTTGAAAATTATTGAAATCCTGTGGTGTTTCCTTCAGCAACTCATTACCTATTGGCTTTCAATACCATCACCTCTCTCTAAACACTGGTCTTTTCCTCGGTAATTCTCTTCAGGTTTATACTAATGTTTCAGTAATTTCACATTTACATTTCTAACTGTTCAGTTCTGGCACTTAAGTCTTACTTGCTCTTCTTCATTCTATGTTCATTTTTTAAAGTACCCATTTTTTTCCTCAGTATGAGAATAATTCTGTATAACAAACGAAGGCCCTATTATTTCTTTTATATTTAACTATTATTTCTTGGAGATGCTATCTTCCATTCATTTTTTGAGCAATCAAACAAACTCTTTAAGATTATCCAGTTTCCATGGTCCATGTATTTACACAGTAAATTTCCACTCAACTTTTATTCAGGTGCAGTACAGCCTTATTCTTCTTTGGTCACAGTATTTAACCTTATTTATTCTACTGTTCTACATTTTGCAATGTATATACCCTGATTTTAGGTATCTGATCAACCTGTCCTGTGGGACGTGCACTCAGTGTGAAGATACAGTGCTCTTAGGAATGCTAGTTTGTGATATGGATAAATAATTATCAAAAATATCCATTATCACAAGATTTGTCCTGCCCAAAAAAAAAAAAAAAAAAAAAAAAAAAAAAAAAATCTGGGGTTTAAAATTATTCTCCACATTAGTTTTTGAACATACGAGTGAGAAAATACTTCCTCTTTACAAATATACAGCAGTATGAGGATACTAACAGTATCCTTGGGAAGATTTCAGAGGGTATCCTCAGACTCTGAGTATTGTCCCAGTTGTGCTGAAAAGCTCTTTAATCCAACTTGTTTTCTAAGTTATTACTTTTTCCTATCAAATTAGGACACTTACTAACATTTTTATTTCTTTTCTACTTCTTTGGCAGAAGGAAAAAAGACAGTACATTACCATTTTTATTTTCACTTTGGTATTGGTGGGATTTATGCCTCCAGACTGCAGCAAACCTATAATCTTTGAATATACTTTAATATTATTTAATAACAATTCATTTTCCATAGCTTTCAAAACAGATGTTGTCTTTTTGTTTTCAATTTAAATTTGTCAGTGATTTTTGTAGCCTTTGCTTTTTGCAGCACAAACTAATTACCAGAAAAACATAGTAAGGCGTACATATAAGGGAAAAGCCAGAGAGAATTATTAAAGATGTTCTCTCTGGAAGCAAAATCTCACAAAATTTCACATACAGATAACAACCACTTCCCCTTTTAACTTATTTACTATGGGATTATTCTTATATATGTTGTATGAACATATTCTGTAGATTATAAAAGATATAAGCCACAAGCAGTTTTTGCTCCTGCACCTGCAGTATAATAATTCAGAATTTTTTCACTGTGTTGTTTCTGTGTTTAAGTTTTACGGACTTTAGTGATACGTCAGCATGTGTGTAAAAGAAGGGAATGGGAATATATATATTTTGACATTGTATCAAAATGTGAATTATTATTGGCTTTTTCTTCTACAAAATATGTGTGTATCTCTTTAGAGATACATATCAATATATCTCATTTAATGATCTTAAATTTACCTTTCTAATTGATTTTTTGGTTTTTATTTTTTTTTTTAATAATCTGATGAGACAATAAATCACTATATTTAATAACATATGGAATTTCATAACCTGCATGGCTTAGTCATAGATAAATTAGTTAATAAACTGTATCAGACATGTCACAATTCTCACTTGACGATATCTGCCCAGAACAATCAAGAGTGAACACATGATAGTGAGTTAAAGTTCAGTCTAAAAGGAAAGATGTACTTTATCCAAGGCAGAACAGAGAACACTGGCAGAATAATATAGAGAATATCTATTAGTACTGAACATGCTGTACTTGTCCTCTATGAAATAGATAAATGAAAAAATGAATAAAACCCCCAAACAAATAAATACATGTATAAATAGCAAATATTTACATTTGCATCACTGTATTTTAAAAGGAAGTTTCACAGGGAATTAAAAAGACAAATCAAAGAGACACATAAAAAGTCTAAAATAACATTCACTGTACATACTTGAACTTTGCTATCGTTCTTAAATATTCCCATAGACTGCAAATAGTAAAATTCCATCAAATGAAGAGAAAGAGGACAGTGTAAATGCTGTACTTAGCTATATGAGTGAATCTGCAAACATTCATCATTTCTTCATTAACAATCTGATATAACTAGAAATAGAATATATCATTCCATTCCTGACATGCCTTTATGATAACACTGAATCTCTCATATGTCCCTGAGACTTCAGCACACAGTCAGAATGGAATGTTCTCTTGCTATGAGTACGTACTGTTCCCACAGGTCACTTTCCTTACATTGATAAAATTATGTCTTTAGAAACTCAGGTACATCAAATGAAGGAGAAGAAAACCTATTAAATGTTGCATAATGTATTCAGTACTGATTGTGATGCAGCCTGGTTTTTTATTCAGTTTAGTTCAGAGCAACTTCCTGTCATTTCGGAATTGGATTTTCATGATCCTTGTGTGCCTATTCTATGATTCTATGACTTGTACTTTTCAAAATTACTTCATCAGAATTCCTTCATTAACATATAGAATTTTTAAAAATCACCAGTGACATAGTACTCACAAGTTCTTTTCACATGTTTAAAAAAGGGTGCAAGAAACCAGCCTATTTCGAAGGGAATTAGCAAAGTTCTGAGTATTACATCTTCCTAGTGCACACACATGATAAATTTTCTTTTGGATCTCTGTATTCTGTTGATGACTCTAAATGTTGGCGTTTAATATTTATGAAGCAGGAATAAGTAACTCCTACTAAACAAGAACGCCTTCAGGGTTTTTGTTTGGGTTTTTTTGTTTGTTTGTTTACAGCTTTACAATTATTTTAGGTTTGGTACTACTTTTTAACACCCAGACAGAACCTAAAAGCTATGATGGCTGAACCACACACCATCCTATAAAGTGAGTAAGCTTTTTGAAATAAGCCATTTGCCTATGCAAAAATGAGTTCTAGACTTTCAAACTGGAAAACAAAAGCCTGCAGAGCATTCTTTCATTTGTGGTCTCTTACTATAACTTATAAAGTCTTTGGGACATTATTTTGTTTCTTTAGTAAATTCACTTTCTGCAAGGTAAGTGGCATCATTTACTTGGTTTTATACTTATGTGATCTTGAATTACTTTTACGTTGTGCATATATACATTTTTTCATGTTAATTTCACTAAAGAAATTTGAGAATGGTTGTTCAGAAGCACATCTAAACTAGTGACCATATGATTTATCCAGTGTCACAGTTAGACAGTTGTGAAAACTGAAAATTCTGTTCTTAAATTCTGTATGTCCTGTTTGCATGAGAAAAGTAATTAAGGTTAAAAGTACAGAGTGGAAAATGATATTGTGTCATGGTTTTGCCTTGGATCAATTTGCTTTCACACCCCCCACACAATACTGACTTACTCTGAATTTTAAAAAAGGAGTTTGACAGACCTATTTAGTAACGCAACTTTTTTCACCTCATTTCCTTTTTTGTGCCTCCTCTGACTATTTTTGCTCAGTTAATCACTCTAACTAGGAATAGATAAATTTGTGAAGCAGTTTTGCAATCACAATCCTGCTTCAGATGCTTCAGATTTAGATTTCTTCTCACAATACTATTGCCATAAGTTTACAAAATGAAGCTTGAAAGTACCCTCAGGCTACCTTGATAACATTTATTCTGAAAGGAGCAGATAATAGAAATAAACTTGCCTACTTGTAGGGAAACACTAGTGTATTCACCATTAACTATTTGGAAGTGAGTTCAATTGTGGAATTATAGTTACATCTACCAAATTCTGTAATACAGAGCTTTTATTGCATTTCTAGAGACATTATCTGCTGAAGTCCCTAAGAAAAGTAGACTCTAGTGAAATATAGCTTTCCAGATAAGACACTTTACAATAAATTATCATCCTTAATGCTTCAAATTTAGCTCTGTTTACAACATTCAACTTTATTAAGTTTGAGGATTGCTGTAACAGCTTGTTATCCTAATTATCTGTCATTTAGTGGGATGTTGCAGCCCATTCACTTTCTTAGACATTAGATAGCGTAGAATCACAGAATGATTGAAGTTGGAAGGGAGGTCTTCTGATCCAACCCCCTGCTCAACAGGGCCAACCCAAGTCTGTTGCCCAGGGCAATGTGCAGACATCTTTTGAATATCCCCAAGGACAGATGTTTCCTCTGGTCAACCTGTACCAGTGATCAGCCATCCTCACAGTGAAAAAGTGTTTCCTGGTGCTCGCATGGAGTTTTCTGTGCTTCAGTTTAAGCCTACTGCATCTAGTCCTGTCACTGGGAACCACTGTAAAAAACCCTATAAATCATCCTCTCCTCCAAGCTGAACAATGCTATCTCTCTTTTAATTAAGAGAAATGCTTCATCCCCTTTGTCATCTTGGTGGTCCTTTGTTTGACTCTTTCTGGTGTGACTGTGTCTCTCTTGCACTGGTTTGACGGGATAAAATACACCAGGTATGGCCTTATCATACTGAGTAGAGTTGAAAGGTCACCTGCCTCAGCCTACTGACAACACTACTAGAAGTCAAGCAGATATGTATTTACAGACTCAAAAGCAGCCTATGGATAACTGCAATATTGAGGGACTTCCACCTGACAACATACAGACGATTGTCTTTACATCAACCATAGTAGTGCGGAAGTTCTGATAATTCTATTTCTGGACAGTGATGACTAAATTTCTTGAGCAACCAGAACTAATAATGGCAAAGCAGGAAAGATCTATGACTCTCCAAATAAGTACCTGAGGCCTGAATTAAAATAATGATAACTACATTTGCTAGATGTTCTCCTTTTACAAAGGTCAAGTACTAGAGAAATTCATGATCACTTGAAACTTTTACCTGAACGCACATGATTGTTGACTCTTATAATATTTATTACAATGAGCTCAGGACTGAGAATTTAACAAACATCTGACTTTTAATGAATGTGTCCTTAAGAGTTTGTAATAAGTCACTGCAATCATGAAGAGATACTTACAGTGTAAGTAAAACTGTATGAGTAGATTACCACTGTCATTTGTCACAAAATAAGGAAGGTCAAAGGACTGTGGTTGGTTGACCTTGGCTGGCCGCCATGTACCCACCAAGCCTCACTCCTTCTCTCATTCCTCCTCAGAAGGATGAGAGGAGAAAAGATGATGAAAAAGCTTATGGCTCAAAGTAAGAATAGAGAAACTGCTCACCAACTACCTTCATTGCAAAACTTGACTTGGGAAAGATTAATTTAATTCAGTACCAATTAAAAATAGAGTGGGATAGCAAGAAACAAAACCAGAATTAAAAATGCTTTCCCACCACCCTTCTTTCCAGACTCAGCTTCACTTGTGACTCTTCTTTCTTCATGCTATTTCCATGCTCCAGTGTGGGGCCCCTCCTACAGGAGACATTCTTTCACAAACTGCTCCAACGTGTCCTTTCCACTGGCTTTAGTGTTCCAAGAACTGTTTTAGCATTGGTCCTTTCCTAGAGGTACAGTCCACCAATAACCAACTGCTGGCCATGGTTCCTTACAGAAAACCTATTCCTGCATGAGTTCCTCTCCATGGGCCAAAGTTCCGGCCAGGAGTCTGTCCTCAAAGTACTTCTGAGGACTCTCAGGCTGAGATTGCAGGGAGACAACCTGCTTCATCACGGTCTTCTTGGGTTGCAGGGGAATATCTGTTCCATCTGGAGCACCCTGCTTCTGCACTGACCTATGTGTCTACAAAGGTGTTTATGGCACATTGTTCTCACTTTTCCTTGTCAGAGCTGTTACTCTGTACTTTTTTACCTTCTTTAATATGTTACCACTGAGGTGCCACTGATGCCACTCATATGCTCTGCTTTAGGCAGTAGCAGGTCTGTCTTGCAACTGGCTGAAAGCTGGCTGTGTCTGACCTGTTGACTTGTCAGAGAAGTAAACCCCCTTGATACCAAAACTTCATCATTTAAATAAAATATAACTATTTTGTTAATTGTTCATGGCCACTGTCATATTACTCCTCACTGAACATTTTTTTTCTATTTTGTAGTGAAATCTAAACTGAACTTTGAAAAATACTTGTCATTACATCCATTGTGGTTTTTTTCTAGGTTTTTGGTACTAGAAAAAAGACACACATAAATTATTACTGGTTTTAATAAAAACCTTTTTTCTCTCTTGATTGAAAGAAATATTTTAATAACAAACCAAAATGTTAATTAGGATTTATTTAATCAATTAATAATTATTTTCCAATTAGCAATTTAAAATAATATTTAATTGTGAAATGGAATGTTTCAGTCCATATTTTGCTACCTGAATTTTCTTTTAACTTTTTCTTTACTGAAGTATAACAGGCCTGATATAAATGTTTGTAAGCTTTCCCTCAGTTAACTAATAATTTTAATTCAGGAAAAACTTACGTGGGTTGAATTTTTGGCTTTTCTTTAGTTGTGGTTTGTTGTTGTTTTTGTGGTGGTGGTGGTTTGGTTTGTTTGGGTTTTTTTCCTGGAACATGCTTATTTGTGCCATACTTTATTTATAAAATGCATTATTGAATAAAACAAAACAAAAAATTAGTATTGCACTTGAGCATTTTACCTTTATTTTCAAAGCATCTTAAAATGTAGAGTTTATTAAGTGTGAAATGGAAATTAGGATGAAAAATAACATTGGAAATTTTAATATTGTTGGCTAGGTAATATTCTTTCACTGGAAAATTTGAGACCTCTTATTTCAAGAATGCCAGAGTGAAAAAAACAGGTGCTTCAAAGCGGTGATAACTCTTAGAGGCTTGATGTTGCTTGAAGTTGTGGAAAAAGGTGGAAAGTATTATGACTGTTTAATTCAGGTACAAAAGAAATTAAAGCAGATGTAAGAGGACTATACAAAGTAATAAATGACACAGAGAGAATAAGCTTACCATCCCCATTTACCATTTCACATGAGGCAAACCCAGAGATTTTCAAAGGAAATTACTTAAAATTGCTAAGCAAATGCTTTCTTAAATGTGATCATTCTGTTTTCTCAGTAATACAGCATTCAAAATGGAATACTTTACATTATCTTTCCATGGAAACCATTTTCAAGCACTTTGTAACACTAATAACAGAACTGGAGAAAAGTAGCAAGAGAGGGAGAAAATAAAATAATAGGTGAGGAAGAACAGGGATCTCTCCAGCTGGGATTTGTAATGAGCTGATGAAGCAAAGTAGATGAGTTACACAAGAGAACATGTTCACATCACATTAATTATATAGTACTTTTACACAACTCCCCCATACTATAGACGGTAGAAGATGATAGCAGAAAAGGTAACTTTTGGGCCTAAACAAAGACAGGCAGATAAACAGAAAAAGACAGGTTACAATGAATTGAAAGAGAGCTTCAAACAAATTACATTTCACCCCAGAATAAAGAAAAAAAAGCTATGCAGAGAAAACTCTGCTACAAAGGTTTGGAAGGGAAATAACATTCAGCAGTGGGGAATACCTCAAGCCTGAAGGCACTCTGATGTTTTTAAGTGCCTATCTGTTCTTTTTATACCATGGCTTTCTTTACAGATTCATCTGGCAGATATAAATTCCTGCAGCCTTTCGTGGTGGGCTGGCATTGGCTGGCTACAAGTTGCCCGCCAAGCTGCTCTATCACTTCCTTTCCTCAGTTGGACAGAAAGGAAATATGACAAAGGGCTTGTGAGTCAATATAAAGACAGGATTGGGACAGATCACTCATCAATTATTGCCACAGGCAAAACAGACTCAACTTGGGGAAATTGATTTAATTAATTACCGATGAAAAGTCAGAGTAAGAAAATGAGAAGTAAAAACAAATCTCAAAACACTCTCCCCACTCCTGCTTTCTTCTCATGCTTAACTTCATTCATGATTTTCTCTACCTCCTTCCGTCACGCAGTGCAGTGGACAGATGGATTATTACATGTTTTCTCTGCTGCTTCTTCCTCCTCATACTCTTTCCCTGCCCCAGCATGGAGTCCCTCCCATGGGAGACAGTCTTTTGTAAATTGGTCCAACATGGGTCCTTGTTACAAGCTGCAATTCTTCATGCACTTCAGACCTACAGCATCACAGTTTCTTCCAGAAACCTGATCCAACATGGGCTCCAGGTCACATAAATCCAGCACACCTTTTGTTCTTAGAAGTGCAAAGTTATGAGACAAGGCAGAAAACTAACTGTTGTGGTTTACTGCACAGTTCTGAGCACAGCCTTTGGCTCCTATATTTCTGAAGAGCTATTAAAATAATAAATTAGTATTGTAAACCCTATAAATATTAATGTTAACTCTTTGCTCTTTTGCTTTTTCATTTTCTCTTTTAAACTTTCTAAATTTTACTCTGCTGAAATTACCAGTATTCATACTGGCTTTTTCTTTTAACATATTCAAAGAAGAAGAGGGTTTTTTTCCTGCTTGTTTCATCATTTATATTCTGTTGTGTTCACCTGTTGCATCACCAAATTCAAGGTAGTAAATGAAGATACACAAATGGGGTAGGCTGGCTGAAAGCCAAGCACCCACAATGACACTCACTTACTTGCCTTCCCCTTCCAGAAGGAGGAAAGGAGAAATAGGAAGAACAGGAGTGAGAAACCCTGAGGATTTAGGTAGACAGGAAGATAGTTTACCAATTACTCTCACAGGCAAAAATTACTCAGCTCAAGGAATTTAACTTTCATTATTACTCATTAAAATGAATATTTAAGTGTTGATTCAGGTACCAGGAAAAAAAAAACAAAAGGAGTGAAATATCCACACATCTGTAGAAAACATATTCCTCCCCTTTCCCCCCGACCCTTTCCCAGGCTCAGCTCCACTTCCTCACTGTAGACTCAACTCCCGAGTTAGAAGTGACCATCTGCTACATTGATGTAAGGCCTTCAGCACAGGCAATAGGGAACAACTCGTGGCCTCACAATCTCAACTTCGTGGTTTCTTTCCGTTGCTGCATCTCACTTTCTCCTCTGGCATGGGGCCTCCAGGAGCACCATTCCTCACAGAAGTCTCTTCTTAACCCACTGAGCACATCCTCCCTTTCTTTCATCTCTGACCTTAGTGTTCCCAGGGCTGTTTCTCACACATTTTTTTTTTTTTTTTACTCTTCACTGCCAGGCATAATTTTTGTACTTTCTTAGACAGGTTTTCATCAAAGTGCCTCTCAGCCAAGCTGAGTCCTCAGCTCAGCCTTAGGCCTGTGCTGCAGCGTCCATTGGATTCAGCTAGAATAAACTGTGTCTGGCATGAGAGATCAAAGTCTGTAGAAAAGTGGCTTAATCAAGCTCCTCTCTATTTCACCACGAAGTGCAGCTGTATTATGGTTCTTTGTTGCGTGCTTTACTCTCGACCATGGGATACCATTGTGCATGAATTCCACTGTAATTGTTATAGCTTTGCGAACAAAGATGAGTATTTTGCAAAACAATGTGAAGAAAGCTTTGAGTTGAATTTAGGGTCAATGACAATATTTTTTTTCTGAGGAAGAAAAGCATCATAGAAATATTTAGTATGCACAGTAAATTGATATTTTGAGACCAACAAAAACTGAGATTCAAACATCTCTATTTTTTTAATCCATTTAGCAAGAAATTAGCCACTCAGAATCAGAATATTTTATAGCATTATTCATTTATTTTTAAAATATACATGTGCCAGTTCTCCTGAGAGGCAGAAGAAAC
>JAYRBT010000093.1:15243966-15257753 GCA_036023395.1 Myiotriccus ornatus
CAAAGCTGTATGTGGGCCATGCTCTTTCTGGGAAAGCCTCAGGCCAAGTTCCTTTACCCTCTCACAAGAAACAGCTTTCTTGTCATGCTCTTCTCTTGAGAGCCTTGCAGGATCACAGGCAAACTAGAGATTTTCTGTTGACTATTCTCACCACAGTTTTATCTTAGTTCTCAAGTTTGACCCACTTGTTCCCCCAGTTCCCCCCTGGGGTTGCACGATTTTGCCACCTGCTCTGAACAGCCTCAGCATCCTTTCTGTCCGTTGCTGTTTTTACTAGAGATGGGCACCTGTTTAATTTAATGCTGTCTACCTTTGCTTCCCAATGGCATATACGTAGTGGTTTTGAGTCTAGGCCTTCCTTGGTAACCAGGTTGTAATGAAGGAACCAAGGCCATGTTCCCAGTATTCCATACAATTTTTACCTAATCAAGGCTGTAAACAAGAAGGGAGAGGAAGCTCTCGCTCTCTTTCTTCCGGCGGACTGAAAGCAAAGGTTCTTTGCTGTCTCTCTGCCCAGGTGAAGGAGTGAGGCCTGGTGCACCTGGTTGGCCTTGGGAAGCGGATAGTGCCGGCGGTTGTTGGTGCGGTTCTCTGCTATCTCGAGGGAAGTATTTGTTTTTTATCCCTTTTTCCCTTTTTTCGCTTTTCCTTTCCCTTTATTTTTCCCTTTTGGGGGTTCCCTGTAAATAATATCTTAACTGTGTATCATTCAAAAAAAAAAAAAAATAAATATATATTACTTGGAATTCAGTTGGTTTGGGTTCTTTTGTTTTATACAGACTTTTCAGTCTGTCCAAAAAGAGAGAGAAGGAGGGGGAAGGTATTTCACTGTGGTCTAGGCACTTGGCTGGGAGCCAAGTCCAACCTGAGACGATATATTAACACCTCAGTTTTTATTTTCCTTTGTCTGAAGTTCAGGTATGCTCTAGCTTTCAGCCAGGATTTCACATCTTTTTTCTTTTTGATACTCTAGTCAGGGTTGTCCTGAGCTGAAATTCACAGCTTGTAAATTTACCTTGATTCACAAAATTCGGTGAGAATTGCAGAGGGGTGAGTCAGCAATGACGTGATGATGATGATGATAATGATGACAGAATCTGCCCATCTACAGGTGTATTTCCTAAATATGGTAAATCTGTAACTACCTTTTTATCTTCCTTCTACTCCATATTTATTCCTCTCCTCTCCTGAATTACCAAGTCTTTTTTCTAGATAACCTCTTGCTCTTTCATGCCTTTCGTAGGTCTTCTATTGGGTTAGTTCTGATGGTTTAAGTATGCTGACAAAATGCCTCTAAAAGCACACCCTTAGTTTCATTGATTGATGACATAAATCAAACTGTCAGAAAAACTTTCTACTGGCTGCCTATCTGAATCATCCACAGAAGACGTTTTAGATATACAAAAAAGCAGAGAAAGTTTTGATGCTGTTTTCTGGGGGGTGTCTTTTTATCCTTATGTGATTGAGACCAAGACCCAGACTCTAGCAGTCACATTATTTGTCTTCATGTAACCTTCTTGTCTGTATTTACTAACATCTATTATCTTAAATTGGCAGTAAAACCAAACAGCACTGAGATTTACCTTCCTTGTTTTTTTTTCTATGGCTCTTTATGGACCACATTCGTAATGAAACAATTCGGAGAGCTCAAAAGTTATCCACAAAGTTACCATAATCTCTTCATCTTCCTCTGGGATGTGGGGTTTTTAGCTTAGCATGCTTTAGCCTTCAGACTTGGTTTTGTTTTGGGTTTTTTTAAACTTTTTTTTTTTTATTAAGTTAGATTTTCCACGTGGGATGTTCATTTTCTTTGTGTAGTGTTATTCAGACTTAATTTTATGAAGTACCCTGTTCCACACTGTCTTTGTTTTTTTTAATCAGGATATAGCATAAGAATTCTGGCATTGTTACACAGTTGGTAATCATACTTTACAACTGTCATGAATCCTTAAGAGCTCTTTAAATTTTTATATCCCGAGCTCCCCCAATATACTCTTCTTCACTCCAAAATTCAAGATTTATATTCCATCCCCATGTCATACATTGGCATAATAAAAATCAGGAAGACAAAATGACAAACATGAAAATATGTGCCCCATTCATGAACTATGCTGTGCACATGTTGCTCGTATATTCTGGATCTTGTATTTAACTCTTTCTTTGTAAGAAGAAGTATTTATTTAGCTTTCTCTAGTAACAGCTCATTCATTTTGATCTATAGGAAGTAGCAGTTTTTGTATGCCTGGGTTCTCTTTCTGTTTTTCTATGTCATTTTCGGTGCTTTTACTTATTATATTTTTATAAAATGCTTTTATAGGAAAAAACATATAAAATGCAATATTGAGTTTATAATTTTTATGAAGTGTAATGCTTTTTGTGGTATATCAGAAAATTTAGTATGGATAAATACCAATTTATATTAGCAATTTATTAGTCACATTATTTCTACTTCTTCATCACAATTCAAATGAATGCCATCAATTCTAGAATATTTCAGTTGCAGAAACTATTTTTCTTTTAACTTAGGTGAAAAGTTTTTAAAAAATTATTTTACAAATTGACATAGTTCTGACGTTAGTTAGCTCTGAGTTTGTGGCTTAGTTCATAGAGAAGGAATAAACAAAATATGCAAGGTACTAATGAAGAGTGCACAGTTCACTGTGCTTTTTACAGTAATATAGAGTGAATACCCCATTTTGGGGATTTGGATTGTGTACTAAATTAATAATCACTATTATTTGGTAGAGTTTTGTTGCTTTACTCACTCAGAGATGATCTGCTGGAAGAAAGAAAGTGGAGTTTCACTTCCTACTGTTTTCTACTGGACAGAGGCAAATAGCATCACTCTAAGTAGAACAAGCAATATTGACAGAAGACTGAGATGAGGAAGTTTAATCCTAATTTTCTTTCCAAAGGCAATGAGTAATCGATCCACTCATTTATCTGAGTGGTGGCACGTGTAACGTAAGACTGGAGGATTTTTGGGTTTTTTCAGTAACCATTTACTATTAGTGAAAGGCTAAAACCTTCACTAAGCCTTCCAAAATCAAAATTTTGGGCCCTGATACTCTTAAGTAAGGATAAATGAATAAATGGATCATTCTAATACACATGAGTTTATTGAATGTACAACAGAACACCCCATGGTCTTTCTCTGATTTCTTAATATGAATAAATTAATTGAAGATCAGAAATATATTTTTTTAATTGCAAATTGAGTAATCACTGCAGTCCAAAGTTTGTGAATATTTATTTGAAATAACTGAAATCTGTAATTTGATACCTTTACCTTTCCAGTTACACATCTCTGACTAGTTTCTTGGTATACACTGAGTTTAATTCTTATTGCATCATTTATTATGTCATTAACTGCCTTCCTGAAAATTCTTCCTGATTGTCTAGGGTGCAAGTAATTTCTAAGAGATTCCTCATTCCTTTCTTAGTCTCTTTCCCTTCTGTAATGTGCTTCCTGTGACTGCTTAATATCTTTCATCCTTTGATTTAGTAACCTCATTGTTTAATTTAACCTATTTACCATCTTTCTGCATGTGAAAACAGAGACAAGTATTCCTCAAGTTGACCGGACTCAAAATCAGCATACAGCGTTGCTCTGATCAGTGATGACAGTTTTTATCCTGTTTGTGATGGGATAACATACTGCTACTCAATCCCTGTTCCTCTGTTACTCACTTTTAATATGCCTAAGATTCTCTTCTTCCAAATCTGTACTTTGACTGACAAAGTGATCCCATATCCAAAGTGATCCCTTGAGTACTCTCCTAAAACCATCGTTGGCTTGCTTCTTCACATCAGCCAATAAAGATTTCAATTCATTTTTGCCAGTATTCATAATACCTAAAGCAACATGTATTGTCTTAGTATGTATCTATATGTCAAAATATACTGTAGGTCTAGATGTAAACCAGCTATCAGAGCAAAATTTAATTGGTTTGAGTTGAAACATTCTTATACTGTTAGGCAGAAAATAATCCAGCAAACAGTGCACTTGTGCAGTGGTGAGCAGGTGCTGATCATCCCTCTCCTGCAGACCTGATTCCTACACTGTCACCAAAAAATGTGCTTTATTTTCTTGCTTCCGCTGTCATGAGTGTTGCCCTCATACAACACTGGTCCAGCTGATATATCACTTAGTGGTTTTACTAACCCTATGGTTTTATGCTTTCAGCAATAACAGTTCTCTGAGGCAAATTGAACTACCAAAGGAATTTAAAAAATTCCTTTGAAAGGAAACAAATTTTATCAAATTGCTATAGGATTCTTTTATTATATTTTGTCATGAATTGCTGAGTAATCTCAACAGGTAGTTCAGCTCCCCACTACTTGTGACATCTAATATAGCTGCACTTCAGAATTATCAGCAATTTCTTTGTAATTATGTGAAAAAATAAAGTAAAAGGAGACCATAAACTAACAGAATGGTCAAGAGTCTACAAATTTAGAAATTAGTATTTTTGAAAGAGAATTTATAGATAAGCCGGATAATGAGTTTAACAAAATGAAAGTTGTAACTGTATCTTAAGAAAATGGATCAAGTTAGAAAGAAATCTACTATTCCTACATTTCTTTCTTGTTTCTCGTTTTAATCACATAATGTAATCTCTTTGGGAAAAAGGCTCTCATTAAGATTAAGAACAGTGACCTTTCTTCTACTTTCATTACAATTAAAATAATTTGACCTCAAGTAGAATAACATTGTCAGATAACTTATGATTCATTTCTTAATACTTCTGTAGGGTTGGTGTAGTTTTTTCTTCAATAGCTAATCTTGTTTTAGTTCAGTTGCTCACAATAGCAAATACCTGCTTTAATTAGTAAATTAAAAAAGAGATTTTCAGAGCTCCTTATCTTTCCAGTTTTGTTATCCCATCTGTGCATGTCTTGACAGGAGCTAAGATATGTATAATTCTAATTAATTTTGTACCACACTAGAGCTGTTAAGCTAGGTATTCAAATCCTTTTTCCATTTCAAATACATTCTAAAGCTTAAAGTTATTAGGGCTAATGAGTAATTTGATTTACTTTAAGTTAATTAAACTGTATTTAATTCAGATACATGAAGGCACTCTAGTAGTCTTTGAAAATGCATACAACAATAATATCCATGGATTTAAGGAAAATATTGTGTAACAAATATTATTCAGTACATTGTAGAATCACAAAAAGATAATGGCTTCTAGAATGTTCCACCAGCCTCTATAAAAGATGATGATTAAAAAAAAGCCACACAACAAACAATGAAGGGTAAATTAGCATATGAAATTAATGTATAATCTATGATTTCTGGTTGAACAAGAAAACCTAGATGACACTTCCAGTGTACAGCTACAACATCAACAGGGAGCAATGAAAGCAATTTTCAAAAGGAATAAATGAGATCGTAAAAGAGAAAGAGTCAAAACAAAACTTAATTATGTCAACTGTTGCATATTTCCCTTCAAAGGTTTGCATAAACTATACATGTGACAAATAAAAATATTGACATTTCTGTTATTACCTCTCCTGCACATACTGCATATATGCTCATAATTAGAGTCCATATATGTATGTTAAAAATATAAACTCATTTTTCATATTTTATGAAGGCCTGAAGATTTTATTCTTTAGTATTCTTGTGAATGGCAAGCTGTAATTTTGAGGGCATTGGTCAGAGCAGACAGCTTCAGTGTAGTGTTTCACATGTATTGAGCTACACTTATTACTTCAGCAAAGCAAAAAAGATCTTACACCCAGGGGTAAATGGTACTGCCTCTTCAGAATGAGGCAGAATGGCTTTTTACGGGTTTTTTTTTCAACCTAAAAGAAAAAAAGAATGAAAATACAAAAGGAGGAGGTCTGTTACCCTTAACTTTCCTTTCTTAAAGAATCACTTTAAAATAAAAGAATTATATGGAGCATTGCAGATAGCAAAAGGACAAAGAATCACTGAGAAAAAGTAGTAACTTCATCTGAGTAGTAACATCATGTGAGCTGCAATTGAACTGAAATTTTGTCTTACTTGCTGTGTGCTTGTTAAAAAAACACACACAACTTTTGTTTTAGAAAACCAAAAAAACCTCCACAAAAACAAACAAAAAACATTCTGAGTTCAGATATTTACAAAAGAATGACTGAACATGCCAATAAAATTTTAAGAAATTTATATATTTGTAGCTTTCTTGAGTGTGTGAAGTGGAAACGATGATATAACTAGAAAAATTTAATAAAAACCCTCTTCAAGTAAGTGTATGGAAATAAAGAAAAAGTGTACATACAGCCTACAAAGGACCATCGACTGTGGTAAGGGAACACTGGCTATTTCATAGGCGTATATTTTTTAGCAATATCAAATGTGTGATGACAGACTGTCTTTACATCAGCAGAGAATAAAAGGAATTTATGGAGGACTTCAGGTTACCAGATATTAACTGAGAATACCACACAGCTGGTACAAACAGGTCCGGAAGATTCCTAAACATCTGAATAATACCTCATAATACAGGTACTAATTGAACCAACTAGGAAAGGTGCCTTCTTTGATTTGTTGTTTTTTAACAGAGAGGGTATTTGAAGTGATGTGGCCACAGCAACCATGAAGCAGTCAAACCTAAAATCTCTGATGACAGAAAGAAAAGTGCAAGCAAACTGCAATGCTGGACATGAGAAGAACAGGTTGAGACTTCAGGTTGCTCAGGGAACTTGCTGGTGAGGTCCCTGTGAAAACTCTTTAGAAAGTGCTGGAGTCCATTGGTTCTGGTCACTTTTTAAGTAACATCTCCAATAACTGTGGGAGTAGGGGCTGTACCCTGGCAGCCAGGAGGGCCAACCATGTCCTGGGGGACATCTGACACAGCATCGACAGTGGGGTGAGGGAGAGGATTGTCCCACAACCTCACCTCGAGTCCTGTGGGCAGTTTCAGGCATCACAATATAAGAGAGATGTAAAGCTACTAGACAGTATCCAAAGGAGGAGACTGAAGATGGTGAAGGGTCTGAAGGGGAAACAATATGATGAGTGGCTGAAGTCACTTGGCTTTTTCAGCCTGGAAAAGAGGAGACTGAGGGGAGACCTCATTGCAGTCTACAACTTCCTCATAACAGGGAGTGCAACTGCAAACACTGCTCTCTTTTCTCTGAGTGACAGGTGACAGGATCCAAGGGAATGGCATGAAGCTGTATCAGGTGAGGTTTACATTAAACATTAGGAAAAGGTTCTTCACCTAGAGGGTGGTCAGACACTGGAACAGGCTCCTCAGGGAAGTGGTCCCAGCTTTAAGCGTGTCTGAGTTCAAGAAGCATTCAGACAATGTTTTCAGGCACATTATGTGACTCTTGGGACTGTCCTTTGCTAGGCCAGGAGTTCACTGGACTCAGTGATCCTTGTGGGTCCCTTCCAACTGAGGACATTCTTTGATTCTACAAGCACTCTTAGGCTTGAGGTGCACTTTAAGGAATACAGTATTGAACTATCCTTCGCATACCCAGGACAGTACAGAGAACAATCTTCTTTGTTAGCGTGTGCTAACACAGATTACCTGCTTTGTACTCTAAAGCCATCTGTATACACATCAACAAAAAAGTATAATGACAGGCATCCCAGTGATTGACGTGGCAACATTAACATCTTGTAGTGGTAATAAAGGAAAAGCCATCACCCGTCACATTTTGAATTCAACACGTACTAAACAGCATTTCCAAACCTCTAGCTGGTTTGTTATTCTTGATCTAAGGCCAAGAAAGGAAGATATGCTCTTTCTTATATTAAAGTATATGAAAAGAAAAACTATTTTAAGCATTTTGTTGCAATCTGAGATTAATCAGAAGACAAAACAAAAAAAAAAAAAACAAAACCAACAAGCTAAAATAACTCCCCATGTCTTCATTAAACTTGCTTAAAAACCATATGGGGGCTATGTAAATATTTTTTAAAAACCACATTTTTTCCTTACATTCATCATAATGTAAGTTCTAGTAATGTAAGTGCAATTACATTTCACTCCCCAAAGTAAATGCAACTAACTAATGAAACTGAAAAACTTTCAAAAAATTTAATTTAAAAGAATTTCAGATGCTGTGATGAAAGCATGTGAGGTGTATATAACATCTTAATGTAAAATTCTGAACTGCAGGTTCTTAATGTAATTTAACATTTATATAAATATAAATATTTATATATTTAGATATTTAATTATAAATATAAAAATATGTAATTTAACATTATATAAATTCTTAAATAAATAAAACAGGTACTTAGATCCCCATTTTAATTAATTTCAAGATAATTCTTTGTTTAAAACATCTGTTTGTGTTAGCGTATTTCTACATTAAAGAACAATGTACCTGAAACTGTGATTTTGAACTCTGCATGTGGAGAATCCTCTCTTGAGCAGGGACACCCCTTGAGGTTAGTACTCGAGGCTGAGTGAAAGACATTTGCCTATGGTCATTGGTATGCCAGGGTAACACTGATCATTAGTCTTACTCTTCTTATATTTTTTGGTTTGGGTTTTTTTGTTGTTGGTTGGTTGGTTGTTTTTTTTTAACATGACTTTGGGTGTACTAAATAACATGTTATTGCAGTGTCCACCAAAACACTGCCTCAAGAACATTTCTTACAATAAAAGAAAAACACTTTGTATGAGTGCTTCAAATAACCCATGGGAACAGAGAATATGCTGGATTTAGCACTGAAATTCATCTTCCACTGTGTAGTTCAGATTTCTGAAGTCGAAAAAACCCACAAATAAATAGTATTTCTGAAGATGATTAATTTCTTAATACAATACACAGAGATGTTAGTAATACGGTTGATATGAAGGTAAGGCAGAACTCACTTGATGAGCATTTAGCTAAGAAGATATCAGAGTTCAATACTCTGTCACTAGATTCTTTTAGATTTTCCACATGTGAGGGATGTGATCATTAATATCAACTTAATTCATTTGAAGACAGTTGATGTTACATGGGATTTCTGATTTTGCAAAGTGGTGTAAAAAAAAACCCAAACAACAACCCCAACATAATAATAGTGCAAGCTTCTGTTAGCAAAATATAGCATTTTGCAATACACAGCTGGAATATAGTACTAGTGTGATAGTATAATGCTCTCTATAGGATACTCACCATCACGACTCTGAGTGACTTCAACCTCTGGGAAGACACACCAACTGAAAAACTGATTGAAACCAGCTTAAGCCCATTGTTCTCTTTAAAATTCTTTCACTAGTTTTCTGGATTTTGTGCTCACTATGTTGGGCTGAGTCATATATTCACTCCCCCTATGCTGGTTTCCCTCAATCAGTGAGACCTTTATGCCCGTTTAATGAACTGAGATCCATTTACACTGTCACCGATGCACTCAACTGTTGTTTGGGTGTTTACCTGAAACAAAGGCCACTCTCAGGTTTCTTTTGTGTTGAGGTACTGGCAACAGCTTTGCAACAGCTGTGGCCAGTCACACCATTGTTGGAAGTTCCCTGCAAGAAATATATTCATGGTGGAGAAAAATCTCTGAAGAAAAAGAGGACTGAGGAAAAGACAGTTTTAGAATGCAGATACACTACTGGACAACGGATGACTTTCTGCCTCAGAAACTGTTTTTCATGCTATAAAAGTGTAAAGTTTATTCAATGTAGTAACTATGTTGTTAGAAAAATACCCTGCTTTGTATGTAATATGCAGTTCTGATTACTGTTAAACCCTGCCCCAATCCCACTGATTGTAAACGCTAAGCTCAGTAGCCCTGTTAGTAGAATTTATAGCTTTTCCCTATCCTCTATTTCCCTTACCCATGTTTAGACATTCCCTTGCATGTACAACTTCCTAAAAATCCTCCCAAATTCCACACATTCCATGCTTTACCGATAAAAAGCTAGCTCACACTGCAATAAAAGTCATTTTGTAATTTTATGTTCACTGAGTGGGATATCTCTGCAAAGTAGACCCACGGTCTAATATTCCGGCGGTGTCATAGCTATCACTGCCGATACACCACGAGCTTCATGGGCACATCATGCTTACCCCTCTCCTCCAAGCCTTTTTTTATTTTATGGACTTATTTGTGAGTCACAGCAGAAAAGAATATTTTTACTTAACTCTTTTTCTACTAAGCTAGACAAACTGTTGAATTTGACTTTCAGAGAGCAAGGGGAGTAAGGACACTATTAAAAATACCAGAACCTGGGAAAAGGAAGGCATCCAGGATCTATCAATCAGGAAAGTTATGTAATATTCAAAATAAAATGGAAACATAAACATACATACATAATACAGGGCAAGGTACCCGAAGTAGCAACATGATAAAAACAGTGTTATGTCCTTTAACTAACAACTGTTGGTAGTGATAAACAGATATGTTTAGCTCTCAGAAAGATGGAATAATTAGTATTTGTAGGATGTATATCTACCTTCTTGCTTCCTCTAGATAAATAGCACTGCCTTTCTTATGTCTATCCAAACTGGGGAATAGTCACCCGTTATTTTGTGAACAATATTACGTAAATTTTTTAAGATAAACACAGTTGAGAAAGAAGTGAAGAGCATAACACCTTGGATGTTAAACACAAAAATATTATTTTCCTGCATAATTTTTCATTTATGAATTATGTTATGTATCCAACTAACTAAAGTAAAAAAAAAGCCATTGAGGTTGAATTCCACCATTCTGATAGTTGGCTGGTATTCGTTTGGTCTTTCACACAACTCTGAGGGAAACTGGGGAAGAAAGCAACTAAGGAACAACAACAACAACAAAGAAATTAACAAATAAACCCCAGAGGACAGCATGGGCAATTAAGATACAGTATGTTTTAGAAGATATATAATAAACAGATGCCAGAGTCCGGTACTTTCTAATCAGCCATGGAGGGTGAAATGTTCAACACTCTTCCTTGGATATAGTTGATGTTCAACAGGAAATCTGATTTAGTGGAGTGATACAACACAATACAGATATAAGTTACACAAAACCTTTCACATGAAATAAAGGTCACTTTCTTGAGCCTTTTGTTTTGAGATAAAATGGGACTTTTTTTTTTACTACAGTTGTGTTCAGTCACACTCTGCATTATTTCCTGAGCTTCAAGAGCACATCATGCTAACCCATCTTTTCTGAACTTTCTTCTGTTGTAGGGGTGTAATGGATAGTGACCTACATACTAGGATTTAGTTACTCACAGCACTTCAGTTATTTAAGGATTGTATTTTAATGTGGTACTGGTCTACACTGTTGAACAGAGTGTCTGAAGCACTCCTACAGCATCTTCTTGCCAATGCCTCTTTTTGGGATCCACAGATCCCAAAAATATCTGTATGATTACTACAGCAACAGTATTCTTACTGTATAGCTAAAACTCACTTCCTTACCCACTCTCGAGTTCAGAAATGTCCTCCACAGTGGAATCAGAGCTAACAAGATATAGGAACTTGTACAAGTAATCCATATATTCTGATATGAGTTCTGCAGGAACTTTTTTCATCCCAATATGCAAGAATCTGGCTTTTGCTTAGATGACACAGGCAAAAATGTTGGTACTATCATTGTAAATTTACTTCAGAAGGAAGCTTTGATACTGTTCCATTTCTTTGTTCTGAATTGAGTCTTCCCAGTGTTCAATGCAATTTATATCTATAGCAAGGTAAAAGATTTTTCTGGTAAATTTGTAGGGCAAGGATAATAAATCAAGACTACTACCTAGCATAACTCCATAAATTTCAACAGACGAAATAACTCTTTTTACAATTGTGAATGAATTATTAAACACCAAGAGACAAATTGCTACTTCAATTCATTATTCACATTTTGTTCCAAGCATTATAGCAATTTGCAATACTTAATCTTCATACCGAAATGTGTTTCTTCATGCTCCCTTACCTGGCAAATAAAGTTGCAATCTCCCTCCTACTCAAATGCAGTTTGATTTTATATTCAGTACAAAAAATAGGGGAGAATGGAAACATTAACACCACAATAAAAATATTTTAAAATAACTGTGATTGTTTTTTTTTCATTTATTAATATCATAGCCTTATTGGTCTTGGTTTGTGTTTGGGTTTTTTGTTTGTTTGTTTGGTGTTGTTTTGTGGTTTTTTTCTTGTATAGTGACTCAGGAACAATCAGGAGATTTCCTATTTTTAGGCCATCTCTGTAATCATACAATCCTGAGGGTTTCACTCACTGTGAACATGGACACCAAGTTCTTAAACAGTTTAAATCTACAGAAAATTCCATCTGGAAATACCATGGCATTAAACTAGAAAGACATGAAAAGAATAAACTAAATCTCACTGTTACATTTCATCGAATTCAGGAAAGGAGACTTAAGCAAGAGAATACAGATTTCAAGACAATTTATTGTTGGAGGTGGACCAACAGAAGCCTACAGAGAATGGAGAAAGATGCGAAAGGGCTGCAAGGAAGTCTCAGAGGAAGAAATTTATCTGGAACTTCTTTGACAGCTGCAGCTGCGAAAAGTGCCTGAAACCCAGCTATAGGGCACGGCTTCACAGACTTCTGTAGAACTCCCCTTTCTGTACCCCAGACCACTCCTTTCCTCCCCAAATCTCCCTTCCCCCTGTATGGCCTGCGGCCAATCCCTACATTTCCCTTATTACTGACCCTCAGGATTTGATGTTCCTAGCAAGAATCCCACCTTTGTTCCCGATCCTTCCATATTCCCCTGTATATAAACTGACAATCTTGTTTTAATAAACGCCATTTTGGGGTCACCCGTGTGTGACTGTCTCCTATCAAAGTGTGCTGCCAGGGTCTCTTCTCGGGGGACAAAACCCCCCCCACGATACAAAAGCTTCTGGGCAGTTTCTTTACCGGATTTCTCGGATTCAGTCGGACAATGGTACTCATTTCAAAACTAGCTTCATAGACACCTGGGCTAAAGAACATGGTATTGAGTGGGTGTATCATATTCCCTATCATGCATCAGCTACTGGGAATGCTGAACAGTACAATGGACTGTTAAAAACCACATTGAAAGCAATGTGTTGTGGGATCTTCAAACATTGGGATCTACATTTAGCAAAGGCCACCTAGTTAGTTAACACTAGAGGTTCCACCAATCGAGCTGGCCCTGCCCAATCAGAACCTCCACTTACCATAGAAGAGGATAAAGTCCCTGTGGTGCATATGAGGAATGTGTTAGGGAAGACAGTTTGGATTAGTCCTGCCTCAAGGCAAACCCATCTGTGGGATTGTTTTTGCTCAAGGACTTGGGTGCACTTGGTGGGTACTGCAGAGCAACAGGGAAACACAATGTGTACTTCAAGGGGATTTGATTTTTGGGTGAGAACAGTCTGTAATGTTGAACTGTATGATATTGGTTGCTGAGTGACACTGCCACTCTATGTCATAACTGCCATGGACAATGAGGATGGACTGCTCCAGATACACCAGATGTGAACTGCTGATGCAGCTTGCAAGCAGCTAACAGCACACCAATCCTCCTGCCCTGGAAGACATCTAGGACAAACAGAACCCACAGTCATGGACTAAATGAACAGACATCTTGAAGGGATGGCCATTGACTATGGAAATGATACATGTGCTTGTGTAAATCTATATATATTTATATATACATGTATATAGTGGAAAGGTGTAGGATCTGGGCATGATGTAGATGGTATAGAATAAGGGTAGATAATGTCCTGGTCCTGGCCAGGACAGGGTTAATTTTTTGCAGTAGCCGGGAGGTTGAGTGACTTGTAATAATAATGGCCAGACTTCGCGAACGAAGAACCGGGGAAGGTCTTTACACCTTCCAGCCTGCGCATTGGAT
>JAYRBT010000093.1:15257853-15275863 GCA_036023395.1 Myiotriccus ornatus
AACATCCCCTCCACGCAGTGGGCCGGTGGAAGGGAAAAATTCCTGCTTAGTTTCTAAGAACCAGCAAAACCATGACAGAACTTTTTTTACAGAAAATCAACAGGAATTTGTTGCTGCTATGTTCAAAACTTGTGTACCTAATGCTAATAGGTCTGTTCCTCCTGGGGCTCTACCACTCAATCCTGAGTGAGTCACTATGGCAGTGACACAAAGGAATTCAGGAATTTATCCTCTCTCTGAATTTCTCTGAAGGACTTATATTTCAGTAATCAGTTAAATAACTAACCAGCTTTGCTAAGAGAACTAAATGTTACTGCAGAAGAACAGGCTGTGTGTCTAATAACCACACTCTATCCAAGTATAAGTCCCTCAGTACAGGACAGGACAGAGATTATAATTTATAAGCCACTGTCACTCATTGCAGTCAAGTGTCAAAGATAGGAAGGGCAACAAACACAATTTAATTTGTAACTGGATAATTGTTTCTCTTATACATAGTCGCAATACCCCAGACAAAGAAAACCATCCCTCCTCACCAAAATCTTTTGTTGTGCCAGTCACAACTGTTGTGTGGAATGTGATCCACTTCCATTGCAATTAAGCTGAAGTGGTTATAAGTAGTCATATGCTTCTTTCTGCTACTCATCTAAATGATTTTTCTTATGGCACAGGACATACACCCCTGACTTTTTGTTTCCCAGAGTCCTTTGTAACATTCCTTTTTTTGTGACAAAGACATTTGTGGAAAATCTGAAAACCATGCAAATGAATATTTTTAACTTTTGGTTTGCATGTTTTAAAAACTACCTAAGCCGAAATAGAATCATAACTCTGAAATGTAAGACTTTCACATTAAAAAATTATAGAGGCAGATTAAACCACTGAGTGCTTTACAGACACAGCAGATAATACTGTACGGTATCAAATATAAGTATAGTACCCTTTAAACCCCCACATTTAAAGATTTGTATTAAATACATGTCTGAGTTTATAATAATAATTTAAAATTTATTTTAATTGTCATTTACTTCACATTTCTGACTTGTTTAATTTCTTCTGCTTTCTTCGCAATTACCTAAATAGTGGGTCTTAGTGAGGTGGGGTTTGGTCTCTTCTGCCATCTTTCAGGTGAAAGGGTGAGAGGAAAGGGCCTCAAAATGCACCAGGGGAGGTTCAAATTAGATCTCAGAAAAGAATTTGTCACTGACAGAGGGGTCAGGCATTAGAATAACTTGCCCAGGGAGGTGGTGGAGTCATGGTCTCTGGAAGTGTTCAAAAAGCTTCTGGATGTGGTAGCTGGGAATATGATTTAGCTTGATTATGGTGGTGCTAAATTTAAATGATCTTGAAGGTCTCTTCCAATTGATTCTGTGAAAAGATTGCAGAGTATCACATGTACAAGACCAGCATAATAACAATAACACTCATTTCTTTTTAATGTTCTAAAATAATTTAAAATAACAAAAAAACTCAAAGGAATTAATCTTCAAACATGTCAAGTGATTTAAAGGATTAGTTAACTAACAGAAGCTAACTGCTTTATTGAATGCCTTGAATAACCTCTTTCTATTTCATAAAAGGAAGTGAGATCAAGATAAATCTTACCAGTACCTTGTTATTTTGATCCTCTATTAAAAAAAAAAAAAAAAAAAAAAAAAAAAAAAAAAAAAAAAAAAAAAAGGAAGATGGAAAATGAAAGGATCAACTATAATTTCTCAAGGCCAGTTCACTTACTTCAGAGAGGCTAGAATCATAGCCCACATTCAAAACACTTTTAGTTTCTTATCCAGCCTAGTTACTGCTCCCCAAACTCTTGAACTCTGCTCACAGTTAACTGCAGTCAAATCTACATCCTTGTTGCCTTGCAGAGTTAAAGCATGTGAGAGAAAGAATTTGGAAAATAAACTCAATATACCTGACTTGCAAATCCATGTGAAAGGAATATTCCATATTATGTTCAACACAGTAGGACTATCCCTCCAATAGGGTGCCTCACTTAATCAGACTAATTACATTTGTATTGAGTTTGAGGCTAATAGTGGGCACTTTTGAAACTCTTTCTTAGGCCTCCAAATTATATCTCAATATCTATGGTTTGTAGGCTTGGAGATATGTTATAGGATGAGAATTTTCTACCCTTTTTAAGTATCTTTATAAATTCCATATCTAGAGGGCTAAAATATTTGACAAAATCACTTATAGTTTTTGGGGTTGAAATCCGTATATAATTTTTTTTTTTCTTTCTGATACGGAAAATTCATGTACAAGATTGTATTATGGTCACAGAAGTTTATTCACAGACATTAAGAATGATCGAAGAGCTAGAGTAATGAAGATGTTCTTTCTTCTATACTGTATGTCCCAGTTTAAATGAGACAAGGGTCTTTTGCTGAGGATGAGTTATGAGAAAAGACCCAAACTCCTTCCTCTAAGCAATTATAAATCCAAAATTAAGAGGCTCTGATTGAAGGAAAAAACAACTTATGGAAAAGGAAAATTAACAGCCCTTTATTAAAAGGTATATGTATATTAACAGAAACACAAAAAAAACCAAGCAAAACAACCAAACAACACTCCTATACCCACAAATAACCCCTTCAGAAACAAAACCCATAAAACGGCAAAAGGAGAAAAAAACAGTTCAACTTTTGTGCCCTTTGGTGCAATTCCAACCACAGTCAGCAGGGGGCGCTGTCGGGTCACTGGAGATGCAGAACTTGTAATGTCCTGTATCAGCCACCAGGCGGCTCTGTTGGATCGCCAGAGATGCAGAACTTGTAATGTCCAAGAACCCAGCACATGGGTAGGTCGGAGGAAAAAAAAAACAATCCAACCAAAAAAGGAAACTTCTCTCCCTTCCCACACAGTGGGAAGGGGAAAAAGGGAGAGGGGAAAAGGAAACCAGACAATTTCACTTACTCCGACTACTCGAGAAAAACTGCTTTGCCCAGTCCTTTCCCTTCCTCTCTTGGCGGGGCTCTGTCCTTGGTTCGTCTGAGAGCAGAGAGCAGCAGCAAACTCCCCTCTGACAGGAAGGAAGAAGAGAACCAGGCAGAGTCTGCCGCTTGCAGCAGGTCCCCCTGCTCCCCGGCACCCAAGCCTCTCCTCCCCACCTCCTTCCAGCCACACTGTAGTCCCCCAGCTCCTCTCTCTCCTTGCCCAGGAGACGAGAGAAAAAGAACAAAAGGTGAAGTTCCTTATCTGCCCCGTTCCTAGGAAACTAATCTTTCGGCCATTAGCCAGCCTGGCTAGGTCTTTTGTGTGGCTAAGCACTCTTTGATGGCCAGAGGGAAGGGAGAAAATTCTGTAGCTGTCTTACAAGGCCTAGCTAAAACCACGACACTGTATTTCAATGACTGTCAACATCAGTTCTTTCCATCTGAGAAACAAAAATACAGTGGAGAAAACCTGTAAACACAATTGACTCTATGATATATTTACACAGAAACAATAAAGATTATTTATGTAAGTTGTGTGTATGTTCACATCCAATAAGTAAAAGAAATGCTTCTGCAAATTTACTTCATAAGTATTTTGAGTATAGTGTTTAATAATACTTAAAGTGACAGCACTGCCCAAAAATTAGGTCTAGTCCTCTTAATCCTATGCGCTCTTACTGGCTTCTACTCAACCAATAATCCTCAGAATACAGCTCTAGTTCAGCCACAACCATCAGAAAGACATCAAAGGAAAGGGTCAGGATGTATGGCAAAGGATAGAAAAAGGGGCTAGGACTAGTCTTTTCAGTACTATTCTTCTGACGAAAAGATTAATGTTAAGAGAGTCTAGGATGTATTTTTCACTTCAACTATTGCTAGTAAATTACCCTCAGTGGTGTCCAGCATGGTCCAAGAGTATCAGGATGCTTGATGTTATGTTCATTAGCATGCTGGGGAGCCTTCCTGTGATGCATTGTCCTGCCAGGAGGATCTATGCATACTTGGATTTTTGTTTAGTTTGTTCCCACTACTTATTTTTGGCACTTGTCAGAAATTATGGGATCTTGAATAAAAAAAATATTCCACAGTAATATTAGTTGCACAAGATTCTGCAAATATTATTGTGAAATGAGTCAGAAAGTGTCAGGATTACTGAATCTTTTAACTCTCTGATCTCTTTTGCAATCTAGAGTCTTAGTCTCATAGATCACTAGAGCCATTTTGAGAAACAAGTCGACCCTTTCATTGAGCTTATGCAGCCTTTTTCTGAGCATTGAATAGCAAGAAAGCTCTGACTGTATGTAGAGCAGTTGCAGAATGAAAGTGAACGTGATTCATGATCATATGTTTTTAATATCATTTGGGGGGAACAGGGAGGAAACATTAGATTGGAAGTGAAACATAGGTGAGAGAAGACTCTTCCAAAGTAGAGAAACAAGAACTGTTTCCCTGGTCGAAGAATAAACATAAAGAACAATTTCTAGAATTAAAAAAATTACCATGTAGAAGCTAACTGAATTTTAAAAGCTTTAGAGCACAAATTTAGACACTATGTTTAAGATAAAAGTCCTGTACTTAACACTATTGCAAGTGTTAAGTTATTGCAAGTGTTACTAATCCAGTTGATTAAAGAAATTCTGGGATTTTTAAAATATATTTTTAACCAATATAAGGCACTTATATCAACTAAAACCTTATTTTTTTTACTTTCATTAAATGTGTTAAAGCTAGGTGAGTTTATCTGTTCTCTAATTTTAGAGTTTTTTTGCTTTGATATTTTTCCTTTTCTGCAGTTTCTGAAAGGTCTTGAAGATGATTTTTTGGTGTTTTTTTTGTTTACTTTTGGATTTGGTGAAGAGTTTTTTTTGTATTCGGTCTCTGTATTGTTTTTCAAGTGTCAATATAGATTGGCAAGTCATCCTTTTTCCCTTTCTTCTATCATGAATACTCACTGAAATCTTTTGCCCTTAGTGTGACAGATACCAATTTGAAATGGAAAGGGATGGGCCTATTTGGAGAAAAGAACAGGTGAACCTTGTCCAAAGTGTCATCTCTATACCATCCAAGTAAATATGTAGCTCTTTTTAAAATGCCATTTCCCAAAACTGGTATTTTTAATTGACTTAGGACTTCAAAGTTAGCCATTTCATATAGTATTTCTAAAATTGCACAGACAGTCCTTACCACCTGAAGATACTGGGACAACTGAGAAAACTGTAGAATCCAAGAAAGCTATGCATGGATAGATATTACTATGCACACACCTTTGTTTTGCTGAGTTGCATAAAGGATCAGACTGATAATTCCACAAGAGACATATATAGAAGAAAGAAAATATTATCTCCTCTGAAGGGGAATATGAGTGATGACTAACACCAGAAGATCACTAGATTAAAAATGAGTGTGGGAGAGATAGAGTCACCAATAACTGAGTTTTTTGGGGATGCACTTACGTTGGGAAAATTATCCTGAGACTCAGGCTAAAAATAGGAAAAACTGTCGTGGTCTAACAGAGAAGGGAAGCCCTACTTGAAGGCCTGTGCCAGTGGGTCTGATCCAGAATGTGATCTTCTTCTTATGATCATGTATAGGGTCTCCAAATATAAATACGTATGAAAGAAAACAGTAGAGAGAGTTCTAGAATAACTACAAATTTCCATGCAACCTTCGTATTTATTCATGTTGTCTCAAAGCTGGGGATTTAATGAAAGTGTGATATAGAAAATTTATAGTAGTGCTTTTTCCTTCTATTTGCAGCTACAAATTGGTTTCTTCTTCAGTTTATCCACTTTTAACCCATACATGTGTTCTACAAAATTAAGAAAATTATGTAGATCATGATAGATAAATACAGTACCTGACTGTGATCAGAAAGAAAGTGACAAGTATAAAGCACTCACTTGAGGATGCTGGAGTCTAAAGCACAGAACCTTCCTGCCAGATGATGTGTGCTTGCATATTTCCAAATATTAATTATATGGAAAATGTTAGCATTCCAGCACAACTTTCAGGAGAGAACAAGTAACAGCAAAGGAAGAGGAAATGCCTTCTTGCAAATGACATCTACTAAAAGTAGATGTCTCTCTTCAAATCAATTCAAGGCAATCTTGAGCCTCTATCACTGTTAAATTTCTTAGAGAAAGTCAAGAAAATTAGTATTTTCCTCTGTTCTGGGATCAATGTTATCCCGCTTGGATTTCTGATTTGGTGTCTGTAAAGTAAGAGAGATCAAAAATGGGAAATGAGTCACATTTTGTCAAGCTGTAAGCTATTCAAGCGCTATAGTTAGAATGCATACATGCTCACTATGGAATTATTAATATTTGGAAGATCAATTCTCTGCAGTAATTCCATGTCATTAGATACACCAAATAATAATTGACATGCTTATGGTTTCTGTTATCAACTCTAGTTTTTAATTCCAGAACCAGAAAAGAACAGTATTACTGCTGTGTTTTCAGTCTTTCAGCTACAAAGAGATACAGAATAGTGAGCAGTCCTGATAGAGTGCAGTAAGAGAGGAGAGGCGGAGAAAGAGGCTGCCGGAACCATTACAAGGGCACTTCGAGAGAAAACTGGAGCACATATGAATTAGGAGGATAGTGGAGCTGTTTATAATTTGAACTGCAGGCTAAAGTATCCTCCTATTCAATATTTACAAAATTTCGATTCTATCTGCTATTAGTAAGAGATTGAAAGCCGGAAAAAAATATATGCTTTTCATTCGTGTTGAAGTCTGTGGAGACAATATTTAGTCCCAGGCCTGTACCTAAGGCTTCTCTCATCCAAAAATTTGGAAGACTTTCTCTCAATGTTTCCACTCCTTTGAACAGTCTGAATTAAGGCCTGAGAAAGGTACACTAGGAGGTTTTCCTTCAAAATTAAGGAAAGAGGAAGAGGGTTAAGTCCCTGAACTCTAATGGACCAGCAGAATAGGTTAATTTTAGGATAAAATCTATCAGGTATGACAAAGCAGGAAGGCAGAATGAAGGGTGATTAAAAAATGATCAGTCCTCTAAGACTTCAGTGTAGTTCAAGGTCAGTTCTGGATGAAGGATTATATGAAATTTCACAGGTATATGTGAAAAATTCACTCCCCCAAACAAAAACAAAACCAAAAACAAACAATAAAACAACCAACCAAATAAAAAAAACCCAAAACAACAAAAAAAACCCCACGAGGCAAACTCCTCCCCCCACAACCCCACAATCTTGTTATCCTTCTGATTGTTATATGTCTTTTTACAGAAGAGATCCTGGAGATTGAGGCACAATTGAACATATCACTCTTCAGTAGAGAAAAAACTCCCCTCAGCTTCTCTATCTTATGATTTGATATCCATAGTGAATCTAGAATATCAAAGAAGGATCATTTGCCAGTGGCACAGATGAATGCCTAAGGCATGTTTCAGCATAGGATAAAATCTGGCCCAGCATTTATTTTCTGGTCTGCCATATACAGCACCTGGCTGTCCCATTAAGAGGGTGCTTGTGTGAATTGCTGTAACAATTTTTACAGAATCAGCAAAACACACAAAATATGATGCCAACATCAAACAGCTTTCATGGGCTGTATCTACAAATTTCTTTTGAACATAACTAGAAAATCACCTGTTTTAAACAAGATCTAGCTCATCTAGGGTGAAAATCTACTATTAAAAATGTTCGGAAAAATTGGTTCAAGCTCAAGAGACTGGAAAGGGGCACTTTTGCATTTACTGAATTAAAAATCTATGTTCTTTCTCATCTGAATCTGAATAGAAGAAATTCTTATGACAGAACAGTAATCTAGGATGACAAAATCATTTGTTTTGGCTAGAAATGAAGTACTTGCTCTCTTTTTTTTTTTTTTTCTCTGATCTATTTTTCTTTCTTTCCTTATGACATACGTTACTGTGATCATACATGACCAAGAAGATGAAGAGAAACTGGCTGTAATCTCATGTGCTCCTGCCACCCTAGAAGAGTGAGACAAGGTGCAGCAACTTGCAGAACCTCCAGCATTATCCACTATAGTGGAAAGGTTCAAACTTTTCGACAATTTCCTCTCTATTTATTTTAGGCATGTAAGTACTCTGTAGCGTTAAACACTTTCCACTTTTTTTTTTCCTGATGTGAATAAAAATGTCAGCATCACAAAATTTTAACCCTTCTTCAGGAGCTTTGAATTCTGTGGAAATTCTTTCCCTCTGGTGATGGAATCAGACATTATCCTTAACCATGTCAGAAATAAAAAAAATTTTTTTAATATAATGCTTAACTATCATCAGCCACATGTTCTTCTTAACTACAGAGTAGTTACATCAGCATAATCTTAACATTTTAACAATTAATTATTATTAATAATATATAAAACAAATAATTATTATTCAATAACAATGCAAAAATAGTATACTGCTGACCATATGGAAGAACTGCATGGCTTGTTTCAGGAACAGAAGCTCTCTATTCCTTCGCTGAAGAAAGGGTTTACAGTTCCACCACATCATTGCTTTCTGTGGTCCAAAAATCAGACAAGAGATGTATGCTTTTGGATATCCCTCTTGGATGTACTGATGATTGGTTCCACAACACCACAAATCCAAATGGTTTTCCACACAAGCTTTTTATGTCAGTGCATTCCCATGTCCTGTTTCTACCTCTTGATCTGATACATTATATTAGAAAAAATATAGATCTGCACTATGTATCACATTATATCCACATCTTTATCACCAAGATCTTCTCATTTTTTTCCAAGATTCAAATGAAAAATATGTACCCTTTGCTTACATGAAAAAATGGAGAACCTGAATAAGAACCCTGCCAAACAGAATTTCTTTTATATTGTGTTTGGCAGAACATCACTCAGCAACTCATTTTTGATCAGATTCTGCCACTGTCAGTGGCTGACAGAGACTGCTTTGTCACTAGTCTCTAGAAATAGGAAGTGAATGCTCCTAATCTAGCTAGCTTGATGAACACTTTCTGCCTGGGTTCCCCCCTATAGTTCAGGTCTGGTCAGAATCTGTGTTTTCTTTAAGAAAACTATTTATATCTCTCCTAATTACAAAAGGAAGGTGTTTGTTGTTTGGTTTTGGTTTTAGTGTGTGTTTTTTTTTTTACCGGAGAACCACGAACCTGACAAGATCCTGAAAAAAGAGTTGCTGGGTAATGATGCTGTCTATGGCCCAATTCCAGTGCTCCCTGTACTTTCTCTTTCTTCTCATCACAACCCCGCAAGGTGTCACTGTGAACCTGGAAGGAAATAACAGGAGAAAAAATTTTGTCACTGGAATAATTTTAGATACCGTAACTCTTTAAAAGAGAAAACAGCTCTCTGTGCACTGGGGTAAAAGAAGAAGTCTCCTTATTTCCTTACTAAACCTGGAGAAGGAACCACCAGGTCTGGAAATCTGGAGAATCATTTTGTTCCCAGCTCCACTTAGTGATGTTGAGTGCCTTTGGTTGACAGTAGCTGGAGACCAATGCAGGTGGAAAACGACAGAATTTTCCTGGATGTTGTAAGGAAGTCTGCTCTTAGCAGACCTAACCCTAGCCATGCATAATCTACATATATATATCTCTACACATCTCCACATATATATACACACAATATAAGCACACATATGTTATACAGTGATTCTCTGTGTTCCATTACAGAACTAGTTATTTAATAAAGCCAACTTCTCATCTACGTTCCTGTGAATATTTCTGAATATTTACAAACTTCTACGTGATTTACTCTAATTTTCCAATCTCTTGACACCTTATTTAGAAATATTCCCATTAAAATCCATAAATCAATAAATTAAATTAAAATCTATCCATAAAATTCAGACTGCATGTTTTGTAAAAAAGTATCAGAAAATCCAGCACTTTTTTGAACATCTCATGAAACTCATAATTTAACCTACCATTTAGGACTTCATCTTCAAAATCTACTTGTTAGTGTACTTCTTAATAAAATCCTTAATTTTCAACTATAAAGAAGATTTATTCTTTTTAACCAATACAACATTATGCTAAATTGTGTTTCACTTAGGGTAGCAATTTCTGTTGTTTGTTAACCCATGGTAGCATCTGGCCTCTTGGCAGGTTCTCTAGACAACTGGCAATTTAACAACTAACATGTCTGTCAGATGGTGAGGCGGCTGCTGATGGGTTGTGCCTCTATCATTTCCCCAGATGTCCTCCCTTTTAAAATTTCCATTAACTCTATAAAATCTGTACATCTGTCTGTAAAAAGTTTAGTGTGTACTTTTATGAAGCAGGGAGGACAGAGGTATTTTTTTGGAATTGAATGTTCTGTACCCTTTTGATTGAACTGTCAAAATTATCCTTGTGCTTTATTTTATTTTTAGTTAAGTTCTTCTTTATTATATACCAGTTTCAGTTGCTCTGTTATAATTGTTTGAGGTTATGAGTTTTTTCCTAAGTGTTTGAGGCCAGCACAGAAATGGATGTATTTTATATGTATAGAAACTGTAAGGTGTTTGACCAAGCTCCTTTGAAATTGGAATAAAAGGAAAATAAAAAATTAAGCATTTCAGCTTATTTATTCTCTAGAAACAGAGTATCATTACTCATTCATCTTCTTGGTGTTGGATTGTATGCCAGTGACTGAGATATTTGTCTGTCTGTTACAAAACTTAATACTGTCAGTGAAGCATTCTTTTCCAGTTTCCTCAAGGCAGCAACTGTTTCTGCATTGAGTGATCTTTAGTCTGCATCCTTCTTTGATATTTTTTCTCAAATGTGGAATTAGTCCACTAACTTAGAACACAGTTTTCATCCCCACACATTTACACTTTTCGATAAAATGGAGAGAAATCGTGTGACCTGCTTTCTTACACACCACGGGGATATCACCACAGGAACAGATCGCTGAACCAAAGAAAAGCAAACAGTGCTGAACACTTGCCTTTTCATAAATCTTTACCTGAGGTCAGCCATCAGCTTTGTCAGTTGATATCATGTAGCCAAACAGCAAGAGGTGTAAACCAGCTGAGATGACCTTTAGAGAGTGCCTTGGATTTAGATCATTTGTCTTGGTGTTTGTTGAAACAGGAATGGTGAAAAGACACCAAATAAGCATCTCAAAGTGAGGTGCCAAGAAAGTTATTCCCTGCTTGTTTTATGCAGAAAGAATACTTTTTAGTCAATCCTTTCTTATTTCAAGACAACCATTTAAATAAAATACCAAATAAGACAAAAAGACAAAAAGTACTGGTTTCCATCCCCCAAAGCAAAAATTGTTTCTTGACAATCGTATGGATCTTTTATGCCAGTTCATAGTGGTTGCCAGGTTGATGGAGAACTGAAACTTGAGAAGCAAAAAATGTACTGTATTATCTCAATTCCTTGAATGCAATAAAACCTTCATGGAGGAGAAATTGCTGCCCAGAAGAACTTCCTAGAATTTTGACAAATCCTACTGGTAAAGCCAATTAGGCTAATAATGCTATACTTGGCTAAAAAAAAAAAAAAAAGAAAAATAACTCTCTGGAAATAATTGAACTGGTTGCCTGGGAGACACACTATGTCTTACTTCCCTATTTAGAAGCAGAATCAAATGGCTCTGAGTTGCGTACTGAAATTCCCAAACTGTGAATCACACTGGCAAAGGAAGATTTCCAGCTGCATCTTCTTTGCTGATATATATTCAGAAACAAATGGAGTCAAGACCTTAACATTCTGCTACAGCTTTTAAAAGCAATGTAAGCAGCTACGAATTTTTGTCTTTCTGAATTATTTTCTGTTTCTTTGGTTGGATTTTTTTCCCCATGGTTGGGTTTGAGGGGGGTTGTTTAATTGTTTGTTTGCTTTTTCTTTAAAAACAGTTGGTCAGGAAAGCATTCAGATATGTCGTGATCCACATAATTTTTGGCCCTATTTAGAAGTAGAATACAGCTCCTCAGTGAAAGCACTATGTCACTGTTTTCATTCATAAAGAAACCTTATATAATAATTTACATATTTGCATCACAGAGTAACTATTAATTGTTTGAAAGTTTTAAAAAGGCTCACAGAACTAGTCTTCCTAAATAAACAAATCATAACAATAAGAATAATTCGGTTCTTGCTTAAGCTGTGGCTTTGAGCTTTATGTCTTTTTTAACTGTGTCCAGTAATTATTGCACTAAAGATTTCAAGAAAAGACCATACTGTTCAGAACTCATTAATTTTTTTGCTTTTACCACAAAGTGTAAATCAGACATTGATTTGGAGTAGTTCTTTTTCACTCCTGAGCAAAACGAAGTGAAATTTAAAATGTTGCAGTATTTTACAAAACAATGACCTAAATAGTCAACTAGTTTTTACTTTGGGTTCAGTCATTTCTTCAGGTTGAAGTGGAACGTTGCCAAGAAGTTATATCCAAAAATTCACATTGTTGGGTGTTGTAGTTATTGTTCAACGGAGACTGCTGAGGATTGCATCTGAGGGTAGACAAAGGTGAATATAAAAAAATTAAGGACCTGAATTTGAAACTGACAATAACACAGAAAGAATTATGACTAATTTCATCCTCCATTACCTGAAACTTCTGGTTCTAAAAATCAGGTTAAAAGTTAATGTTCAAAAGCAGAGTTTTCCACTAATATTTTCCCAGACTTCTTTGAATAGCACTTGAATTTCTCTGTGCTTTGACATTATGTGCTCCTTTTGCAACCTAGAAATTAAAAATAAATAAACAAATATTTTAAAAAAGGAGGGATAGTTAACCATTTATTTTAACTGAAAGTAAGACATAAATCTGCCTTTGATTCGTATTTTGAATAAAGGTTGATTACTGTTACTTTAACTAAATCCTTCCATTATGTCCTCACATGAGCTACTTATGAAATTAAAAATCACAGTTATTCAGAATAATTACTAAAAAAAAATAGAATATATTGTTTGTTTAACTACTAAACCCAAACTTAATGAAGATATGTTTGTGAGATTATTAATGTATGATAACTCTGGATACGTTTTTATATTGAATTGTTCTATTTTAGACTGGGTTATGTACTCTTCTGCTTTAAAGATGTCATGAGAGTTACATGTTGAGTCTTTTCCCCAGTTTCAATGCAAATGTAAGTGTCAGCCCCAGGGAAGTCTAGTCTTGTAGGGTTGTCTTTGTTTGTTTGTTTGTTTGTTTGTTTGTTTGAGGGGCTTGGTCTAGAAAGGACTTATTTCTTATACTCTAATATAAAGGAAAGATTAATAAAGCTCTATGTTACCATTGTTTACTAAGTATTACAAGGAAAAATCTAATTAATTTAGGCCTTAGAAAGTATTCTTACTACCCTCAAGTCTACAATTTCTTTCCCTTCAGTGTTTCATGTCATGATTTCCTTGGTCCTTCAGTTTGCAAGGATGTTGGAATAATCAAAACACTCTCCTACTTTAATGCTGGTTAGTTTTATCTTGTTTTCACTAACAAGAAAATATTTTTTTAATAAGGATTATTTTTCTCCCTCCATGCACAGGTAACTGCAATCTGTAATTAGCTTCCTAAAAAGAATTTCCTGATGATTTTTCTGTGTGGAAAAGATGTTCAAGTTTAAATAACAGTACACACACACACACACACACACACAAAATTAAACAAAGATAACCAGATCATAGAATGGTTCAGGTTGCAAGGGACCTTCAAGATCATCTACTCCCATCCTCCCTGCCACTGACAGGGACATCTTCCACTAGACCAGATTGCTCATATATGGCCTTGAACACTTCCAGGTATGAGGATTCCACAAATTCTCTGGGCACCCTGTTCCAGTATAAATTGATTCAAATACCTATCTGGTTCAAAGGTTATTCAACCAGATATATCTCTTATTGTAACCTCTTTTCAGTTTATAAATTCTAAGATTTTTCATACTTTTTACTTGAACTATCCATCCAGATGATGATATTGATAAATTATGGGCATGGATATTTAGGAGAAAAAAAATAGGATTACATACATGACAAGAATTTCCTCTGATACATCTTTCTGTCAGTCCTTGAATAAAGGAAGCCCTGATATGAAGGAATCACTGTGTTTAGTAGGTGTCATTAAGCCCCTATTTCAGAAATTGATTTAGTCTTGTTTCATCACTTTTATTTCTTTGACTTTCTCATTTGTATCAGTATAACCAAGCAGCATTGCTTCCTATTTTCAGTTACTTCTTCCATTAAAAAAGAATGTCCATTATGTACCTCAATAATAGAGTTTTTCTGGGGGGGAAAGTTTGAAACAGGAAAAAAATATTTCTCATTCATCATCTATAAAAATTAACAAATTTTTTAGACATGTAGATGTTTCTCCTCTTTCTTCTACGTCTTCCCAGAGCTTTGTCTCTTACACTAAAGTAGCCTTTGAAAACATACAAACATTTAATGTTATTATAATACAGAGGGAAAATATTTATGCAACTACTGTTCAATGTACATATCAGTTTGGAAAAACAAGTTACATTAAAAATATTTTAGATGTATTTTTTAACTACTTCTATGAACAAATCAAATCCTATTCCAAATGAAAATACATGAATATTAATGTGCTGTTGTTTTATCAGACAAGGTTGCAATTTGTTGATCTTTCCATGTTTTCAAGTTTTTCTAAAATGTCTGATCCTCAAGGGCAATATAATTTAAAAATATTTTAAAAATAAGGAGAGTCAGAGATCCTTCTAATAACAAAGGATATATATTTAAAAGCTGTATAAATTAGATGCTGGGAAAACATTTTCACTAGTTCCTTTTCTGCTAAAGAATAGTCTCCTATAAGTCCAGAATTTACATAGAAATATGACAAATTTATTTATATTAGAAAAATCTTTATTACATTTGTCCAATAAACAAGTAAGTAACATGAAGATTATACATATAAATCATATTTAATGGAAATAGTAAAACATGAGTAAAGTAGTCAAAGAAATACATTACATTAAAAGATTTCAATATTATCTAAGTTGGTGATTTCTAAGTTTAAACTGAAAATCCACTGAAATTTTTGAGAAAGAAATTTGGAAACCACAGAATAACTAATGTCGTGAGAGGTAGCATAACTCAACTGACTGACTCCCTAAAATTTACAAATTCTCTGTAAATATAAGCCACAGATGATAATATGATCACTTTTCTTTACAATCACCTTGTTTGCCAGAACAGAAGAATAAACAAATGAAGACAAATTGCATTAAACACTCATGAAGAGAGTGAGCAAGGAAGCATGTCAGCAACAGCAACCCTTCCCCCATGGAATTGCAAATCTGAAAAATTTTAGTACACGATGATATCAAAAATCCCTATTTAACTTCTTTATGTCAACAAGCAGGTTTATAATCTTTCTCTGAGAAAAATAAATAGACCTCTAAATGTATAATATTGGCTGGTTGTCAAAATGGGAAAATGGAAAGGTAAAAAAAGTCAAAATGAGTATGGTAATTACAAGAAAAGCTGTATAGACTTTTATGGAAAAAGTGCTTTAATATCGGGTTCCATACTATTATAATAGCTGTTTAGAAAAACACCTATGCAAAAGCCTGTAATCAGCCATTACTCTGCACTACATTACAATTATTGCAAAATTGGCTCCAACAACATATGTCACTTAAAAATAGTTTCTCTATGCACCATAAACTAAAATATTTATGTTTAACACATAGACAACATAGCATTTCAGATCTTTTTGAGTCAAAACTGTAGTTTCCTGAGTTATCATTTCATACGAAATTGTAAATGAAAAGGTAGATGCTAATCAACGGTTCATTTTGAATAGCAAATGTGGAAGAGAGAAGAGATGTTTCATTCAGGTGCAAGCACATTTTCTATGTCATAACCATCTGCAAAATAACATTTATCTAAGCGCATTGTACAATGAGCTCTAGCATTTACTGGGCAAAGCTTTGGCATCACAACAGGATTTACTCTGTCTCTATCAAGGACAACACACTCACAGAGCAAACAGTAACCCAGGGAGTCCAACTACAAGAGGAAATACAGGTTGCTATGTTACAATTCATGTAGGTTCTGCAGCAGCAGATGGACTTTTTGAATGGAACTGGTGCCCATTTGGCTCTTTCACCCCGCATTTCCAGAAGTTTGAGTTATAAAGCAAACAAGCCACAAAATATGTTGAGCTTGTAGAACATGAGTCTGAACACACCTGATCCTTCTCTCTCATCTTGAAGGTATAGATAAATTAATTTACATTCCTGATTTCTCAAAAGTCAAAGCTGCAATATATTCCATGTATAGTAAACATAACTCTCATCTCTTACTTCTGTCATTAAGATTAGTTTCGATTTACTGAGCTAGAGTCCCATTGTGAGGTGTGCACAAGGGGACTCCTACAGCTTGTACAGACCATTTTGAAATCCATGATTCATGCTGTGACTTCTAAAGTCCATTTCATAGCTTCAACAGAGAAGTAAATTAGTCAGCTTTCTGATCATTAATGTAGATCTTCTGCATGAAAGCATAGGAAGAAAGCATGGTCAAAAACACAGTAGTTGAAACCATCTGTTTGTAACCTGCATTTAAATAACTAGGTAGATATCAATTTGACTATGACACTTAGAAAATTCATGCGTTCAGTTTCTTGGTTACATGTAAGCTTCTACGGCATTCAAAATCAGCTGAAGTTGGTTGCCTTGGTCTGGTTTGACAAATGAAAGAGAGATGTTTGTGAGATTCAAGAAACATATAGCTTTGGGGAAAAAAAAAAAACAAAAAACAAAACAAAACCAAAAAACAGTCTTTCACAAAGAATCCAAGCAGGAGTAGGAAGACAATGGTGCAGTATTCCTGTTCTTTGGAGTCACATTGTGGCATGCCTACCTTCTCTGAGAATGCAGCTGTCCGATCTATCCAGCCTGAGGTGTTGGCATTACAGAATGGGCTTCAAATATATACAGCCATATGCACAACACTAGATGTGTTACGTCTGCAAAATAGAGATTTGCAGTTTCTGTTCTGGGAGGCTGGGCAGAGGAACACATTTAGGCTCATATTACTAATAATACTCTCTTACTATCAGTATTGCGCGCTTTTTTTTTTCATATAATAGCACAACATTTCAAAAATTCTATTCAGAAACAGACACCTTCCTGAATATCTCCCTTGTGATGCTGGACTAAGCTGTGCTAGCAGCAGTCATAACACACTATGCAATATCATTGTCTTCCAAATGTTATAACTTCGTAAAGCTGGCAGACCCAGCGCTCACAGACTTTCTGTCTGTTCCCTTTCTGCCTCTCCTATTACTTGTTACTGCCACTCATCTTATGTGCTTCCCTCATCACTATCCAAAAGGAATCCGAATCTTGATTTTAATTCTTTTGTAACCCCTTTTTACTACTCTGACAGCCAAAAGATACTTTCTTACTGGTTTAAAGTGCAACTGCTGCTAGGATGATAATGGCCACATTAAAAGGGCGCTGCTAACTCAAGCACTGATTGGGAAATTGCCCTGCCAATTGATGAGCAATTGCCAACCACACTGAAGTTCTCCTAAGCTCTAGCAGGGAGCATGATAGACCTTGATTTTCCATTGCTTTGGGGAATTTAATGACTCTTGCTGGTTTTCTTGATCAATTTCATTTAAAGAATTGTGCAGGATTGACCCCATCTGATGAATTAGACCAGACTCCCCTGAAAGCATAACTCAAAGTCATATTTCAGAAAGACATGAACATATTTTGCCATCACTGTGAACTTCCCAGGAGCCATATAGAAAAAAGTAGCATGCTGAGGCAGTGTGTTCTGCAGACCTTGAATCAAGACTAGCCAGTTTAAGCTTAACATTTAGTTTCTAATGTTCATGTAAAGTATCATAGTCTCTTAATTTTGCTGTTTCACACAGCATGAGGTTAAAAAATCTGGTATGCAGTTTAAAGCAGCATGTGAACAAGGTGACTCCAAAAGGATAATTTAACCTTAAAACGTAAACTGCTGTCTCAAATCTCAACTCCACTTAATTACTATACGAATCCTCTAGAAGTAAAATTCATAGATGTTTCATTAAAAAAATTTGCCATATGTCATGGTTTTGCTGGTTCTTAGAAACTAAGCAGGAATTTTTCCCTTCCACCGGCCCACTGCGTGGAGGGGATGTT
>JAYRBT010000093.1:15292923-15319773 GCA_036023395.1 Myiotriccus ornatus
AGTCTCTTTTGTCTGCATAAACCTTCTCTCAACTAATAGTAATTGTGTGGGGGGTGTAAAAGCAAATTGACCCAGGGAAAAACCACGACATAAGAGAAAAGTCTCGTGTAATTAATCTTTAAATATGGTACTTTAGGATTACCTATTTTTAGTATTTACAAAGAACATTTAAGAATATACATTGGTTAGGACACACTATTGGATAAGCCATGTATGTTTGTGCTTTAATCACAATAATTTCAACAAAGTCATGCATATGGTTAAAATAAGAATAAAGCTAGATCAAGCAGAAAATATAGAAACTGGTCTGCTACATGCAACAAAGCCTGCTGTTAGAGTCTTGGCACTGGAAAATGTTTTTTGATTCAATGACAGAATCTGTAACCCTGAATCATCTGGGCGCTAGAAAAATTATACATCTCAGAGTAGAATTAAACTATGAACAAAAAAATCTCAGAGAATATTAGATTTATACATCAGCTAGAGCTAGCTAATAGAAATGTCTCTGAAACTTTGTTCCTTTCAGAAGCTTAAAGTCTTTCTTCAAGACTTCTGGGTAGACTGCCTTTTCAGCATCTGGGGCCAGGAAGCTGTACTTTGGCATAGGGAGAGATTAGTTCTTAAAAAGAACTACATAATTGTATTTTTTTTCTTAAAAGTTGTAAACCTCCTTAGTTTTACCTATTTTCCTTTATGGTATCATACTCTAGTGTACTCTAGTATAGTACAGATCTATGCAATTGACTTCTCTTGTCTCAAGTAACTCAAAACCTCATTGTCAGTTCCTCAAGCACCTTATACAGCAAACCGTATTTGAAGAACTTTCAGGTAAAATGCAGTACTGTGTTTTATGTGTAACCTGACCTTTCCAGTGCTCCCTCGGACTTTTCAGAACAAGGACTCTATTACTCAAACAGATTTGAAGTTACTCAGCCCTTCTATTTTGCCCTTGTGAGACCGCACCTGGAGTATGGAGTCTGGGTCTGGGGCACCTAGTACAAGAGAGATGTGGTTTAGTTTAGATATTAGGCAGAAATTCTTTATTGTGAGCATGGCAATACACAGGAACAGGTTATCTTGGGAGGCTGTGGATGCCCCATCCCTGGGGGTGTTCAAGATCAGGTTGGACAGGACTCTCTGTCATCTTGTTGAAGGTTCCTTGCCCATGGCAGAGGGACTGAAACTAGATGAACTTTAAGGTTCCTTCCAACCCAGGGCATTCTATGATTCTATGAAGAAGTCAGATCCCAAACAGGGTGAAAAACTCACAGGGTGCTAATGTGTTCAGAGCAGACTGCCTAGGGAGCACTGAAGCTGTATGCCTTTCATTTAGGCAGGAGAAGAGAGGAAATGTCTTAATAACAATTAAGACATTAAGTTAATGTCTTACTAGCAATTGTGTCTTTGGGCATCACTATTTTTTCTAAGTCTTCCTTCACTGGGTTGAGCTTGGACTATCCCTTACTTAGATACAGAGTAGAGCAGAGCTAGGTTATGCGCAGAATACCTTACATCTCAAACACGTCTTATTGTAAGGGGACATGAGCATTATTCCAGAATCTTTCTCTAACAGTGATTATACTCTCTGAGTGTGTAGTGACATATTCACTGCTGCAGCATATTTCACAGAAAAACATTTAAAGCTATTCTTCCGTTTAATGAAGAGTGATTAGGCAATTATTTCCAAATAATAAATACCTGGTATTTGTTCTAAAAAAAAACATGTTAGTGGTTCAATAATGTCCTTTGTGACCTGAACATGATTTCTAAGGGAAAACAATCAAATATAAACTGTTAAATATATGTTGGTTTTGGGTTTTCCTACAACACTTCTTGGATTTAGTATCTTTTAGAGAAAAACACATTGACCTATAAATACCATGGTTGTGTACTAAGCACCCAACTGACAGAAAAGGTTTAAATTTGTTCAGAAACAGAAAAATCAGGAAAGCCAAAACTTTAAATGAATGACTGCTTTCAGGTGTTCGTTTCAGTCAGGATTTAACTAACATCCCTTCAGCTGCCCCACTTTAACAGTCACATAATCCTTCACATAGCATTGCTCCTGAATGAGGAGTTAGTACTCAGTTCATATGTTCAATCACAATGAATCACAAGCAGTGTCTCTATTCACAAATATGCTTGAAAAATCTGTATAGGAGACCAGTCATACAGCTTTTTGTGTAATTGTTGCTGCATAAAGACTTTTTCTATGTATTTCGTCAAGGTTCACTTTTTTACAATTTGTTTTTGTGCATGCACAAGCATAATTATTAACCTAAAAGTCATATTTTCCCAAATGCCCTATAACATAAGGATGAGAATTTAATAATTCTTTTTTTCACCTCTAATGTTTTGCAATGCTAAACAACTCATCACTAATATTTAAGCCACTACATCCTTATTCAAAAAATTTCAATTTTAAACAGTGATTAATAAAGATTCCTTTGACGGGTAGAAAAGTCAGGATGGAGGTTTTAGAGATTTGCTTGTTTCCTGGCTAAGGCACTATAAAGGAATTTCCTCCTTAGAGTAAATGGTAACAGTTATGGCTGAAGCTTCAGAGGATAATGGAGAGCTATGTGGAGGGTGCTAAGAGCAGTTCCTGATAAACATTGCAAAAATGAAGTCTGGCATTCGTCTCCTATTAATTTTCATTTTGAAGAAAAAAAATTCCATAGATTCCAAGTCATTTAGGCATTGCAGCACCTAAATACATTTAAATAGTAATTTCAGATGGCATAGCCACATTATTTCAGAGGTTAAGTGCAAATATATTCAACCATAAACCCTAAGAGTAATTTTCTGAAAAAAAAAAACTTCATAAATGTGCTATTATGTCAGTTGTTTTCTTTCCCTATGTGGTGGCTATTGGTTGAGTAAGAACTGTTTAAGGATGAAAAATCTGGCTGGACAGGTGCCCAGCTGAATATTTTCTAAACATAGTTTCTGGAGCACTAAAGAATACTAACAAGCTTCTGAGTACTTATTTGTACAGTCTGAGCAAGATGTACTTCATCTTTTTTTTTTTTTTTTTAACTTGGCTGTTTTCAATTGTAATATTGATTTTTACATTTACTTATATCATCCTGCAACAAGTATGCAAGATTAGAAGCTTATGTGCTTCTGCAGTGCTTAGTACAGCTTAGGTCTTGTATAATTTGAATACTAAATTAAAGAAAGCTAATTCTTATTAAAAATAGTACTAATAATCATGTTATTGGAGAACTAGATTTGTGTGGTCCTGTCTGCATACTGAAACACTCTAAGAGCTGCTTAACAACAATGCTGCTGTCTTTCATTCTTAACTGCTAAGAACCAATTTTAAATGCAAAAATTAAATAGTTTAGATTATTTTCATATATTTCTTTGGTGGTTTTCAGCTCAAAGGTCTTTAAGGAGCTATAGCTTTTCTCAGTGAAATTGTATTTATTTGCACTGGGAAACCAATCATGAATGTATCATACAGGTATTCAAACATCAGTTTAAATTCACAGAATCACAGAATATGCTGAGTTTGAAGGGGCCCACAAGCATCATCAGGTCCAACTCTCAGTTTTGTACAGGACCACCCCCAAGAGTCACAGCATATGCCTGAAAGTAATTCTCATCAGTCTTCTCTTTTAAATCACTGTTTTGCTGTGGAGGGTTGTATACAAGTTTATCTGCTTTCAGGAATATATCCCAAAGGTAACTTGAACTTCTTAATGTATTATACAAATCTAACTTTAAGAAATATCTACCAGTTTCCCAAAATATTTTAAGAAACAAGCCACAGGGAACAGAAAGGATCTGAGGCTAGTTTTCTGATAAAATTGATCATTTTTATTAGTTCACGAAAAAGATGATTTTGCAATTTCTACATGAGACTAACATAGCAATCTTTTTTTCCTACTCATTAGACTTAGGAATATTTATTATTTAAGCCTGATTCAAAAGTTAATTAAGGCTTAACTTCTCTGTGTTACATTTTATATTGTCCAGACACTGGGTAAGGCTATAGTACCATGATTTAGGGACATCCATACTGCTTAAGTTCCCACATCTTTCCAGCTGATCATCTCCTATCATTTAATTGAGCTGAAATTAAATGAATAAACAAGCCCTAAGTAAAAATTATAAGCAGTACTTATAACATAAGATGGCTCATTAATCTACTGTATAGCACATCTGTATTACTAGGTGACAGAAGCGAATCAAGCAGGATTCACAAGAAAAACAATAGAGTGCAGCTACACTATCATTATGCAGCTGTGTAAATTGTGATTCACCTACACCTTGATTATGGAATGCAGTCTTGTTTTCTTAATTTCAAAAAATAATGGATAAAGTAGCCTGGAAAGGCTTCTTTTCTCTAGGCAATAAGGTTGATAAAATATAACATAAAGTGTTTTAGTGACTAAAACTTGCAAATAAGCTCAGAGTTTTCCTTTTAAAAAAAAGGACTTCTGAGGGGGCTGAGAACACGGATTTAAAAAAATATAATCCATACATCTAGGTTCAGTGAATACCACAGTCTTTCCGTCCATGAGAACTTGTTGCCATCAAACAGAACTAAAAAGATACTTTAGAGATTAAAGGTATCTGTCTCTGTTCACAAAGACAGAAGAGGTAGTTATTAACTGAGAAGTATATGATTGCACACATTCCTTACTAAAGGAGAAAATAGCAGGTATGCCTAACCACTTTTATTTTGCTCTTAGCATGTATTTAGGGCATCATGTTTGGTAGACGTTTGATGCGACCCTCTGTGCAATCATCCATCCAGTGACTGTCTTCTTATCCATTCAATGATTGTTAGGCACTGAGACAGAACAAATGAGGTGGGGAAGGAACTCTTTAAAAGTTGTGTGACTGCTTACACCCTTATCTTATGGGAAATTTTGTCTTTGTCTTCATTAGAATACTCCCAACACCCAAATAATTATTGAATACTATCAAATGCTATAAACTTGAACTACTTCATATACCTGCTACATAAATTTGGCTGTCAGGATTTTAACAAGTATCAGTCCTGCTATCTCTTTTCCTTTCCTTTTCATTTGTTTATTCTTTACAGAGAACTGGAGATGACAACACTTGAAATTTTAAATGTGCAACTGCCAGTCAACAAACTCGTACTGAACCACTTTCAGAACCTATCCTACCATATCCATGTCGTAATAATAAATTAGGACTTGTGATAGTAATAATGACAATGAAGAGCATCATATTCGAAAGGTTATGGTAGACTGGTGAAGTTCCAGAAGAAAAGGAAAAAGATAAATATAACCATCTATTTTTAAAAAGACAAAAAAATGGACTGGAGAACTACAGTCTGATCGGTCTCACCTCTGTGCCCAGCAAGATCATGGAGCAGATCCTCATGGAACCTATGCTAGGGAACATGGAAAACAGAGATGGGGTTGGTAACTGCGAGTTGATATGGCTTCACTAAGGGCAAATCATGCCTGACAAACTTCGTAGACTTCTACAGACAGTACTGCTGGACAAGGGAAGACGACTGATGTAGTCTGGCTGGACTTGTACAAAGCAACTGGTACTACCTCACACAAAATCCTTGTCTCTAAAATGAAGAGACATGGACTTGACTGATGGAACACACTTGGATGACTGAGTACAGCTCTGGGGTCTCCAGCACAAGAAAGACATGGACCAGCTTGACTGGGTCTAGAGGAGTTCCACAAAAATTATCAAGAACTCTGGAGCACATTCTATGTGAAGAAAGACAGAGAGTTTGGGTTGTTCTGCCTGTAGAAGAGGAGGCTCCAGTGAGACTTTATAGCAGCCTTCCAGAACTTGAAAGAGGCCTACAGGAAAGGTGATGAGGGACCCTTTAACAGGGAGTGTGGTGATAAGACAAGGGATTTCAATTTCAAACTGAAAGGGGTTAGTTTTGTATTAGATATTACAAAGAAATTTTTTACCCAGAGGGTCGTGAAGCACTGGAACAGGTTTCCCAGAGATGTTCACTCTGGAATTGTTCAAAGCTGATTGCATGAGTCTTTGAGAAATCTGATCTAGTGGTAGGTATCCTTGAATATAGCAGAACGGGAACTAGATAATTTTTAAGGTCCTTTTAAATCCAATCTGTTCTAATTCATTCTATGATTAATATAGCACTCTAGAAATGTTTGCTACACTTAAAAACATTTTTCAAAAAAGCATTTAGTTCATTTTTTCAGTCACACATGTATCTCCTTAAAAATTCACTATCTCAATTAGTAGTCTAATTTATTCAAGACACTGTGCATTTTGGAATTAATTTCTTTTATAATGTCATTTCCTTTCTTTCATTTTTTTTTTCTTTCTCTTTGTATGCCAAGAGGAGGAGAAAAAAAAAAGACCAGAAAATCATAATCTATGTCTTTAATGATGGGCTGAGGCAGTAAATAAATAATAAATAAGTAAAAATCCTTATACTCTTGTGCACTTCACAAAATAAATTGTCCCATTTACTTTGACCTTTTTCTCACAAACACCTTAGTTAGTCAGAAATAGTTACTGAGATTCCTACATTTGTAATATTTATTTTTCCCTGTGATCAGCTAATTAGAAACAGGAGTATGTGAAAGCAGACTAGGCTGGTTTTCTAATGCTTCATTTAAGGTAGTGACAGAGTAAGTTTCCACTTTCTTGTCCACTTAGTAAGCTCTGATTCTTTCCATTTTTCTTTCCCAGATCAGATTAAAATTAATATCTCTAGTTAATAGTATTGCAGACCTAACTGTGGCTATGAATCAATAATAGTGAACCATTATTTTCATAGGGCAAACTCCATTTCATCAAAGGTTTGGTTTTTTTTGCAAAGAAGTGCATTCAAAATTGTGTTCTTTGTTGTACATATTTGATGTGATTTGCACTTCCGTCTATTATTTTGAAACCTTCCATTTATTCATGCATCTTACTGGGTTTTCAGAGTGGTTGAACAACCAGTTAAACTGTTGCAAAACCATACCCTGGATTTGGAAAGAACTAAAAAGCTGAAGTTGAACTTATCTCTAAGTCCAATATATAATGGAATTATACTGAAATACCTAATTACGTCTATGAGGTACAGTACCAATTCACAGCTTTCTTTATATATTCTGGAGTGAGTATATACCACGACCTTAATGTAGGACACAGAAACTAAAGCCTTATGGAGTGTATCCTGAGTGCTCTTCAATATGACCACAAAAATAAGGCCAAACTGAGAGGTTTTTAAAGAGCAGTTCTAACAGACAGATGGCAGACATCATATCTGTGTTTAAGCAAATCACTCAAATATGCTACCATCTCTAAAAGGATTTCCAATTCCATCAATGCTCCTCAAAATTATCTTAATTTTAAGCAGATGACTGAGTACCACTAATGGCAATTCTTTGCTAATATAATGTGTTTTATTGAATCAGAATTGTTTCTATTGTAGAAGTCCTAAATTAATTAAAATTTTAGGTGATAAATAATTGTTTATCTGATGTCATTATAATAAGCTAATGAAAAAAACCTGATAAAATTAAAATTAAATCAGTATCTCACTTTGTATTTTGGCAAACAAAAAAGTTAGAATCATTTTACCCTGTAAAGCAAAAGTTAGATTTTCATATTCTGACTCAGAGATTTCGAGCTGTTGCTAAAAGCTTGCTCCTTTAATTTAAACTAAGAATCTGATAATATTGCTTATGACACTATACACGTGCAAAAAAAGCTCACATATCACAGTACTTGTAAATAAATAAAAAATAATCAGAAAATTATGTAATCACAGTACTCAGTGGGGACTACAAACATACTCTCCTGATTGTCAGGCAGACAGTTTGGAGGAGTCAATTCTCACGTATCACACAAGAGACTTTATCCCTTTCAATCTGCTCTTGTCCTAAGCAACGTTAACGCTGACTCTGAACAGCCTAAAAACTTTTAGCTTGCGTTAGGTTATTATTGGAAAAGTCTTAAAAGCAGAGCCAAGAAGAGATGTGGAGCAAAAATATTCAGCTTTTTTCACTTTTTCCTAAGGGATTGTAATGTTAATAGTAGTGATTTGGGTAATTTACTCTAAGCTGTTTAAAATTGTGTTTCTAGTGTGGAACACTTGTCTAGACAGCTTCTAAAGCAGAGATTCAGAAGCTCCTCTACAAGGCCTTGGGTGCACCGATGGTGGGTATCAATGTGCTAAATTGAGTCACCCTCTGCTAAACTCTCTACATTGTAAATATTCAAGTATTAACCTGGGCTAAAGTGGTTGCAATCGTAGAACAAAGTCTGCTGACATCTGACACCTCTGATATAGATGAGTCAGCAGTCAGATCTAGATACATTATGGTAGGATAAAAATCAGCTTTAGCTTATTATAGTGTCTGACAGCTATTCAGGTGGTACTGGAGCAGGAACCAAAGGAAGAAGCAGAAACAGAATTCAGTATCTGCTGTTCACTGTTTTTCTGCCACGGAAAGAGAAGGAAGGGATCTCCGTCAGCTTCCCAAGTTCAGCAGCTCTTGTCAAGTGTGCAAGGCAAATGTTCCTGGAACAAGTTGACTGGGGAAGGAGTCAGCAATTACTTAACTACTCTGTTAGCAGGCTTTTTAGGGAAAGGAATCAAGTCTCATCCAGCAAACTCTGACTACCCTACTCTTGTGGGGCAGCAACACTTCCCCACTGAGGGAAGAAAACATTGCTGAGGTAAAGACCCTGCTGGGGTTTCAGTGTAAACATAAGTTAGGATGGTATTCTGCTTCTAGATAGATATACGATTCCTAGTTTTCATCACCTCTTTGAATGGAAATCAGTAGTATAGACTGAACTCAGGTTTCAGGGAACTACATTTTGGTGAAAAGCATCAGCCCTAAGATCTGGCAAAAGAGTAAATATATTCCTTCATTTTACCGTGTGGTTTTAATTCTACAATCCTCTGAAAAAAGTGACTTTATAGTCATATTGTACTGGGAGCTGTTCTGTGACAGATCTGTAACATTTAATTCATGTTTCACTCCCTTAAATACCGGAAAACATACCCAGGTATGTCTTTAGAATAAACTTTCTGATACCAGAAGGGTCTCTTACTGAACAGAACACTTTGTACAGCCTTCTTAACATCAACAAAGTGCTGCCTTCGGTCCAATAATCAGTAGATTTATTGAAAGTGACTTGTGCAGTCAATATCTGGAATGAAGAAGCTAGTTTCATTTTCCCAGGGAACTACAAAGCTGAAAAACTTTCAGTAAAACACTTCCTTATAAAATGATCTGGTTTGTCTCTCTGTCCCTGAGAAGGAATATATTTTCACTGCTTTACTATCAGAATATGCATCTTTCATTTTCTTTTAATTCAGGCACTGGAACCCTAATGATGCAAGTAATTTCAGAAGGTACTATCTGTTATAAGAGCCATCTCATTCACAAGTGAAGAATGGGTCTGTTTCTCTGCTAAGAGACCAGTAATAATTTCCAGACCTCTACTCTCTACACAAATAAAACTGTGCCTTTTATACCCCCCTTCAATTTTTGTAGCTGCTGCAGTTTTATGACTTTTTGAAGACCTTGTTTATAATAATTTAATATTTGGATACCAGCAGTCCCAGGACAGTCACAAAACACTTAATTTGCTTTTATCTCCTTTGATTAATATGAATGTACACAATGCTGACTTCTAGAAGAAAACTCTGCAAAATAGAAATTTGGTCTAAAAGAGTTGATTTGTCTCTATGAAATGGGTGCAGCACATTAGAGATAAGAATAAACAATGAGGGAAATTTTATTTATTTAACATCTTATCAACTGGTTTGATACTATTCATCAAAACAAGTGGAATTGCCCTTGGATATTCTTCATATTTTTATCTTCTGTATATAACATTTAGTCATTTGTAGTTAGGTTTGTAGTGTGAAGGAGAAGCAAGTCATTAGTAAATTCAGAGAAAATTCATGAGGCAGGCACACTCTCAAATAACTTTGGAGAGCTGGACATTTCTATTAAGTTTCAAGCTCCCTAATTCTGAAAGAAGAAAACTTCCTCAAGATGGCAGCTGAAGTAGGCAAGATGCTGAGCAAATACTGTGTTAAAACAACAAAGAAACACTGGAGGCAGGATATGTGAACTTCTGATCTTTGGATTGGGAGAGGTAAAAGTGAACAGACAGACATCTCCAACCCTTTGGGCACTTCAACACCTTTTTTATGCCCTAGGAAGAAGCTGTTATCCACTTTTTTTTTTTTTTTTTTTTTTTTTTAATATAGCCATCAGAGGAGTCTGTGCTACTACTCCCCCCTAGTGGTAAACTGTGTAGTTAAATCGTTCCTTCTTGCTGGGAACTGGCTAAAATGCACGTGGGGTACTCTTACTAAGATTATGTTCAGCCTTTCTTGAAATAGCTATGGTGTATTGAAAATATTTTCAAGATTCATAAGACAAGAGTTTATATTCACCACGGAATATTTTTCTCTATTAATGCCAAGGATCTCTAAAATCCCTGTGAATAAGTTTTTACACTCTTTAGATGGCCAGGTAGAGGAGAAGACAATATACTCTTCCTTGGCAGAGGTCATGGCTGCATAATATTGCAACCCTTGCATTGAATCTCATTTCTTGTCTAAAAAATGTGCTTTGTATCTTAAATTCCTTTTTGCATCCTGTATTCTACAGCATCTCAAGAGGCATAAAGTGCAACCCCATAAAATGCAACAAACAAAGAGCTCTAAAAATATAAATATTTTCACTTTAAGGAGAGTGTGACTGTAATCTCAAAGCATGTTCAACAGTAGTACTACTTGATAGAATGTATGTAAAGAAATTAGTGTCACTAAAAATGTCCCTGTAAGAATAGAACTGGATGTGCAAATTTGTTGGCAGACAAAGCATTCCTAAATTCTTTAAAAATAAAGCCCTTTTCTCCTTGCCCTCTAAAGCTGTGTACTCAAAACATATACTAACCACTTCAGATCATTTAGCAGCCACCCTGACAGCCTTCTTCCATCTCTCCTATAATGAATTTACCTCACTGCAAAATAAAAGCTGTATGTGGCAGAACCAAAAACAGGGCAATTCAGAAAATAAGTCTGTTGTTGCTATTTGCATACGTATTTAGATTATTCCTAAGATAATGACCAAGATGTCTACTCTTTTCACCATGTTTCTTTAACAGTATGTGTGTCCAAACACTAGAGTTAATATTAGGAGGGCTCGTGTGAGCATTCCTCTAGCACTAATTTTGAATCCAGCTTCTTCCCGTATTTCATTATCCACTGCACTTTTCTGCAAAGCAATCTGCCACACAGTATTTTATGGGGAGGGGGTGGGGGGAAGTAAAAAAGTAAAACTACCTCTATTCTCTCACTTAACTTTGGTTGGAAACCTTTTTTTTCTCCTTCCCAGTTATAATGAGGTTGTCTTTTGTAAGACATTCTACTGGAGCTGCTGCTGTCTAAGATACAACCATACATTATCTTCATTACCTTTAAAGTATTTGGCCCCAAAGGGTAAAAACAAACCAGAATATGCATAAAGCTAACATTTAGAAGCCATGAATTTCCTTTTTTTTTTTTTTAAGTGAATTTCTAGTAACACAGTCTGAGGTATTTGCTGGATCTAAAACCTGATGTGCTGTATTTCACCTCTCTTCATACCCTTACTAAACAGATTACATGAGGGTGATTTGAGAAACATTTTTTCTACCCTTGACTTTGTAGCAGTGTTACAACAATTTTTTTTTTTCTAAATTCAGGTGTCATTCAGATTTCTACAATACTGAAAAACATCAGTCCTTGGGCCAGTTCAGGTGCAGCTGGCATGCAGCATATTTAAACAGAATGACATGATAAGGTTTTTTACTATTTTTCAGCTGAGGCACTGTTGCATGAAAAAAATATTAATTTTTTTGTTCAGGACAGGAATCTACCACTTTATAGTCTTGGTAGAGTTTAATTTTGTCCTTCAGGTAGCAACTGTAATGTTGTAAACTACATAAAATGACTGTTGTCAACAAGTTGTTCAAAGAGTATAGACATGAATATTGTTAAATACCTACTGAAAATAAATACTGTGCAGTCTACAAATTCTATTTTAAGTTTGCATAAATTAAATTTAGATCTACATCACAGAAGATATATAATCTTTATTTTTAATTGATATGTACCCTTTCCTATTAAAGTCAGGAAGGAAATATATTATGAGACGTAAAAAATATCTTGTTAGTAACAGAAGGCTCTCCATAGCCCGCAAAAGGTGTCTAAGAATGTGCCTGGTGTATAATTCCATTATCATAGACATATAAATTAGCTATCTTCCCTATGTATATACATTATATATATAAAAACATATAGTCATATAACATATAAATAGATAGATAGATAGATACACAGACACAGCATGGAAAGTCTGAACTGTTCCAAGTCTACCTTTGACTGTTTTTCGTGTTCAAGGAACAAATAGGGTTATTCTACTCTAGTAAGGTAGTGGCTTTTTTGGCTGGCAAGTAAGGAAGACAACACAATCCCTCTCCTCGAAATTAAAACTTTCTAGCTCTAAATTGTTTACTTACAACTCTTCTACCTCCTCCCACTGAGCAGGGCAGGAGAATAGGAACAAGGGTTGAAGTCAGACAGTCAGTCAGTTCATAGCACTTTGTGTCTGTTGCTCCTTCTTACACTCTTGCACTGATGTAGTGTGGGATCCCTCCCACAGAACACAAACTTCTCATATGTGGGTCCTTGACACATTCATGAACTGCTGCCTCGTGAGTCCTTTTCATGGGGCGCAGTTCTTCTGGAACAAACCGCTCCATTGTGGTTCCCCCTAATGCCAGCTACTGCCAGCAAACCAGCTTCTGTTTCAGTACCATGGAGTGACAGACTCCTCCAGGGCACATCCACCTGGTCATCTGTGGGGTCTCCACAGGCTGCAGGTAGATCTCTGCTCCCCTTTGGGGCCCCATGGGGTGCAGGGACCCAGCTGCCTCACTATGGTCTGCACCACATGCTGCAGGGGATTCTCCTGCACCTGGAACACCTCCTCCCACTCCTTCTTCACTGATCTTGATGTCTACAACATTGTTTCTTTCGCATATTCTTACTCCTCCTCTGGCTGCTTTTTTGCAGCAGTTTTTACTCCTTCCTAAATGTGTTATCACAGAGGCACTGCCACCACTGGCTCAGCTTTGGCCAGCGGTGCCTCCATCCTGAAGCTGGCTAGCACCGTCTCCATCTAACTTCAAGGAAACTTCTGTAATCTTCTAACAGAGGTCCTCCCCATGTTGACTCCCTGATGCCAAAACCATACACATAACTAAGAATCTAAACATTGAAATGAGTCTATCAAGAATTTGAAATGTTCATGAAAAAACAGTTATTGCCTTATGTCCTATTAGCCTAAATAAAAGGTCTTTTAGATGTAGGGGATTTGGAGTAATTTTTAAACCTTTCTTTTTAAAAGGGTGTTTTTGTGAAGAACTGTCTAGATAAACTTGCTCTAAAGTAGGCGTGAGAATTAAATACCTACACACTTTCACAGAAAAGATGGTTATTATATCTCTTAATAACAATCTAAGTACATTGAAAGAGGCTTAAAATTAAGAATTGTTTTTATAAATTTGAGAAATTCTTTAAGAAAATATATTGGGTGAAGACAAGTGCTTTTTTTATACTGATAAATGCACATCAAGGAGCTTCAAAAAAGATTAGGGAGAAAATGACTGTTAACAATTTTGCAAAAAAACTATCTGGAATCTATACAAGGGTAAAGCATCAATGTAGGCCATGTTACAGGGCAAAGGAAAAAAAACAAAGCACAAACAAATCCAGCTACAATAGTTTGTGTTTACTAAGGGAAACATGTCTACAGCATGAAGAGTAAAATCTAGTTAGAGAAAAGTATCTTGTTTAAAAGTTTTTTTCCTATAAAAAAGACAGGTGTTAATGAAGACATCCCACTGACGAGAAACAAGAATGATCAGAGGACATTAAAAATTACATGAGGTAAAAAAATATAAACTTGATCTTCAAGGCTATATGAAGATCAACTTGCAGCTAAATATCTTCAGATTTCCTTAGCTAGACACAAACAAAAAATGATCTTTGAAGATCTTCTGCAATGCAAATTGATCTGTTGCTAAGACAAGCCTAATTTCCATCTACTGCTGTTGACAAAGTGTTGAGACGTTTAGTAGAACCTACTTATGAATAAAGAAAATTTGTTGGAAGAATGAAATAATTTTAATAGCAAGAGAAATTGCTTTGAAGAACTAACTGTGACCCTTCCTTCCCTTGTTAGGGCCAGTAAATAGTCCTCACAAGATCCAAGTGGCCCAAAGCGTAGGATTCTTATTTGAGTCCTCTTTAAGCACGGTTAAACAAGGACACAAATTTTCTTTTAATGTTCAGTCTATTCCTCTGCTTTCAGTTTGCTGGGAAGCTTTAATCTTTCTCCTATGCACAGAATCTTGACATGCCTGGGTTAGACTGAAGGTCAGTGCCTTAGAGTCTATGTGTTGAGGTTATGCACAAATTGTAGCTAGTACAGATGTTATCTATCACCTTCTCCATATTCTAGTGATCATAAACACATCAGGATCTACCCCCTTCAGATCAGATTTCTTCACGAACACAAGGCCTAAACCTAAAATTAATTAATCCATGATTCTGGCTACTTTTAGGATAAACCTTTTAGCTTTAAACTACTTCAACAGCTGCTTCTCCCCCCTTCCTGGGACAGTGCACATCACTGAGCCAGAATAAAGGATATAACAGATAAGGGTGAAAAACTTTCTGAGCAGTTTACACATAGGAGGAACAAAATACTTCAAGAGGTAGTCACTAAAGTTCTGCTAAGTCTTTAATAGGTACCTACATGCATGTCTGCTCTTCCATTTCCTTGCCAAATTCTCTGCCATAACCAAGGATACATTTAGCAACAGAGGGAAATGAGATGTGACTGCAGAGAGACTTTATTTCTTGTATGAAAATCTTGTGCAAAGAACAATCAGCTGGGCAGTAGACACATAGCTAGAAGTTCCCTTTGTTTCTTGAGTGCTGCAGCAAATGTTAAGCACAGGAACTCTAGTGAACTGGAGTATAATCTCCACACTTGTGCTATGCCATTATTAATCCTCCCTTTAGCAGCATGATCCACTGTGTAAAGTACATGTGTAACAGGGATAAAGAACAGGCACTTCAGTAGATTGAATTCACACCCAGTAAAAGAAAGGAAGGGAGCAATAAATTGTGAATTCCATTCATATTCCTTGAATGTCATATCAAATGTAAAGCAAAAAAATTTACTCTCACAATTTCTTTTTGTTAATATACATTGTTCAAAAAATAATGCTCTTCATTGTGTGATTGCAAATATTCACTCTACTTCCTGCACTCTCTGCTGCAAAACAGGAATAGCAAATTAGACCTGTTGCATATATTATATTTTTATATTATATTTTTTCTCTAGTATTGCCTATAAACTCAGTAAACAAAGTTCTTCTCAGGCATAAAACATGTCCTCATTGTTGTAAAGAAACCAAGTTCCACGGTAGCTGAGAACAGATTTTAGTTTGTTGTCTTAAAAATAATATTCCAAGGGGGATCAAATTTATGACGATAGAATGGCAGTCATGACAGTCTGGCTGCTTTTCCTTTTGTTTGTTGTTCTGAGTCATCGCTCTGCAGACTCCTCAAGTCCAGAGGGAAAAAAAGAATATGCTTTAATGGTTTCTTTCTCTCTGCACCCTAGCATTTTAAGAGAAAGTCTAAAACTAATTTGAAAGAGTTTTCAAGATAACTGAAAATGCTGATCTTCACATTTAACCATTGTGTGTGCAAGCATCATGCTTGATGAAATGAACAAGCAAATCCATTTATTTCTACCTTTTGTAAATATTTCTTGAAAACCAGGAATTGTTTCTTGAGTGGAATTCTAGAAACTGGATGTTGAGACTGTTTAAAGGAAAAGTATCTGAGGCTAAAGAAATAATATTCTGCTTCCACAGTTCACTCAGCATATACCAGTTATTTTAAATGGGAAATGGTTTGTAGCGAATTTTTCTCAACAGTGTAAACATTTACCTCAGTGGGAAGATATCCCCACTTCCGGAAATATGTTAGAGTGATTGCCCTATTTTTCTTAGGTCCTTTTATGACATTTCAGGACAAGTCTGATAAGGAAGCTTTTTGGTTGGTACACTGCTGACTGAGATTAGATTAGGGGACTGCATGAGAAGACGTTTGGGTAGCAGCTTGATCAGAATAGGACAGAAAATGAGACACTTTTGCAGGAAAGGCCTCTGTTGTCCCTTTCTGATGCCGGAATTTAAGAAGTGTAAATCCCTTCTTTCTGATTCATGATTTCTGTATCAGGTGACACAGGTTACAGTCCTAAAGACACTTATTTTTGATTATAACGTATGGCTCACCGGCTGAGTGATACAAACTCACAATATTTGCGCATAAAGGCTAAATATCTCCAGTGTGGCTGCACCTCTGTCACTTCCTGTTTGCTCCAAAGTTCCCACTGTATTCCTATGTTGTACCCTAGCTGTCCCATATAAGAAGCTATGTGTGACCAGCACACATATTTGAGCACTGCAACTACAATTGCAACTCCCTTGCTATGGTTTTGGTTCCTGCCAGCCAATGCTGTGGACTGCTTTGGAGGACAATGTTGGTCACATGCCTTTCTTAGTGCACGTTGCAAATGATAACACACTAGTTTGGATGGAGGAAGGATCCAAATGATCTTCTAACTGTAGTAGATAATGCTATTGATGTGTGTAGAGGGCAGATCAAACCAGCCCCATAACCCTTGCGCAGATCAGTTTCAGAGACAATTAATTACTTAGTTTCAGTCAGATATAACCCTGGGAAAACTAACATACGTATCATGTGACTAAACAGGTCACTTGAAAACAAAATAGGAAGCTATTTGGCAGTTCAGATACATCCTAGAAAGACATTTGTGCTTAGAACGATGTTCACTGCCATCACTGGACACTCTCAGGCATGTAATAGATAGGGTACTGTAATACTGGTCAAATGAATCTATAATTAAAAAGTCCAGATTGATACTCTAATAGCATCTTCTAGGGACCTCACCACCAAAAGGCATTTGTGTTAAAGGTGTGTATTTGTCATTTCTCTAGAACCTTTAGGAAATGAGAGCTAGGTCAGACTGGAAATCTAACGGGGATTCAGGCAGTAGTTTCTGTCTGTAATAAAAAACACTCTGAGCACTTATGAAGATAGCCATATAAATTATTTCCCTCAAGAAATTAAGTTTTCAGTCATTATGATTGCTAAATTAAAAGCTGTTTCCTAACATACTCCTTTCCTCATTTTAAGTGTAATTACTTGAGAATCCAACACATGTAATCCAACACAACTTCTGCAATTTTGGCCATTATTTAAGGAAGTTAAAATCCTTCTTTATGATAAAATTTTCTAAACAAAATGCTATAGGACATAAATAGGGTCCATACTCTAGCCTTCTCTATTGCATGGATGTTTCTATGAAGAAAATCAAGACTGAAGAACATTGTCTCTTCTCTCCACTTTCAGATATCATCTGTATTTTACTCAATGGCTATTTATCTTAAAATATGCTATGGTGAATAGAAGCACTATAGCGGACCTCTGTGAAGGGTGCTCAGATAATTATGGTAGAGGATATTCTCATTTCTAGATTGTGGCCTAGTTTACACAGTGAAAGAATGATGTTTACTTTAACCAGGACAGTAGCAGATCTAGACAAGAACAGAAATGCAGCTTTAGGCACCTGATGAACCATACAAAAGTTTGATAGCCAAAGTACAGCACCTTAAACTTATGTGTCTCTTTATGGCCTGCAGGTCCTTTATGGAAAGGTCTCTCTTCATGAGATAATACCATTACTTGCAGCAGATGTGTATCTATGATATAAGAAATAATACTATATGAGGAAGTCCTAACATTACATTTATCTTTACTCATAGATACTCTTACGTTGTATGTAGTATATATTTTATTATCAGTATAGTCACAATACTTAATAGTACTACTCTATTGTATAGAAGTTACTATTTATATATCTCACAGCTGGAGAAACTAATTAGGAACATATCTAAATTCTGGAGGGAAAAAAATGAAATTTGAATTCTCTTCTGAATTTTCTTAATAAATTGACTATATAACATACAGAAAAACAGTAAGAAAAGGAAAAATAATGAACTGAATAGACAAGAGAGATTATAACTAGACAGAAGATTGGAATGCAAGCCATGCTTTCCTCCAAATTCACAACAAATGGTTACAGATAACTTTTTCTTTGTCCTATTTGGGACAATGACACATTGGTACATACCACAAAAAAAACCAAAGAAATATTTTCTGATACCTCTGCTAAGCTGACAGCACAGTACCTACTTTCTATTTCATTACTGAAGGTGGCTGAGTTCCAAGTAGGTGTTGGGCATACGTTATTTCAATCCAAGTGTGTATGAGGCTCAATTATGATTTATTACCAAAAAAACAGCTAAGCAATTCTTAATGCACACAATTTTGGAATATAACGGAAATTCCAATAAGCACATAAAATAAATCATGTTTTGGAAACAAAACCTGATTGGCTGATACTAATATAATAATCACTGGTAATGTTTGTTAGGTGAAGTAATAAGCATATTTGTGTTATCCCTTATTAGTAACATTGTTAGCACAATGGGTTTCATTTTATAGCAGCTAACTAGAGTCACCTGGATAAAGTATTGAAAGCTTTCATAATACATACTTCCAGTTGAATGATCTGTTGCTAACTAACCATTTCCAAACAGAGAACCATATTTAAGTTCTATGTTTTTCTATTGCTTACTTTTTACAGACTTTTGTGTTTATTAAAAAAAACCCACATTATTTTTGTCTATTTTTTTAACTCTTATCTCTTTCTTCAAGAATTGAAGTATTATGTCATAACAAGACCTGTCAGTAAAATTTGAGGACTATCCTGTAATTTTGTCAGTTTCTGCTGTAATAGAATGATGTATTTTCCTTTAAAAAGATAGTTGTAAGTGTTTCAACTTAGGCATCAAGTCAGCAATAAATGCACAGATTATTCAATTGTTCTTATTGTTATGCTGACAAAATGAAATCCACATCTACTATATAAAGCTTAGTTTTCTTTATACAAAGGAGCAGCAAAGATCAAATCTGCAGTGGTGACAAACACTGAGAACTTTCACACACTCTAAACCACAGCTGAGATGGTTCAACCACTGAGCATCAGACTGTAAAAAAAAGGGATTGTTTTTATTCTCTAATACAGGAAATATAAAGGTCTTGAGGTGATATCTGAGGACCAATGAAGAAAATGTTCATGCATTTCCAGAATCACTAGGCTTCCATATAACTCATAAAAGAAAATAAGAACCATTCAATAGAGACATATAGACATGTAAAATTGAAGGATGAAATAATATTTTTGTTTATATTTAGAAGAGACTTATATCTGCTATCAAAGTAAAGTAAATACTATTTTTTAATAACTTTTTTTTTTTCTAATCATGCTAACATGTATTGGGAAGAAGTGCTTCATTAGTCACCCCCATTATGATCTTTCAGGCAAAAGGTTTTCAATTCACCTATCTTCTAGCTGAACTTTACATAAATTGCTGAAAATTACTCAGAGATGTCCTTGTCCATCTTATAAGTGGTATAATAGGAGTTTAAGATATGTCAATGAGAAAGAAAACAGTTGGCATTTTCACTGAATAATTCTGTCCTTCACAGTAGTGATTACTCCTGTGCTTCTTTGCTTACTGTCCTTGTTCAGCTGCTGCACTTTTCACCTCTGTGTTAGGTTCAATTTGAGCAGCAACTGCTATATCATTTCTCGTATGCCAGAAATACGTTGTATGAGAACTCTCAAGCATGCAAAAGTGTTTGCAGAAAACCTAAAAACAATATAAGAGAAAATTTTTTGCAAGAATGTTCTTTTATTTCACTCATAATTTTTTATAAATACAATGTGTATAAGTGTGTCAATGACTTGCTGCTGTCAGGAGAAGCTGTGGCGAGTGATTTGTTCAGCACTAGTGAAAATCAAATTACAGTATATATAAAAAATGGGACTCTAGATGTCAAATTTCAATCTGATGGAGCTATGAATAGATTATCACCTGTGTCTACATAGGAGTCCAGACTAGACTTACCAGCCATAACCAGCCAAAACCAGCAAAAAAAGAAAATAAATCTCTTATTTGCATTTTCATAATATCAAGGAAATCACCCATTTCTTGATTTTGCCAAAGGATTTTGTACATCCATTTGAATGTTGTGTAAAATGTGGAGCTTTTACTTCCAGGAATACAACAAAAAGCTGAGAAAAATGTTGTCAGCAAGTGACAATCAATATGAGAGTTTTTTCCCTTATTAGTGCCTTTATGGGATGCAGGCTACATTATACTAACTTTACACACCTCTCAAGAGCTCCATTTTCAGAAGCTGAGTGCCAAGCAGTCAGAAAACAAAAATCTTATTTGTTTTAGTCAAGTCACCCAAAACTCAGATTCCCCAGCCATTTGAGAAAATGTCAGTGTGCTTTGTTTACATCAGTCTTCCCTCGGTGTTCCTCTTCTGTCTGTGTTATTGTTACCATAGATACTGAAATAGCAACAGCACACAAGCTGATACACAAGAATCACTGCTTTCTTGCCAGGTAAACTTCTATAATTTTCTCATCCCTTCTTTACCTCTGAGTTACAGTCTTCGAAGCTCCTGTTTCATTCTTCCATCTGCTTTCCCAGTGCTTTTTCCATAGGAGAAACTAAAACATTCTCACAGTATTTTCTCTTCCTCTTTTATCCTCAGGTCTTTCAGCTCAAACCTCTGCTTTCAGTGGGAACATTCTGAGCCACTTGGCTAAGCAATGACAATAAGGAAAGTTGACAGTCAAAGGGTGGAAGAAGAGGAAGGAAAAAACAGAAAGAGAGAGGCAAAAGAGGCTAAAAAAGAAAAAGAAGAAAATAAGAGAAAGGTCTTGTAATTTTAAGGAGATTTTCACAGCAGAAAAAATCTCATGAGACAAACAAAAATGTAATCTTCTGACATAGTAGTTATATTGTTTTACTTATGGAAAAAGCTCACTCTTTCATTGAGTTGTTGATGCAGGTTTTAGTTGCAACCCAAGTACTCAAATTCAGAAATTTGGTTTGGCTTCCAAGACCAATTTTTGCTAACTACCAAAAGTCTCTTGTTTTCAAGCAGAGAACATGGCTTTCTCAAGACAATTTTTTGTGAAGGAAAAAAAAAAAGAAAAAAAAAGAAAAAATTATAATATTTTCTTTTTCTTGCCAAGAATATACATTGCAAATTCAAAAAGAAGCTCATTTGTAAAATAACTACTTACAAAAAAAAAACCAAAAAAACGAAGAATAAAAAGCATGAATAGTGAAATTAATCTGTAAAAATACTGAAAAGACAGGTTTGTAATTATATACATGTTCCTCTTTCAAGTCACCTGTAAACAGCAATATGTTTCTATTGATTGTCTTCTTTCTCATACTGTGTCTCAGATGTAAAAATACACTATTCATCTGCTTATATTGCCTCCATTTACTTGGCAGTAAAACTGCAACCAAAAAGAATAATTACCATACTTCAGTCCTCTGTGCCTCTGGAAAATTTTTGTTACCTAATTTTTCTGCAAGCAAAACATGACACAGTTTTCTCACTTTACGTCTTTCACAGGAGATTGACATAACTGAGTGTTTCACCTTCCTTGTTTCTTGATGTGTCGGGAGATTTTGGTTACTTTCAGGTCTAAAACCTTTCTTTCACTTCTCTCTGCAGACAAATTCTTGTCTAGGATTCTGCTCTTTGATCCTATGGATACACTGATCAATACTTACAGATAGGTTGTTTGAACTATTCACATCAAAGATTAGCACCAGTAACCAACCACCTTGCCATTAGGGGAGATAACAGTAAAGAGTCTAAGACTCCTTGTCAAAACTCTGTTCTGCAACCACTTTTGGATGTTATTATGAGAAGTGCTTTTTTCAGTACCTCCATGTGCCTGTGTGAATTTCAACATCATTTTTCTGCATGACCTCAGCATTTTTAGTTCACAGATTCTTACATATGCCACTGATTTTCATATGAACAACACATCTGTGCAAAATGCACAAGCCTAACTCAACAGCATCTGTGATAACAGGTAATATATTTTGTGTTCACAAAGCTCATCATATTGACAGCTGCATATGATTCTTCAGCTTGCTCTTTCATTCCATTCTCCTCACCATTAAAACTGAAGTCCTTCATTGCCTTCTATTATCCCCCTGACTTCCTCTTCTGTCCTTGCTTCCACTGCTCACCCAACTGACCTTTCTCAAATCCCTGAGTGCACATACAGTTTCCATATCCTAGTGATTTTTCCCATTTTCTCATGTAGCTGCTCTATCACCCCATCTCACCTCCTGATCCACTCAGCTCTTTCCCCTTTGTCAACAAACTTTTTTTGTTTTCATCCACAACCATCCTGGTCAGACTGATTCAGGTCTGATAGAACCATAGAAGGGCAAAATAGTTCTATAATAATAGTAATGACAAAATCGTGTTCTGTTTTTTTCAACTTATGTTTAGTGTAATACATAATGTAGAGCTGCACCTTCAAACTGTGGTTTAAAAACAATGAACCAGTGAAGCAACTTCCTTGTTATCGTGGACTAAATACACAAACATCCCAAGCATAGCAGAAATGTTCCTTCAATCCCTTCTATTAAGATAAAATCACATAGTAAAAGAAAATCTGGTTTACATAAGTCACTGGCTTTACACTATATGGCCTAGCCAGCCTGACCTCAGTTTAGCACTTTAGTTTAAAAGGTAAACAGGTAAGTCAAAACCATTTTTGGGCAGAATGGCATCTTTACTATCAGAAGAAGAAGTATCATAATTTTTATCGTACTAGACTGTGCTGCTGAAATTAGCCAAAGGCTTATTTACTAGACTTCACTGCAACAATAATGAATAGAGTTATGTAGCCTATGTCTTGAGGATAAATGTCTTCAATTGTTTTATTCTAAGGAACAATGAGAATCTCAATGATGATGCTCAAGTAATAAGAACAGCAGCATTATTTTACTCTTTAGATAATATCAGCTATGATTCAGAAATCTTTATACATATGAAGTTTACCTATTTACTTGAGTGATTTAATTTCTGCCCTTACACACCAAATTGCTTTTTCACTTTCTTCACTAAATGCATAGCCTTGAAAAGAAACACACAACACATCTAAATAGATAGCTGCATGTATGCTCCCCTTCTGTCAAAGCTAGCTTAAGAAAGGCCAGTGAAGATATATTACACTTAGTACTTATAACTCACCAAATGAAATAAGGTTTCTACTTTATATGTATGCAAAGCAAAAGCTTCTAAACAAACCAGATATAGAACACAACAGATGTATCTGGCACTGGTAACACAGACAGCCAAAAAAACTGAGTGACATATCAAAACATAGTATTCTTATCAGTACCTCTTGAACTCCCAAAGACCTGCAAATATCACAGTGGTTTAATCTATTCAACTAACCAGTGGAATACTAGTGAAATATGTATTCAAAGGGTTAAGAAAGCTCTTCAGCAGTCTCAGCTTCATCAATAGGAAGGAGGAAAATGATAGAATCCCATCTTGGAAAATCTTCTTCATCTGTGGCTGCAGAACACCAAAACTTGTGATAACAAGATAGATCACAAATTGAGGTTACAGGAATGCATGTGTACAGTTATGACGTGAGTAGAGTCTTGAATTGTCTTTGTCTTATCTGACTTCTAGGTTGACCTCTGTTATGCCTCAAGATCAAGAGATCTGAATTCCTCAGAATGATATATATTGGTCCATAAAATGTCCCAGTCAATAGCGGCAGTGGAAACCATCAAATAAAGCTGAATATTTAAAATGTAAGCCAAAGATAAAAAATAAAGTTGCTAAACTATAAAATATAAATCTAGTTTGGTAGAAGGTCGGACACAGATCCTAATCATTCTCAGGAAAAGAATTTCAGAATGCTATGTTTATTATTCGATATAGCAATAAATCACACCAGTTACTTTGCTTACATAATTCATTCTCAATTACCATTAAAGGCTGGTCTACTTCTAAAGGTCTCAGATCAAAGACCCACTTAATAGTCAATAAGTTAGCTTAGCTACAAAAGATATATAGAAACAATATGTTTCAGAAAAAAGTATGACCTTAAGATAGAAAATAGTTTGCCAGCTTTAACATCTCCCTCTGATGAAAACTGACAGAAAAAAAAAAATATTTATCAGTTGTTTTTTTTCCATGTGTATTATTATAGGGGGGAAAAAAGGACAAAGTGAGGATATCATTAAACTGAAAACCAGACAAAAATATCATAACAAAATTAAGAGAGAATGGGAAAGCAATGAATACAAGCAAGAATGAAACATATGTGACTGAATTTATTTTTTGTTGCCCAAAGGACTCAGCTCAAGACTAGACTGAGAAGACTAATGTCTGATTATCTGCTCCATCGACAGCCTGGCAGTGCAGGACTTTGCATTCCTTTCTGAAACCTGGCCACTGGAACACCTTGTGATTAAATATCTTTAGCCTGAGTCTGGTGTTATAAAAAGTAAAAAGAATTGCCTGACTTTTTTCTCTGTTTTGACTGCCTGTTCTGCAGTTAGGCAGGAACAGAAAATAATAGAAATAGACAAATTCATTTGTAAGAGTTTGGCTCTGACAGTCCTATCAAGGGAAAGATCCATTTTTTTCCTGCTGAGTTGGCTTCTTTTGTAAGATGAATTTGTTTTAGAAGAATGATATTTAAAGTACAAATATTCAGTATTTTCCAGAGTGAGAAAGACTGAGATTTTTTTTTCATACCTGTTACACTAATAAAAAAAACTTGTTGTTTCTTTGCTAGTTTAGAATATAAGTAAACTTAAGAAGATAGTAGTAATCTCCATTTACAGTGCCTGAAAAAATGTCAATACAGTTTCAATGCAGATTATACATTTTGTAGAAATTACAAGAGATATAAACATCACAAGGTTAATTTTGCACCTGAAGAATCAAGAGATTGAAGCAGGTGCCTCTGCATTTGCTGGGTATCCAGCACTTTCTTTTTTACATGTTGTTTTGCAACTGCACACTTCACTCATCCATATTATGTGTCAGTGGCTTTTTGTGCAGCATAGGGAAAGCTCACCCCAAAGACAAACAGACCAGAAATAATTAGGAAGTGGATGATCTGAAGTTCCAGCAATTTTAAGTAGAATCAATGTGATTTCTAATTGTTGTTTTACTGCACTAAAGTAGGTAAAAGAAATTTTAAAGTATAAAAATGCTGAAGACCTGAATTCTATTTATTTGATTAAATATTCTAAAACAACTAAAAAAACAAATCTCTCTTAGTAATGTTGAATTTATATTTTGCATTTCAAACATGTAAAAATAGTTCACGTAAGAAATCAGGACACATGAAGGACAAGGACAGATTAACCTCTTAATATTTCCTTTTTTTTTTTTTTTTTTTTTCATTGAGCACTATTGACAATCTTCGGGATTTATTGATTCACTCTTATTTGTCCAATAATCAGAAACGTAATCTCCATGTCTTATCATGTGATGGGCTATTTCACCCACATAAAACAAATGGACCATATGTTTGACTTTAAAATTAATTCATTATCATATGAATTAATGCCAGGTTTAGTTTCTGGATATAATATTCAGCAAGTGAGAAAAACATTGACATTGGGCACCTATTTTGCTGGAAAGTTAACGGGAATTTTTGCCCAACTAGTAGAAAATTTAGATTTAATTCCAAAAGAAATTAGTGGCCTGAATTTGCTTTGCTAAATTCAAGCAACTGTTCAAGAAGATAAATCAGAGTCGGATTCTACCTTCAACCATGCCTCTTATGAATAGCTCAACACATGACCATCATCAGTGCTGTTAATGCCACTGTTTATATAAAAAAATAGTATTGAAATTTAATCCAGCCATGGAACAGTTTTTTTTGAGAGAGGTTTTCAAAGCACAGATCAACATCTAATTTCCCCTGTTTCCAAGACAAAACCCTGTGCTACTTGCATACTTGCAATCACTCATGTGTGTTAGCAATTTGTATTAAAACCCAAAGTTATCATAACTGTTTGTAGTGGGGTGATCCCAGCCAAATACCAGCTAACCACTAAAGCTGTTCTAGCACCCTCACTCTGCAACTGGACAGAGGAGAGAGAGAGAGCTTCTAACAGAAGCTGAGGGTTCATGAGTAGAGATAAGAGCTGGGAGAGGTCACTTACTGATTACCTTCACAGGCAAAACAGACTCAAAGTGGGGATAGTACTCAAATTTATTACAAACAGGATAAGAGCCAAAGAGTAAGAAATAAAACAGCTTTAAAAACACCTTCCCCCCCATTCTTCCTTCCTTCCACGTGCTCCCTCCTCCCCCACAGTGGTGCAGGGGAATGGGGAATGGGTGTTATGGTCAGTTGTTTTTTCTGCCACTGCTGAGGAAAGGAGTCCTTTCCCTGCTCCCGTGGGGTCCCTCCAATGGGAGACAGTCCTTGATGGATCTCTACAACATGCATCCACCCCTCGGGCAGGAGTTCTTCCCAGTCTGCTGTCCCGTGGGTCACTCCTCCATGAGGTGCAGTCCTTCAAAGGAGCTGTACAAGCATGGATCCCCCACAGGGGCCACAAGTCCTACCCAGGAGAAACCTGCTCCAGCGTGGGCTTCCCTCTCCATGGGCCACAGGTCTCCAGCAGGACCCTGCTCCATCTTGGCCTCCCACAGGGTCACAGTCTCCTTCCTGCATCCACCTGCTCCAGCATGGGCTCCTCCATGGGCTGCAGGGGGGTCTCTGCACCCCGATGTCCCTC
>JAYRBT010000093.1:15321175-15367466 GCA_036023395.1 Myiotriccus ornatus
TGCTAGCAGGAAGTCCACCCTGTGCCACAGTCCTTACTGTCCGTGGTTAACCCTCTGCCAGGTGCAAAGTTCTGTCTGCAGTATCCTAGCTTACAGAGAGCCCAGGGCCAGCTGGGCTCCCCCACACCCACCTTTCATATAGACCAAGAGATTTGCATTTGTATCAAAAGTCTTGCATTGTACACAATGTCTGGTCATCTTGCAAAGCATACCTTAGTTAGAGGAGACATTTGGGAGGACTGGTACTGACTTTAGAGATGTAGGCAGTTGGACTATACTGTGCCCGTTCCAAAAAGTGATACTACACGTGACTCTGGGCCTGGCATGTGTTCCTAGAACTTGATGAGAGAACTATTATATGAATTATTAACCTAAGAGGATGAGAGCCTCAAGGTTTGAATATGGATTTACCTTGTGAAAAGAAACACTTACTTAAGCTAAAGCACTATATATTTTTTTTTGTGTAAGGGACCATATGTCACAAGAAAGTAAAAAAAAAAATTATGAGATTGAACTTTTGGCAGATATTTAGCTAGTACAAAAAAAGTGGTACTCTATATACAAAACACAGAGTAGCGGAAAGATGAATCCTTACTAATACCAACTCACAGTATTATTGCATATTCATCTCAAGGATGTTGAAACGTTCACTGCTTTCTAGAATAATTCAAAGATGCAGAGGTATGTGGATGAGCAGGGAAGCGAACTGTTGCAAATTCTTACCAGTTTCAAACATAACTTCTGTGGCTACTGAGTCCTTTAGTTTTGGGCAGATAAACAGCTAGAAGGCCAAAACTGAGTGTATAATACCTGTGCTGAGCCTCTTGTGTTTTGTGTAATTCTGAGGTGCATCTATTTCTAACAAGAAGCATTCTTGTTTCTAGAATACATACCTCTGCACTGCACAGAGAAGGCTGATGGAGCTCTGAGCTCCTCCCTCAGAGGAGGGTGTTTGCTGGCATTTTCAAATGAAGCTGTGGCAGTAATTGTTATTGCAGAAAATGTGTGGCGCGTCATTAATCAATAGAAATGGATAGGCTTCTGCTAAATGTGCTTATCTGGGCTTACTATTTTATTTTTTGGCTTTTTATAAAGATCATCAACTTTAAAGATTATATTCTGTGCAACTCACTATATGATGGAGCAATTATATCCAGTTTAGTATGGAACTGAAAAAATATGAGTCACTACTGAATTATCTTTCTGAAACTGGATTCCTTTTGGGTTTTAGCATGGAAATCACAAGGAGGGTAGGAGTAGGACAGAATAACAAATGTTTGGTGCAGCCTGACTGGTTTAACTGAAATAGCTTTAAAAATAAGGCATTGAAGAAAAGTAAAACTCTTAAAAGAGAAAAATATTTGAAAAACTAATTAACAGTGGCCTTTCAGGTACATACACATTTCCTTGAAACATTAAAAAAAAAAAAAAAAGTAAAGGTTAAAATGCAATTTCGTAATTAACTGGGGTTAAATTCAAAACTGCTATTTAATGTCATGTAACTTAACTGATATTTAACATTGTCAGGGAACAGCTGTGTGTGGAAGGCACTTTCCTTCAAATGCTCAGTATGCAAATTTTAAAGATTCCAATGCGATATGTTTAAGTGCAGGAAAAACTGATTCTGATGTGTATGGTCATACTGGGTTCACTCAGCATGAAGCGCATTGTCCAGATATTGTTTGAACAAATAGATCACTTTGTTAGGTCAGGATTTAAGTAAGGAAAAAGGATATGAACCACATAAAATTTTGTGTTTTTCTGTGGTTTTTGGATTTGTATGAAGTCATGCAGTACTTTGAAATACCTTACTAGAGGATTATATTATCTTTCCTAAGCTCTAATTCTAAGCTTGGTAGACCAGAGCATTTAGAGTGTTATGGACTTACTTATGTTGTGTAGTGAGTAATTAGGGACCTTGAGCCCTGTTGCTTTCTTAGTAATTATGTGTGGCCACTGAGTTCCTGGACGAAACATCCTTATGAAATTTTCATTGAGGGAAAGAGCTGTGTTTTTATTTTCAGCATGGTGTGAATGAATTTAGCTGCATGAATCCCATTAATGGTAATAAGTGTTGTGCATCTAAATGACTGTGCATTGTACTGAAAATTTACCTCTTGGTGTGCTTAGAGAAGAAGAGTATGTGTTTGAAGTCATCCTTCCTTGAAATAACCTGAAAATCTGGTGAATGTCAGGGTGATGGGAAGGCATTCAGAACTACAAATCGAAAAAGAACTAGAAGGAACCACAGGGGGAAAAAAAATAACAAAGAGATACAAAGCAGATCAAACAACTGTAAAGTCAAGCAGAACATGCTGGAAGCGAACAAGGATGTTAAAATCTTAACAAACCAGATATAGGAATTGCAAAAATACATTTCATTCAGGTTGTCATAAACAAAAGCATTGTGTATCAAAGCACATTCTCAAACCCAGAAATCTTTTCTGCTGAATAATCTCTCAGACTTCTCCTGTAGCTGCTGATAGTTGTGAATTGTGGTGTGCAGAAATACAGTGGCAGTACTTCTATTCTTTCACCCCAAAGTAAATCTTAGGACATCAGACTGATTGTTTTAAATTTCATATTGGGAAGTCTAAATTTATACCTTTCTTTCTTTTTTTTTTTTTTCCTCCTTGACACAGAGATCAGGAGTTTCACAGTGTCATCCTGTTGAAATGCTTACAACTGATGCACATACAGTGCAGGCTTGCAATAAGCTGATCTTTCAGTAAACTGACATCTGATCTTTAGGACCTGTGAGGAAGGAGATGGAGAAAGAGGAAAACATGCTACCTTTATTTCCACACATTTGCAGAGTGGGGTGATATTGTTGACCATCTACCCAAGATGGAATTGCAAATTCTATAACATAGGGCAGGTTTTGACCTGGTGGAACTGAAGAATAGAAGGGCTTCCAGTTATAAATAAAATGCAAGATTGCCAGGAAGTTTGTGGGTACAATTTTCTCTGCTAGGTTCCCCTTTATAAATGCCAAATATTTCACTAATTTTCCATTAAAAAATGGCTATGTAAGATTATAGTCATAAAGGCTTGATGGATAAAAGCCTTCTCTCATTAATAGTTGATATGCAGTATTCCAAGGAAAAAGAAACCACTTAATTTTTTTTGAAAATGCAAAAATATTCTTAAAGAAATAATTTTTTAAATAAGTGGTGAATTACTGTGTGCTCTTGTGGTATTTATTGTGATGCTGTTAATCACAGCTGCTCTTTAACAATCTTTACGCTACTCTGGGTACTCAGTATCACTGTAGTGCTGCCCCACATTCTGTTTTAGGGCTGTCTTTATTAAAAAAAAAACAAAACAGAATATTTCTGGTGAGCTGTATGAGTTTGAATTAATCTATTTGACATTTTCAGTTTTCAGCTCAAGAAAACTGCCTTGGGATCTCATTATAAAGTTGTGAAAATTGCTTTGTCATTTGCCTATTGTTTCTGGCAGACAAACTCTATTAGAATTTTGACTCTTCGCTCTAGATCTTTCTTTTCCTTCCTCCCTTGCACATTTGTATACCTGTATTTATAGATGAGTGAAGCTGCCTTGAGGGAAAGAGAGATCTCATAATTAAAAAATAACCATGCACCTCTGTGGTTTCAAGGAAGAGTTAAGTACTTCGAAGAGCAATGACTATGTTACATACTTTCCTTCTGCAAATGTACTATAGTGGCTAGCCACCTGCTGTCTAGGTGGTGTGGGGAAAGCTTTTGTTCTGACTTGTTTAATTTGCATTGTGGCTTTGCTTCAGTGTTTTACCTTAAAGAATATAATATACAGCATTAGTGTGTGACCAAATTTAAATAAAATAGATCAAAAAATGAAAGTAGTAATAAATTATTAAGAAGTCTTGAGTGAATATTTTTTCTCTAAAGAGAAATTTATCCAGGAAAAATATCAGACTAATTTTTGAACATTCCAGGCTTAGTGAAATTAGATGTTTGATGCATCTATATAGGGGGTTAAATATCTTCCTGACAAAACCCAGTAATTATTTTATACAATAAAGCATGTATATTGATTGCCCTTTTAATTTTATTCTAGCTGGCTTAATCTAACTATATATACTATTTCTAGTAATAAATGTTAAATCTTTTCTGTATCTTACTGCTTTCAGTAATGTCTGGTGGTGTTAAGCTCCACAAAGTAATTATATGGTATCTTCTTGTACCCCACCATTTATGCATATTAAATGTGTAGTCTTTTCTGTCAGTGTCATGGTTTAATCCCAGCTGGCAACTAAGTTCAGTGAGCTGTTCTCTCACTCCTCTGCCCCAAAATCTCCCTAAACTCCTCATGGGATGGGGAGGAGAATCAGAAAAAGCTGAAAGCTAGGAGGTTGAAATAAGAACAGTTTAATAATTGAAATAAAACAAAATATGATTATAATAATAATAAAAAATCCCCAATAAAAATAATAAAGCAAAAGAAAGAGGAATAAACCCTGGAAGAAACAAGTGGTGCACAGTAGAGTTGTTCACTACTCACTGACTGATACCCAAACAGTCCCTGAGCAGTGCTCAGCTACCCTGTGGGTAACTCCCCACAGGTGATGTCCTATGGTGTGGGATATCCCTTTGGCCAGTTCTGGTCAGTTCTCCTGGCCATGCTTGCTCCCAGCTTTTTGTGCACCTCCTTACCAGCAGAGCATGAGACACTGAGAAGTTCTTGTCTTGGGGTGAGCACATTAGGGTGGCAGCATTAGGGTAGCACATTAGAGCTGAAACATCAGTGTGCTGTCAACATGATTCTCATACTAAATCCAAAACACCAAGAAAGAAATTGTCCCAGGACATGTTTTGTTACAACTCTACAATATTTACAGATGCCAAGGGGTCAGTGTAATACTATCAGACATTGTAAGAAAGCATATTGCTATAACATGTTAATTACTCATTGTTCTGTCGCTAACAAATTATGTTCCAATGAAGGAAGAGAAACCCGACCAGCATAAATAGTATGTATAGTGAATAGCTCAAAAACTGTCTACAAATTTACAGTTATTTATCTAAAAAAAATTCAGCTAGCAGCTATGAATAAAAGATATATATTTCAAGAAAATTAATATAAATTTCATTCATCAATCTGCATCTTTTAATATGAAAAGTATAGTCATAATACCTAGTAATCAAAATCCTAAATATCATTATTCATTCCAGAAACTTAAATTTCAGAGCAATGTTGGTCTAACTGGATTGCTAAGCAGAACATTTGACTTGTGTTCAATTAAAATAATGAAAATTTAAATTATCAAATGCTTACAAAAGCAGCTGATAGATATATTCCAAATTTATATTAAATACACACATTTTTGCGTGTCAGTACTTTTAGATATACCCATCCTATACACAGGAAGCTAACTAGGACATTTTGTGTGAAATTATTTGTTCAGATATGGTGTTATTCTGGCAATTTCAAGATCTGCTTTGTTTCTTCTATCAGACTATAGAAATAAAATTAAATTATCAACCTCAAAATGAAATGTATTTGCATAGTTCAGCAGCCACAACGAAAGAAATGTCAAAACTAAATAATTTTAAAAGATAACTCCTGTGTTTATGTTTGTCAATTACAAGTTACTGGGGTTTAAATAAAGTCCAGTGCAGCTGCAGGCTGGGAAGAGAGGAGAAGAGAATCCTATTTTAAGTCCTGCATCCTAGTCAGGTAAATCAGACATCCTTTTCATCCATAATAACAGCTAGGTAAATTCTAAGTATTTATACATTGTGGTGAAGTACCAGGAAGCCTGTTGAATCAGAAAGTCATGGAACCCATAGTTGCATTTGATTTCGAGCTATGATTTTAGACCAGATAAAATATGAGTATTTATTGAATGTTCACAGAGACTGTAACTGGCTAGAGATGGGTAGGACTATTACCAGTTTTCCCACTTTCCTACAATTTTCTAGAGATGTAGGAAATTATGTAGCTAAATCACACCCCTATGTAAAACTATCTGCCTTACATCCCTGGAGTGAAGATGAATAGTTCTGTTATTGTTATTCTTATCTTCACAAGGACCTCATCCATATCATTCTTTTTCATTTATAAAAACTAAAACTGTCTTCTTCTTTCCCATATATAGTTACTAGGCAGATATTTGACTTTGTCTGCAAGGTTTCACCTCCTTGTTTGTCACTGTGCCTTCTGTTATTGTAAAGACCCAGGGAGCATTCTTGTGTTTCTTCCTTTTTTTTTATTCCTTTTTCCCCTGAGATGAATACCTGGTCTTGTTTGTATTTGCCATTATTTTGTGTACTCTTATTTTATATTTTATTCGTTATGGTCTCACTTCATTTGGACAGAATCTAAACAAAGGAGTTTGAATTTCTTCTACCCATTATTTCCCATTTTCTAAATATGAGAAGCATTGCATTCAGCTGTATGTGGTCTACAGGACAGCACTTGGAAGCCTGGTCTAAATTCTTGAATTAAAATGCAGTAAGAACCACAAGGCATTCCTGCAGCTGTGCTTGGAAGCGTGATTGCTGCAGCCTTCTGCAGACTGAAAACCTTGAGACACAACTTCTCATGTCTCTCTTCTAGTTTTGCACTGCCTGCAAATCTTAATTCAGCCCTTAAGGAGCTAATTGTAGTGGCTAGAATTTAAACAAACAGTGATACCTGTATGGGAACAGACCACTCTTTTTTTACTGATGGTTTGTATGAGATGTTGTGGAGAAAAGCACCAGAGGACACACAGATTTTGTTCCCTAGCATTGCATCTTCTGGGGAATAAGTACCCTGATTGTTAATCAGTTTTATAGTATACAATGCAGTTAAGTGCTGCTGCTGCTGAGATGAATTTAGTACTGAAATGAAGGTACAGATGCAATGAAGATAGTGTGCAGAGAAATATCAATGTTCATAAATGCAATCATGTAAGCCTTTCCAATGTGTTTATTTGAACTCCTCAGTTTCTTTGACTTTAAACTTACTTTGAAGTGTAAATTTCTGTCAACAATTGAATTTAAAACGTGTTGGCATTACTGACAATCTCATTTACAGCTCCAGAACTTGCCTTTCTTCATGAATTTCCAGATGAACTTCTCATGGAGTTTCTCTGCTTTTCCCATCCTCAAATAAGATCCAAGTATTTTTTAAAAACAATCACTCAACAAATATTGACATGCATTGTGAATAATATGTTAATTATTATGAATAATTAATTAATTTTAAGGATATTTAAATGCTTTTTCAGCAAAGTAAGACAACAATGCCTGTAGACCTCCTGAAATATATTCACTTCTTGGTACCTTTTTTTAATGCTGAATGGGTTTTCTATGTGTGGATCTTTTGTAGAGTGAACCACAGTCACTAACAAGGGGTGGTGGCAGTTTGTCAAGTGGCTTTTTTTTCTATATTTATTTATTTATTTTTCTATATTTATTTTCTATTCCATTATGGATCTACATGGTACCTTCCAGTCCGTCTGCTAAAACTGTTGCCTAGATTCCTGCTTTCTGCAATCAACAAAAAATGTTCCTAAGTATAAATAGCCATTACCAAACCAAATCCATGATGAAAGGCACAGATGCATAAGGATAAAAAGGATCAACTGTTTACTGTTTTATTATGTTGTCTAGTGTTCTGCTGACAAACCAGATGCTATTTTTCATCCTGTGAGACTAGAAGATGAATGAAATTTGTGTCTGTGGGAGGGAAATGTCTGTTTCTTTAATTATCTTCCCTTTCTTCATACATGTTATTTCTTTGTTGTTTGTTTAAAAATCCCTGATTACTTTCCTGTATTGCTGCGTTTGCTGATTCACTATGAAATACAAAGTCCATGTATTCAGTTGGGAAAGTTTTTTTTTTGATAATAGTAGTTCTTTTCATTCACCAGTAGTCAGATTTGTATAAATTACTTTTAAATTCTTCCTAGATGTGCATCTGGATAAAAACATAATATTCCATATGACTGTGGAAAAAATTTGTAGATTTATGGCTTTACTAATTTTATAATAATGAAACCTACATTTTCCAGTGGAGTTCATCCTGTGTCTTCTTAAATAGAATACATTAAATACAACTAAATAGCTGCACTAAGGTGTTTTGCTTTTTTTCAGTTAACCCTGGCATCACCCCTTTTTGCTAAAACTTCATGACGCTTTGAATGTGTTAAAGCAAATTTTAAAAAAGGTCACTCTTATTGTCATATTGAGTAACCAGTTAGATATAGAAAACATGTATTAGAAATTATCTTCCTGTTCAGAGACATCATGGGGTCTATTTATAATTTAAGTGTTATGTAAATCCTTGAAATTAGGCTGAATTTCAGCAAATAGTTGTGCATGAGGGTGAATTCATCCATTTTGAATATATGTCTGAAACCAAGTACTCCTTTCACCATATTTTGGGGAGACTGAGGATTCAAGGTTCAATCTGCAAGTGTGTCCTTAAGCCTCATTGTTTTCCAGGTTCCCCCAGATTTGTGGAGTGCTATGAATGGTTAATGACCAAAAATTTGTAGTAGTTGATCATTTTGAGCAGTGCATTTGGGCATTCTGTCTGGTGAGAATGCATGGAGTGTCTCCTTAGGGTGCAACAAAGAGTCTTGACCTTTGCATGTACAGAAATAACACTGACATCAGCACCAAAAAAAAAAAAAAAAAAAAAAAAAAAAAAAAAAAAAAAAAAGAGCCAGTCTTCAAGGCTGGAGTGAAGTCACTGACTAGTGTCTGTCCAGAAGGCAAATTACAATGAAACATGATACACAGAAGAATTAAAGTAGCTGTTAATTTTAGATGTCTACAAGTTTCAGTTATGAGAAAGAACTTAATTAACTTCAGTAGAATTACAGGGTAGAAAAGAACAGCTGTTCTCCTACTCTGGTGGCATTCAGAATGAAACTTTAATGTTGGAGTAGAACATTAGGGAATTTTAAGCAGAAAAGAAGGCTAGAAGAAATAAGCGCTATATGGTGATTAGTACCTTCTTGGATACCATCAATGTTTTGTCACAGGGAAGCAGGAACACTAAAAGGATATCCTGTCAACATAAAAGCCCAGATCTTACTTGTGATACACTTTATTCCACATTTGCTCTCAATCCAAAAGACAATGAAAACTTGGTTCGGCCTCTGGAAAGAAAATAGAGTAAGTCTCAAAGCCGTTCTGTCTTCCAGTGATTGGTAACAGCTCAGTGAAATAAGTCTTCACTTGTCCCAGTAAATGGGCTGTCAGGATTGGGGAAGTGACTGGCACACATTTGTCTGGGAACAGAATTGTAAGTGTGTGAAAGGCTTCTTCCACATTCAAAATGAGAGAACAGAAATCATTCTACAGAAATACCTCTGCTACTTGCAGTTTTATATCGCTTCCCTGACAGACTTTGATCTGAAAGAGAGAGAGAAAACACACACTGAGAAGCTGAATGAGGATAAAAGTATCAGTGAGGGCCTCAAAAGCCAGCTGGGAGTAAGCGTGTAATATTAACAACTTAGGAAGGGAATTATTCTATTACACTATAGCAGCAAAAAACACTGTTCAGCACTGGTGTGGGAATGCTAAGCTGTGACATGTGAAATTGACAGTTTAATATTTGTGATTTTGGCTATGAAAGATTCAGTCTGTTACAAACACTTTCAAGTTGCAACCATGAACAAAGCTAGTTCAGTCATCACCTTTTGAAAGTGTTTGCTAACATAAGCATCACAAAATATTTCAGTTATTAATACCTAAACAGATAACATGTGAAAGGCTAGATCTGAGCATTTCAGATAGGTTAATGCTGCAGCTGAAATGCTGGTGACCATGATACTCCCAAGACCTGGGTTTAGGTGTTCAGAGTGTGAACACTTTTGACATTGAAGTGTTTGGTGTGAACCTCATCTAAAATTTGCCTCTATACTGACTAAAATATCCTTTCTATCCTTGTAGCAGCAATGCTTGCACTCTTAGAAGAAGGACCGACTCCATATTTGTTGTGTAAGTGAAGGTCATTGCAAAACATTGTCAGAACGATATTTGGCATATACAGAGCACAAAGATTTTGGGACCATCTCTGTATTGCATGTCATTGCACTTTTTACTTTTATTCCTGGAAGATAGGCAGAAAGACAGAGCCAGGAGAGCACTGCAACAAGGAAACTGTGAATGTACCTAGCAAATTTGTCCTTAGATCCAGCCTCAGTACCAGTTTAGTTGAAGACTTAGCTGATGAATCCAAACACACTGGACAGGTACTTCTCCAATGTACATGTTTTATAATAATTATTAAAAAAAAGGACCAAAAATTTAAATGACACTTTTGTAGTTTCTGATGTCATTAAAAAATATAATACCTTTTTTTTTTTTTTTTTCCTTTTAAGGTTCACATCCAAAGAGAACTGACTTAAAGAAAAGATATTGACTGAAAAAACAAACAAAAACTCTGGCAAGGTAGTTATAGGAGTTAGCAGGAAAATTCTTTAAACTGGAAAATGTTTGCTTTTTCGTCCCCAGGTTTCCTCACTCAAAATAATAGCAGCCTTTGAATCACAACTTCATTCTTTAAGCCTAGGATCAAACTGAGAGCCAAGTAGCTACTGCTAACTGGATGTTGCTGTGAGATATAGCTTATACTGCACAAAGATTTAAAAACAAAGCAACAAAGAAGAGAACCCATCAAAACTTTTAATAATTTGATAGCCTTGTAAAAGCTTTCTATAGAAATTAACTTTTAGGACTTTAGCATTTATTTTCCCATAACAAGGGTGAATCGATTATTGAATGGTCGAATGCACACAGTGCATATTGATCTGTTCATGCATAGCAGCTTTCTCCCAGCAGGCACCTTGCTGCCTGTAACATATTTTAAATAGGATTTCTACTCATTAAATTACAATGACCTGGAGCAATGGTCAAGAAAACTGAAATTGCCTCACTTCATCCTGGTTTGGTTCACTGCCATTAAATTTCAGTGGCTGCATTTCCCTAGAGTAAACAGACCTGAAGAACATATATGGTTGAATGCTTCGACTTCTTGTATTTAATCAAGTAAACGTAAACATTTCATACCTTTATTTGGAAGCTAAGGAAATGCAAGGAACTATTTTTTGTAGTTTTAGGGACTTTAAAAACCTGGTTTAGATTAAAACATAACAATCTTTAGCTGATGTGATACACAGGGTCCATGCCATGCCCTGCTACATTGGCTTCTGCACACAGGGGACTTGGTTTTGATTTCAAGCACTGTTGGTCTGGCAGTTAAATCAGGCCCGGAACTTCCATCTAGACTGTTAAACCAAATTTATATTTTTGGTTTTAGACATGAACACAGAAAAAGGACGTAGAGGTCCACTTAATTACATAGGCACTGGATCAAACAATTCACAGTAGTTTTGTTACTTAGGATCCCAACACTGAAGGATAATTCAAGTATCTAGGAAAAGAGTGTTGTAAACATCAAGTAGAAATCAAGTTTAAAAGTGGCTATACTGAAATTGTCACTGGAAAATGAGTGCATATTTTATTCTCAGCTACTTTACAGCTGCTAATTTGTCCAAAATCCAGTTTCAGTAAATTTAGTATGTGTTTATATTGATAAAACAATAAGAGGGAATCCTTCCAGAAGATAAAACTGCCAAGTAATGCAACAACAAGTGTATTTCTATGTTTTGGTTCCCTAATTTAGTTTTTGTTATTCTGCTATGAAAAAATGCAAATATTGCTTGGCAGTTTGAAGTTACAAATAGCTCTCATCTCTGTGATGCTTTTGTTAAACTGATGTTAAAAGGATTTAGGTTTTCATTTCACTTAGGTAACAGTAGATTACATTTTTGTAGAAATCTGGTGCCGGCAACAGTACTTCAAAGAGATTTCTTTCTGTAGCTGAAAGCAATATGATGGTCATTTATGAACATGAGTAATAATGCATGAGGGGAAACATTCTGATTTGGATGGACTGAAGGAAGTATAACTTATACATGACAGTGTCAGAGTTGTTTTCAAAAGGCTGAAAAAGTTTAATCTTTGCTAACCAGCATTACATTGTAAATCATAAATTAATTTCAGAAAGAAGTCAGCATTTGTTATCAGATCCAGGGATTTGAAATGCCTGGATGTGCTCCACATTCCAGCATAGGAGTTCTGATTGAGATCTCAGCTCATGATGAAATGGGAATGATGTATTGGCAGAGACACAATACAGAGAATTACAAGCTGGTTGCTTTCATAAATTTTTCAAACCTAATTACATTTGTAAATTTCTAGGGGTCCTCTGTTTCAAGCTACTGTTTTTAAGGGTGGAGTTAATCTCCTATGTGACAGAGGAAACTCATGGGTCTCTCTGAGACTTTTTGGGACTTTCCATAAGACACTGTGAGCATGTTTTATGTTCTCTACACAGAAATTCATTGAGACAAAGTGAATTATTGTATTTTGTGTCCAGGCTGAAATAAATGGCTTTATCTTCTTGTTTTGATTAAATCATGATGCCATTTTCATTTAATGTCTCCAGTGGATCTTTGCTGCTTTAACATGGAGTCCTCATTCCTTCTGCTTACAATAGAGACTATGGAGGTCTTTTCCTCCACTTCTCTCTCCCAGTCCTCCCAGAGGACACACATAGTCCTGTGTTGTCTTACACCATGGTCCTAGACTAAGTATTGCCAGGTAAAAATATGTAAGTAATTTATATTTCTTTGTTTAGTGATGGAACTGGAGGCTGCCACCTACTCTTTTCCAATTAACCCAAAGTTAAATTATTTCTGATTTTTTCAAGCATGAAGTAATTGCGTCATATTTGAGATATTTTTAAGACAGACTGAAACTTGAAGCTATTTGCAAAGACAGTGGCACTGTCACCCTTTATACCAGGAAGCCAGTGATGAAACCCAGGCAATACAGCACCTGGAGTCAAATTCTCTTCAAACTCAGCTGAGAGAAAGGTCTGGATGTTCTGCATAACAGAAAAGCATTCTAAGTGCCAAGGTAAAGAGAATTATTAAAAAACGGAAGGAAGGAAGGGAGGAAGGAAGGAAGGAAGGAAGATGGATTTTATGCAGGTAACAATGCCCCTTTTAGAAAACAGGACCTCCTTCATACAAGGACATTCTATTCCATACTGTCATTAAGCTTTTGTCTGTGATTTGCCAACCACTTCTGTAATGTTATCTTATGGCTTTTGTGACTGTTTCTAAAACTGCTTTGAAACACATGTTGAAACAGTAGTGGAAATTTCTCAGTTTTAGTTAAAAGTATTTTGGATTTATCCAAACATGTATTTCAATCTGTTGTTACTGTGAGTGAGAGTTGTAACGAGATACATTGGAGGAATGTGTTATGATTGCGGAGTGAACGTAAGTTTCCTTGCAGTCACATTTTCACCTGCTCATGTGGTATGCACCTGTGCCTTGTTGGCAAATAAAATTGGTATTTTGCCACATAGCCAATTGCTCTTGCAACTGATGAAGTATGTTTTTGTCAGTTTGCCCTTTCAGACGATACTGGGTCTTTTCTAATGGATTCTCTTAAATTTTTACCCTTCAGAATTGCTCTCTCTTTCACTGTCATAATTTAGCTTGACTAGTCCAAATCCACATGCCATGGATAATTCAGACATAATGCCATTAGCTGAATCTAAAAAAAGCTTTGTGGAGAGTGATTTGCCCAGTGAGATTGAATTCAAACTAATTACCTATTGTTAGTCTCCACTGGACAAGCAGTCAATAGCACAGCTTGCAAAAACAAGAGGAGAGTCCACATAATTTCCAGTCTTCACTGCACATATCCCAAGATGAGGGACTACTAGATGATGCACAGCAATATCTCGTAACAGATGATGTCTTCGTTTTACTTTTTAGTTCTTCTTTCTAACTTAACTTGAAGGCTTAATTTTAAATATGTATTCTAAACAGTTCTTTAAAGCTCTGATTTTAATAACAGTAAATGTAATGTAATTTCAACTTCTGTGCTTATTGGCATTGTTTTCTTTTTCTGTAGATTCTTTTCTGTTAGCTACAGTGAAGCCTGAGGTTTGTTCTCCAGGTAGGCGTGAATGTGCGGCTTCTCCTCTTCTAGTATATCCTAATTTTTCATTAGCAATATTTTGTCATTTACAAAGAAGTAATAGAGTGTAGAAGTTTGAGATTTACAGACGAAAAACACTGAGTGCGAAGTGATTAATTAGTGCATACTTTGCATTTAAATTAACAGAAAAATAAAGACAGAAAATGACTGCTCAAGTGGATAAACATATTAATGCAAGTACAAAATAATCTTTATACTCGTGAGGCAGATCATTTCCAGTTACAGTTGGCTATATATTTATATATTTGCATGTGCCACAAAGGTACCAAAGTTTTATAGTAGCAAAGAGAACATGGGAGAAAATTATAAAAACTTAAACCTATTCCTTAAAGTAACACCTTCCTGGAAATCTTTCTTGCTTTTAGCTTTTAATTTCTCTGGAGGATGCTCCCATCCAGCCAAGGGAATTTACCTAGGGGTTGGCAAATGTGGGATTAAAATTTTGGTCTATAGCTTCTTCAGATCTACTGCAGCTCTTACAGTAATATATAAAAATAGGAGCTAATTATCTCTCTGATTATGCATGAACTATATATGGAGCAGGTGCCACTTTCTCTTGAATGAGATGTTATCTGATGGTGTGCTCATAGCATACTACTCAAAAGATTTAAGTGACTAGTATCTGGGTCATCTGATCAGGGAGTTTGGCTTGATTCTGCATGAAACTGCAACCATACGTAGGCTATAAAAGCAAACAAACACAAACAACTGAGGTGCCTCCAGGATTCTGCATAAGACATTATTACAATTAACTTCTTGGTTTTGTTTGAATGAGACATCTAATATGAGACTAATATGAGGCAGCTATTAGGTCTCATGTTCAAAATGAAAATCATGTTTAGTCTGTGCCTACCTTGTGCTTTGATGGTATTTTGAACATGCCCCACTTAAGACTGTGGTAAGAAATGGACTGTCTGGGTGTTTTGTGTGCTTCACTGATATTCAGAGACTAGGCTTTTCTCCACCTGAGTATCTGAAGAGAACCTGTTATGTATGTATATTCTGTCAAATTTCAGCTCCTCAAACATTATGCTTATAACCAGCCCTGTCTTTTAAGAGATGGTCAAAAGGGTCAATAATGGTGCTGAGGCCTCCTTTTTTATAATCTCTGTCATTTGGTCGTTCATAGAGGAAGCAGACAGCTTTGGTCTGGTTTCCTCTTCTGACGAGAAACTCACACTTTGATATTTAACATTCCTATAAGTGTCACACTTAAGTGTCACACTAACCACTAAATTATTTTAAAGTATATCAGTGCCTACAGGATTTTTAAAGTTCTGTGAATAAATAGGGATAAGCTAGTGGATGAAGACTACTTTGAAAATTAGAAAATTTGAGATTTAAGAGACTCTGGCCTCCACATTTTCTTATGTGATAGTTGTTCAGACACATTAGTTTTCAATATATTGGCTCAATTGTTCTGTCTTTCTAGACAAACTGTTTGCAATTTTAGATTTAATTTTGGGACAGCTGATGTCCTATGCACTGTAAGGAGGGTGCAGAAACTTAGAACTGTTAAGGATTTCACTTTGAGCCAGAGGGCTTGAAAATCAGGTATCCTGGAACCTATGCTAAGGGTGTATAGGTCATTCCTTGAACCTCATCTGAACTACTTTTCATCATGTTGAAATTACTCCGGTGACAATAACTGATAGGTAGCAGTATCTTGCAAAGAATAGCAGTACAAAGATTTAGCACTTCATGAAAGAGTTCCACTAAAACCTTTGAAACATACTGATAAGGAAGTTGGATTGAGAGTATGTGCTGTCAGTTATTTTGGAATTATCATTTATGTCTTGGTTTTGTGTTTTTTTTTTTTTTTTTTTTTTGCAAAATATTGCTAAGCTAAAGGGACTTTTGCTACTTCCAGTAGTGATTACTAAGCTGCCTCTCTCTCTCTCACCCCGTTTTTTCTGAGAGAGGCTAACGTACCAATTCACAGGCTTCAGTTAAGAGTGAAACATTGCAGCAGGGACAGTAAATCAAATCTGTGACTTGCCCCCTTCATTTCTTGTGCTGGCTGGCAGTTCAGTGACACACCAATTTTGAGTTTTGTTGCTGTCTATATAGCTTCCTTTCTCCATTACATGTTGGTGGATTTCTTTTGCCTGAGGATGGGCAGATGCTGCACAGCTTGTTTTTCTAACTAAAGAGTTTCTGGGGCCCGCTGACATCTTCTGTCATCCTGGAAAGGTTGTTTTTGCTCATGTTTTAGAATTAGAGAGACTGTTTTCTTATTTAACACAGATTTTCAGAAACTTAGATCACATGCTGTGTATTACAGTGGTAATGCCCTCTACATAAACAGCACACAGCAGCGTGCATGGTACCCTATTAGTATAGTGATTACTGAATGATGGAATTTTTCTCAGTGTTCTTGAACTGTGTAGTGGATGACATTATATTTCACTTCCTTCTTTCCCTCTGAGGCCTTGTATGCTGGTTCATTTATTTTTTAAATAGATTTGGGTTTTGTTGAAAAATATGTATGTTTTGAAATGGAAACATTTAACAGTTAATTACCAGATTTGATGCTTTGTCTACTCCCGAAAAACCCAGAAAAACAACAAACAAAACCACAACCAAACTAACCAACCAAACAAAAAACCAAACCAAGCAAACAAAAACCCCCACACCCAACAGTTTTGATATGGACAAAACCTGCTTTTAACATGTAAGTTAAATAATAATCAAAGCTAAAACAACTTTGTTTGTGGAATCTAAACACTCCTTCCATCCCCGTGTTTCAGTTTAATGACAGTGATGTTCTCACTCTTTCCCTTTAGTGTTTTGTTTACATTTCAGAGAACCTTATGGTAAGCAGAACTACATTCAAGTCTCTTCACTACAGTGACATCAGTCCTCTTGAATAGAGAAGTGGCAGAGAACATCTGCAGTTTCTGGGAATTATCTGCTTATACTTTTAAACTGTTAAAATGGCATGCCTTTTGTGTTACTAGTCAGCATTCTCACAGGTGCCTGAGGCTACTGTTCAGGAGTTAGTGTAATCCAGGAACCATTCCTGGACATTTGCACGTGGTCCCTCCACACTGAAAGCTTGGAGAGTTTTGATAATGTGTGCTTTGGATGTTATGTGCCAGTTGTCCTAAGGTCAGAGGCCACTTTTGGGCAATTTTAATTTAATTGTATTTTAACAGGTCACTTGTATCACACAAATAATTCTGTTAGCAGACAGAAGTCTGTGTGGCTTATTTCAAAGTTTGGTGTTCAGTAATTTTCTGAGGGAGGTTTACTGAACGCCAAACAATCCCTGAGTCAAAATGATTTATAATGTTGTGTAGAGAAGAATATACAGCTTGACAGCAAAAAAAAAAAAATTCATTAGAGGCATCTTTTTCTTTAAAAGATGTAATGTGAACTTCAAATTCAGTAGGTAGGTAGTGACTAAAAAAATGGTGGAGTGAGTCATGTAGTAAACATAGCATGATGCCATTATTGCCCCACAGTTTTCAGCCAAGCTTTTGACCTTTCCATCAAATAATTTAATTTTCTTTTAAATGATTATGAGGCAATAAAAATCTGGGGAATTAAATAGTTCTTCATGGGACAGATGTCTCTGTGGTGTTCAGTGTTCTGCTGGAAGAAATCTAGAAAAAAAGAGCAAATGGACTAATGGTTTAGGAATGGTACTAAATCTAGCATCCTTTCTGAGTGTGTGGTATTCTATGTTTTAAAGCAGGACTAACCAAGAAACAAGTGTAGTAAATATATTAAAGCTTTTCTTGGTTTAAACTTCTGATCTGTGTGTATTTCTTTAAGTAACCAAGTAAATTTTTTATATAGCATACATTCTGTGGCAAAGAATTTTTTAGTCTAGTTATTTACTGCTGTTGTCACTTTATATTTTGTTGCCTTTTTAATTCAGAAAATGTCATGTTTTGATTGTGCCTATTATGTTCTGTAAGTATTACTTTTATATTGTATGTGTACTGAATGTATAGAGAAAAATACTCCACACTTTGCTACAGTTTGTTCCTCATTTCCACTTTGTTTCTTCCATGTATAGGACTCATAGAAGGTATTTAACAGCTGCTTTTGCTACTGCTACTTGGAGGCTACAGTTTTGAGCCATATCTTGATGAACATAATTTTACATTTGTCTTAAAAAATGTGTTCTACATAAATGAGGGGATGCTATGACACTGACATGTGTAATACGATTATTAAAGTAGGTGCATTTTCTTAATGAGGTCAGAAGTCCACACAAATGGGTACCCTAATAATAAGTACTATATAATGTTTGTTCCTGCAGTTTTGTGAGAGAACAAAATATGTAATGTTCTCAGCTGAACAGACTGTGTGAAACATTGATATTGCAAAGTGAAGGATTGCCCTATAGAAGTGGAAACTCGGTAGAGCTTTATAGATCAAAGTTTGACTGAGCATCATAATTCTCTGAAATAATCTTTTTACAAACTTTCTCAAGGAAAAAATGACACATATAAATGTTTGTAGGAAACTGTTGCTTGCTGCACTGCTAAAACCAATCTAGTTTGTAAAAACCCATCTCTTGGAACATGTCCTTGAGGGAGGGTCACCATAACTCAAATTAGTGTTTGTTCCCAAATTAAAAATTATGCCATAAACTAAAAGAAAAGTAATTGTGATATGGATGGCACCACACACTTAGGGTGCATCTGTGGTTCATAAAATTCCCAGTCAGATAATGGGAACAATGATGTCACATTCCCAGTGCGTTTGGTAATCTATAGTATCTTAGTTTGTACTTCCAGTGTTGATCTAGCTGTTGGGGTTTGTGCCTACAGCTTTTCATCTATGCCTGACCTTGTATCTACCTCCTTCCTTGTGTGGGCTTTGCTGCCTGTCAGCCTTTTTGAAGAGAGTTTTTTTAATGGTAATTATACTTCTCTTTTTGGTTCTGTTAATTTTCTGATGAGATCATATACTTTTCAATGTTTAATGTGTGATGGATGGAGTACCAGGGTGATGCTAGGAATAGAAAGAAATGCTAAGAAAGAAAATACAGGGTGGACAGCAAAAGCCAGGGGGTAGAATGGATGTAAGAGGGACTCAGCTTTAGCTGGGTGTTTATTTGACACATAAATTATTACAAAGACTGCAACCTTGCTACTTTGCAATCTTTTATAATTTAATAATTATTAATGTTAGGGAGCAATGTGTTTGAATTTTTTTTCTTCTAATTAAGGAGTTGTGCCACTATACTCATGCTTGAATAATGGCAAGTTCAAATGGCTCATATTAAGAAAAGTGCAAAATAAGATTATTCTTGTTTGTTTGGGTAGGAAATGACATAAGCAGAACTTGACAGGAAAAGGCTGGGATTCTGGCTGCCATTTTTTCCTCTCTGTAGCAGACAGGATGCGTGTATGTTTGTGTCTGTGTTTCTGTATTTGTGTGAAGGATATTAGGTAAATATTCCATTTTTTTTCACTGGAGACTTTCAAAGGGAAAACAAACTACTGATCTTTGGGAACTAGTTTATCAAACTCTGCTATCTGTAATGACTGATATGTTACTTGGCAAAGTGAAGTTTACAATTTTATCTTAAGGAAGCACAGAAATGAATGTTAAGAAACTTGATTCTACTCCAGGCTATTCTCAAACCTATTGTGTGACCTGGCAAATACACCACTTTCCTTTCTGTGACGCCCTCATCTTTGCATATTAGGCCTTTATATTTTTTTTAGAATGGTCACAAGTCTGCACACCCTTCTTTGAATGATAATTGTTATCCACATCCAGATCTCTTAGTTAATTTTCCCTGTCTTGAACTCTTAGAGCCAAGCTAAGAGATTTCCTTTTGCTATTCAGAGACATGATTCAAGTCTCTGCCCCAAATGTGCCCTGCTGCCACCCCAGGATCTGCATGAGGTCATAATCTGATACTGTAATTGCACATTGTACAGAAACTGTACAGAAAAAAATGATAGTAAGAGAGCTTTCACTTTTGTCCCCAACCTGAACATAAATTAAAGACCAATTAGGCAGTGTGTAAAGGAATCTTTGTCATTGCTGCTGGAATGGACTTGCCATCCTGTTCTAACTGAACAACTCTTGTTTAAGTATCATATTATTACCACAGTACTATAGTATCTGAAGATGTGAGCAAACTCAAAGTTTTAAAAAACTTTGCTCCATTTAATCAAACAGCAACCCAAGAAAGCGAAGTGCTTATAGAATGCTGCTTACATGCACTTTACGATACGTCACACATGTGGTGCAATAGAAGTGGGAAAAAGCAGAGTTTGTATAGGTTTCCCCTGAGCCAGAGGAAATGTGTTCATATTTACAGCAAAAAATATCAGATCTTGTTTTCCCAGGGCCTCTCAGCCAAAACTGACTTCAGCTAATACAGGAAAGATCTTGTGCAGTTTGCTCTCAGAGTCACTCTCTTGCTGCTGAGTAACTCTGATTAGAACAGCATATCAGTGCATTTCAGTCCACATCGTGTTGTCATCTCTAGTGGCAGGGCAGTTGAAGTTCTCTTAAAAGTCCTTACTTGTGTTTATGAGAAAAAAATAGCTCCACATTTGAAATCTTCAGAGGCTTTACTGAGCATATGTATGAGGCAGTGTTATGTGAGGTAACTAACTTTTGGTCAGGATATGTTGTCATCATAGCAGTCAAAGTATTGAGAAAATTAAGCAAAAAGATTTTTTGTAACATTAGTCACACTTAAAAGATATAAATACTTAGAAATTTCTGTTTTGCTGCCCCTGAAAGGGATGTTCTGCTGCTGAATCTGTTGTTTTTGTCAGACAGTTTTCTCTGTCACTGGTTTTCTCTGACCAATGGTAGCTGAATTCTCTCTGTCAAATTCATAGCTTTACAATTTCAAGGTGATGTAAAACAAAGGCCAGGAAGGTTTTTGAATCACCCTTTATACTAGGAAAGATGCCAGCCAGCCTTTGCTCTAATTGTACTTTCTTTTCTTACAATCCTTCACTCTCTATATTCATAAACAAAGGGATAACACAAAGGTGTGTAATTTGTTAAAATCTGTCACAGGTCTTTAGTATTTCTAGCTTACTGCTATCTAATAGATGATCAGTGACCTAATGTGGTGTGTTGACCTTGGCTGGCTGCCAGACTACCCACCCACTCTTATTCCAACTCCTTAATGGGACAGCAGGAGAAAGAAAGATGTAAAAGCTGAATCAAGGTAACAACAGGGAGATCACTTGCCATTACTCTTGGGCAAAGTAGACTTGACTTGAAAATTATTGCCAATTAAAAATAAAGTAGGATAGTAAGAAAAAAAGACAAAATTAAAATACTTTCCCTGTTGCCCCCACTCTTCTTTCCAGGCTGAACTTTACTACTTCATTTCATAGTCCTTGTCCTCCTCCCTCTGAGCAGTGCAGGAGGCTGAAGAATGGTGGTTGCTTTCAGTCCATAACAGTTCCTCTCTGATGCTCCTTCTTCCTTATACTTTTCACCTACTCAGGTGTGGGTTGCTCCTATGGCTGGCATACAGTCCTTTGAGAACTACTCCATCATAACTCCTTCATGTGGTGCAGTCTTTCAGAAACAGACTGCTTCAATCTGGATTCCCCAAGGGCCACAGTTCCCACTGTAAAACCTGTTCTGTGTGCGTTCTTCTCCATGGGCCACTGCTCCTGACAGGAGCATCTGTGGGCTTTCCAGGAAGACTCCTTCCTTCATGGCATCTCCACCTGCATGGCATCCTCCACAGAGGCAGTATGGATGTCAGCTCCAGTGTAGGCCTTCATGACTAGGGCGACAATATGCTTAACCACCAACTTCACCACAGGCTTTCAGGGGAATCTCTGCTCTGACACCTGGAGCACCTCCTCCCCCACTTTCTTCTCCAGCATTGGTGTCTGCAAGGCTGTTTCTCACACCTTTTTTATTTTTCTCTCACACTCTGCTGTGCAAGGGTGTATTTTTTAAAAAATATACTTTGTCAGAACTGCCATCACCTTGGCTACAGGGCACAGTGCCCTGTGATGGGTGTGTTGGAGCCCTCTGGAAATGTCTCTTCCTGGGAGAGACCAGCCCCAGCCTCTCCTCACAGAGGCCGGTCCTGCAGCCCCACACTGCCAGCAGCTGAGCACTTGAATCCAGTAGAGCTTAAGAATTTGAGCTTCCAGTGGATCAGGAGTTACTAACAGAGATCACCTCTGCAACTGGCATTATTGAGCCTTTTTACAGGTAGTTTTAGTGGAGAAATCAAGGACTGAAAAGGAAATGGATAGTGATTTACTTATCTGTCCTTGAACTGAATCCTGCAGGTACTTTCTCTTTATCAGTGAAAAATGTTGGTAAAGCCAAGTACAGACAAGGGCAGTACCTACATCTTGCATCACCTCAATCCTGGGGGAAAAAGGTTGTTGAAGCCATTAGGGTTCTTCACATGACAAGTCACATAAAACAGTAACATCTGTTAAGTCATTCTGTTGTTCTCAAGGCAGACTTGCATCGTTTTCCCTCTGGGGGTGAGAATAAGCTGTTTGTAAGTCGGGCCTTGTAGCCTAAACTAGTCCCGTTGCTGGGGTGACTAGGAAGAAGAGTCACCTCCGAGAGCATTTCATTCTGTCTGAGGGTAGAAATCTTAGACAGAGGTGACATGGCAGGTAAATGATTCATTTAGATTATGGCCACTAACCTCCAGAAGCTAAAGTCAGGCGAGGGAAAACTTGTCCTGAACTGCTATTTTGAATAAGCCAGATGCACAGATTCCATATGTTGTCATGATATTTAGGAACCTTGAGAGAAAGACTTTTTCTGAAGTCTGTGGTAATGTGGAAGACATATAGTCCTTCAGGACCTCAGGTAGAAAACTGGAGACTGTGACAAATGCCTCTTCAGGTTTTTATTTTTTAATATGTGCTCATGTTTTTTCCATCTTTCTGTGTCAAATGTTCATCCTCAAGAAGTAACTTTTTGGGGGTGTAATTCCAGAGCCCTATAAAGCAGTACAGTGTCTGGCTTCTTTCAGTTTTCCAAGTCATGTAATAAAGTCTTAAATAATTTTTTCTACCACTTCAGCACTTGGACAGTAATAAAAATATTGTTATATCTTTTCTGGGACAGATTAATAATATAAACAACAACACCCCACTCCCCACCCTCTCACCCTCTGCTTCTTTTAAGTTTTTTCTTTGAGTAATTGTGAAAATATGACCTCACACTTGGTATGTAGGAAGTTTGTTGTCTGTACACGTCAATACACAAGTTCTAAGGCTTTTCAGGGACATCATGGCCAGCATTCATGAGAATTTCACCTACATTTGTTGCTGGCACTTTGTCTCTTTAAAGGTTGTATCTTATGGCTGTCACTGTTTCTCATGTATTCCCCCGATTAATTTCTGTAATAAAGTGTTGAAGCACATTTTACTGAAGTTATCTGAATACACAGACCGACTATAAATACCTACGATTAATAATGCAAAAAAAATTACCATTTTATCATTAAATTACACTTTTAAGACAGTTTGGCAGTATTTATAATACTTAGGAATGCTTTTGTGTGAAGCTGTGAGCACAGATAAGCTAGACAAGCTTTATATAATGTATTTAGAAAGTGTTACTAAGTGTTTTAGATCAATTTTTCATGCTCTACAAAGTCAAAGGTTCATATAATGTAATTTAGGTGTTTACAGGGTTAACTTTGTATGATTCTTTCAATCGATTTGTACCATGTACAACAAGAGAATGTCTGTGTGCATGTCTGTGTCTATGAAAGTGTGTGTGTGAAAATAAGCTGAGTGTAAATTTTCAGCATTCTTATAGGGAAGAGCAATATAAATTAGCTTCTAGAGCAGAAAGGGTCATAGCAGAGGTAAATAATAAAGTTGGTAGTTTTTACTCTGTAGACAAAACTATCACAAAAAAGGTAATTTTGAATCTGCTGTTACAAATACCTGAGTTTCAGATTCTAATAAAACAATTTTCAAAATTCTATTTCTTTCTTTACTTTAGCAGTTACAAAACATGCCTAATAAAACAGTCTGATTCAAATCAAAGCCTGGAATCTTGGTATCAGCTGGGACAGAGTTGGTTCTTCATAGTAGCTGATCCAGTGCTGTGTTTTGGTCTCAGTGTGAGAATGGTGATGAAAACACACCAGTGTTTTGGTTGTTGCTAAGTAGTGCTTACCCTAAATCAAGGATTTTCGAGTTTCCCATGCTGCTAATGAGGAGCTGCACAAGAAATTGGGAAGGATCATGTCTGGGACAGGTGGCCCGAATGGGCCAAAGGGATATTCAGGTCACAGAACCTCATGCCCAGTATACAAACTGGGGCAGCTGCCTGGGAGGGGCTGAGGCTGCTTGGGGATGGTGAGTGGGTGGTCACCATCTGTACTGTGTGTCACTTGTTTTTCCTGGGCTTTATTCCTTGTTCTGTTTTCCTATTATGATTTTTATTATTATCATTAGTATTGATATAATTAATATTATCGGTACTATTGTTAAATTTTGCTTTCTCTCAATTTTTAAACTGTTCTTATCTCAATCCAATTTTATTTTTTTTTACTTACACTCAGGGTCTGGGAGGGAGTGGGTGAATGTTTGCATAGTACTTTAATTGCTAGCTGATGACCAGATCAAATTAGTGTTTATTCAGTAAGCAAAGTACTTTACAGTTGAAAAAATGGCAATACACTGAAAAATAATTTAAAGCATAATTACGCTGTACTCACAGACTCCACATTTTGTGCCTTTTTTTGTAGACTCGAACACATTTGTAACCCAAAACCCCTTCTCTTCTGTCAAAGCTTTTAAAAATGCAATATAATTATCATGTGATTTGAGCATTTCCATTTCTCGTGAGACTATCTGAGGATTGTGTGATACTGGATAAATATTGAAGCAATACCTAACCAGATATTCATAGATAATCTTCTGCAATGCTTTTTCCCGGTTCTGTTTTTCAGGTTCTCCACAACATTTTTGGTGCTAAGCAACAAATACTTAGTTTTGTTTCCATATGGCTGCATGGAGCTTGTTAGCATGTGTTTGTCTCCTCATAGTGCAATTATGCATGTATAGGAGAGGTGTGAGAATAAGGGAAAGTGTGAGTGTTGAAATCATAGTGAAGTTGTGATCTTTTAAGTCACCCTGTTTTGCATTTTTTTTACTGCGTATTAAGTAAACAGAGACAATACTCTCTGTATTTGAAGTTCAATGAAAATGAATAGTCTGTTACTGAAATCATGAAATCCAATTTCAAATAATTTTGAACACAAGGAAACAGTGGAAACCAACACTAAATTTCAATTTTCAGTGCAAAAAGGATTCTTGCTATTTAAGTGAAGGGAATACAGCTTGTCTTTAGAAGAATTGGGTACTCTGTCTGTCTTAAATTTTAGTGGTATAGAAACATCCCCTATAATATTCCCCAGAGTACTGTGACATTCACTGGATTATGAATACAGTATACCATCTTCTTATGTCTTTTTAGGTCAGTGCAGAATTTATAGCCCCTGCTATTCGAAGCCTGGCTGCTGCCAAAGAAAAATTTCAAAAATAATGCATTCATTGTCAGATAGGACCTTAAATTAACACAGAAAGATGTGGGAAACATGGAAGAAGGAGCTGCTCTAAAATGTCCTGCAAAATGAAGAAAATTGTTAAAATGGAACATAATTAGCATTGGTCAGAATGGCAAACAAAGTGTCCTTTTTCACAACTTCTAATCTAATTTAGTTCCTTGCAGTTAAGGAATACATTCGGTGTGGGTAGCTCAGTGCGTACCTGCAGTGCGAGCTGCAGTTTGAGCTGTGGGTGGCAGGAGCCCCAGGCAAGAGGCTGTGAACTGATGCTGATCGTTTGCACAACTAAGGGCACTGGGATCTGTGTGCTAGCGAGGTGAGGGACACTCAGAGACACAGCAGCAGCCGAGGGACACTCAGAGACACACTCAGCAGGAAGATCCCAGACTTTCATGCGTTTGGACTGTGAGGATATAAACCCCCATGATTTCCTTTGTTCAGGGTCCCTCCTTGGAGGTACCAGCTCAAGCTGTTGCAGCACCATGATTAAATTATTTTAAGGATGCAGAGGTCTGAGACTCTGCTATGGGAAACAGAGGATCAAAGTGGTCAGGAAACCTGGTCTAACTGTGTGAGAGTGGGGAACTGGGAGAGCCAAATGGGGCTCTTGTCAGGTAGCTGGAGGTGTCTGCCATGAAGGGATTTCTTTCCTAGCTGTGACAGTCTTGGGTAGTGGGAACGTAGGGTGCCTTCTGAGTGGTCAGACAGGGAAGTTTCCTTAACACATACATCTGTTTAAAGTACCTGGATGGATAAACTGAACATGGTCACATGTATTAATCCACATGGTCAGTTTGGTATCAATCATCAGACCATCTTAGGTTCCTCAAAAGAAGAGAAAAAAAAGAAGAAAGATTATATACAAGCCCAGAACAGTTCTGACACTACTGTGATTAGCTCAGCTTCCATGAACTTGGTTGAACTCTGCCTGTTTGCTGCAGCTTGGGATCTTGTCCTCTATATCTGTTCAGAAGTGAGACAGAAATCAATGATGTTATCAAAGCATAATTTGACCTGTGAAACAGCCTGTGATCTGGAACCAGAAAATATCTGAAGAGGAAGGCTGAGGATTATGAACAAGATTGAAAAGAATTTAGTTACATCACCAAATATTCAACAAACCTAACTCAGATTTTTAAAAGTAGGTCTAAAGTTCATCCAAGTAATGCTTACTGCACCAAATTAACTTTCACTTAACAGATTTCAAGATGATTGTTTTTTAAAATTTTCCATGGTTTCAAATTCATTACTTCATCTTTTTTGTCTAACTAATAGAAATGCTGGACCAGTAGGGTTAGATGTAAGGCTCTTTTGAAATGGCTATTGCTAATTTCCCAAAGTATCGGATGGCTGATGTCAGTATCCCGTGAGGTGGCATTGAGTATGACTGTGCATTTCTGCTCAGATAATTGAAAATTGACAATTTAGACATTTGTGGTTAATTTCCATGTAATTTAAATTCTGCAAGCAGTTCTTTCCTTTTCCCTTACTCTGATTTTTTTCTTCCACAAATTATACCAACATGGCCTATAAAGCACGAAAAGAATCAGTAAAATCAGATTGCATAGCAAGATCACTAACACATATCATGGCATTTCTCGATCTTTTACACTTTCATGATTAGAGGTTCTGTTTGTGTGTGCTAGTGAGTGGACCTTTTTAATTATACATCACTAATTTGACTTTCAAGTTGTTATCTCAGTTTTACATGGAAAAGAAATTTCTGTTTAGCAAGTGTCTCATCTGGCATGCATATCACAAATACTAGCTCAAAAGGTATTTAGTAAGATACCTAGCATTTCATATCTAGGTATCCTTTGCAATAATCACTGCCTTTGCCACGTTGTATTACAGTAAAATGCAGATGGAAAGAATCAGAGGTCTGGTTTAAATTATGTAAGTTGATTTTGGAATTCTGGGAACTGATAAGGAAGTAGGATTTTTCCCAATATTTGATTTGTGCTTCAATGTATTTCTTCATTATTAAATTGTTGCAGGTTCGTGGAAAAGCTTACAGGATGAGAATTCTCCTGATAGAGAGCAAGAGAAGATACATACCTAAGAAGAGGAAAGCTCTTACTATCTCATCCTGAGCTTATTGAAGCAGCATAAGTGTTAGAAGTCTAAATGCGGCATATCAGGAGCTCTATGTACTTGTCATATTCTGCCAATTAGAGTTAAAAGGATTGATTGACTGATTAAATGTGATCAGATTCAATCAAATGAACTGCTATTTATGTAGTATTTTTGACATATCTATGAACCATGAGAATAATGCATATCAACATATGAGTGGTGATTACCAGCAGAACTTAGGTATTGGCACCACTCTATCCTGAGTGGGCACAAACTGCATATATAGGCTATACAGTATAATGGTCTGCAAGCATGTTGCACACTAAAGGCAAGTTTTCTCCAAACAGTGCTTCCTTCCTGTACATTTTCTGTTGACATTCCTATTTCTTTTGTAGCTCTCTTTTTTTTTAATGTAGCTCACATAGAGAAAGTATATAAGGAAAACCTGTATGAAGGGGCAGCTGAAAATTCTAGCTGTTCTTATTATTATGATCTCAGTATGTTTTTTTGTAAAATATTGCTTTGTCTTTTTCTACTTTTCACTTCCATGTACCATACAATTACTACTTCTCAGATGGAATAAAAGGGAAGGCAAATTAACAGGAAAGGACACATTGTCAAGGGCCTTCAAAGGTCTTCTTTGGGCTAATTTAATTTTAGCCACTGAAGCCACTCAACACTGAGGATCAGATTTAGTCTTGATATATGGGAGTATGGTCTCATTTCCTTTGATTTCAGTAGGTTTTCTACTAAGTTTATTGCTCATCTTTTATCCAGGAAGACAATGTGTTAACTGTTCTTAATGAACATCTTACTGAACTTAGCTATTCAACAAATTATTATATTTGGTCTACTGACAAGGCAGCATTGTTCTCCATTTTTACTTTCCTTCCAGGATGAGTTCATGTGGGCAATGTGAATGTCCAGGTTTGTATGAATAGTAGTTCTTCCTTTTCTATTCAAAGAAAAATTAGTGTTCAGCCGAGGGAATGGTGAATTTCTGAGTTGATGTTCCCATGAGCCCTTATTTCTGCTGCTTGGCAGTGACTGGTAAGGAGATAAAGATTTAAAGTACCTTAAAATCAGGGTAAGTCCTTGATTTAGAGGAAGCACTACTTAGCAACAGCCAGTTGTCAGTGTGATTCTCATGATTTTCTCATGATTCTCATACTGAATCCAAGATAACAGCACTGGACTAGCTACTTAAAGAAAAACTATGTCTATCTTGTTCTGAAATCAGGATAATCAGGAGCATAACTATTGTATTAGGAAATAAAAATTAGATTATTTCCTAATGCATTAGATGTGATGTAATAATAGTAGTTAATAAATTCTAGTATTTTACAATTTTCTACTAGGGATATTAAGGATAAACCAATTTCTGTAATATCTAATCTCTAGCTTATTTTAGAATATGATTTCTTAGCAGAACATAGTAGCTATATATTATGGCCTGTATATGAATTATTATTATTATGCTGTCAAGGAATTATCCATGTGTACATCAAAGCCTGCAGACAGTGTGGAGAGTAACTGGAAAGTACTTCTATGAAATTGGTTTTGCCTATTTATTGTTTGTCTCTTGGGTATCCGATCACAATATTTGACACAGGAATCCCTTCATTTAAAAAAAACTAAACAGTAAAATAAAGATTTGAAAAATGGATGTGTGTTCATCTGCTTGAGATGTGATAATTATGACTTGCCTTATCATTCTGTGATGTTTCCCAGTGCATTGCATCTATTATCTGAATGTGTGTCATTTGTGTCTTTACATTGCAATGGCTTCAAGCAAAAGCACACACTGAAAAATACTTTTTCACTCTCTATTATTCCCTTTTGCTCTTTCATGCTGTCACTGTGCCTCTCTCTTCTGTCACACTCATTCACTCTCACTTTACTTTTCTTTCCTATTCTCTTTCTTGTTCAGTTACTCTGTGAGACTCTTTTCCCTCTCTGTCTTTTCTAAGCAGACCCTGAAAACACACACACATGCACACAAGTGGTCCTGCTCCTGAATATTCCAGCAAACTCATTGCTTGTGTTTCCACCACCTTTAGAATTTTATGGTGCTGCTAATTGGGTCCCAGGACTATACAAACCACTGAAAATAACAGCATGCCTGGGATCAGGAGAGGCTTGACCTTCAAAAAAAAAACCCACAAAAAACCCAACAAATTAGCAGTAGAGTTTTTGTAGAGTCAAAAGGAGAATATAAGGAGGAAAGCTGCAAGTTAGCCATTAAGATGCAAAGTGAATATCATGGTCTAACAAAAGGCTGAAAAGAGATACTTTTCTCATATTTTTACTGATTTAGTTGCTTAACAAATGATGCTTAATTGTGGAGATTCAAAGGAAAAATAAAAACATCTTGGTAATATTAATTTTCATCTCTGTATGATTAAATAAAATTGGTCAGTATTTAATCTTTTCTAAATTAAGTAGGTCCAGCTCTTATATGTTTAAAATTCAGCTAAAGCTCATTAATTTCAGATGAAAATTTGTTATTTACTCACATCAGTGAAATTTCCCTCAATTTCTCTGTGTATGCTTGGTCATCTAAACTCAATAAAATAGAAGTTGGGTAATACAGCAAAATTTTAAGGGTTTCTACTGAATGTGGAAATGTTGGTCTTCAGAAATATTTCTCGCTCGGGTTTTTGGCAGTGTAAGGCCTGTGGGCAGATGAAATATTTTTGTTCACTTGGCTCTTGCTGGAATACTTACCCAATGTTCAACCACAGTTCCTGAGCATGGGGTTTTAAATAGTTCTGAGTAGTATCCAACTGACTGAAACTGTCTTGCTGACAAGATCTGATACATATGTTTGGCATAAATGTAAAACTTTCCTAAGAAACAGTGCATTTCTTGCACTGTGACAACATGCAAATCTGGAAAGGTACATTTCTAGATAAATGAGTCTTTGCAACACAAGACTGAAAAATGCATTATGGCTGGAAAGCTTCACTTTTCAAGGATTGAGGCTCAGTGCAGTAATGAAACTTGGATAGCCTTCCATGGGCAGGCTTGATGTGAACTCCTACTAGTAACCAGTTGCACATATATAGATCAACTGAGGGACACTACCAGACGAGCTGGGGCACTTGGTATTTAGATATCTGTCAGTGGCTCTTACTAACTAATACAAATTAAGGAGTTTTTATCAGAAGATGGTGGCTTGGCACCATCAGCAAGACATTCAGTCAAGGATGACCTGTATATCAGTAAGAAATCCCAGCAAAATTCAGACATCTGACAATCAGATAAAGGAATTCAGTAGAGAAAGAGATATGGTTTGCAGGGATCAGGGGCTGGAAGGCAGCAATCCACAATATGCATGGAGTGTAAACTGTAGAGGAGATCTATGAGGACCCTTTGTGTCCAGTAAGGTAAAAATGTAAGGCAGAGACACTATTTGAGCCTGTCAGAAACTCACATATTGATGAAATTATCCAAAACAGTACCTATCCAATAGTGACAGGATTTCAAATCCATAAATTAAATACATATGGTAAACTGGCAACATCATGGCCTGGGAATTTTTGTTTGTTTGAATTAACACCTATCAAAAGATGAAATATTTTACTTTTTCCAAATTTCCTCATGATGAAACTAATAATCTGTTCTTTGTCTTGGTATTATTCTCACCTAGAAATACCAGGAAAATAATCTCTAAATGACTGTTGCTAAATATGGAAAAGCAATGACTAACCAAAAAAACCCCACAAACAAACAAACTAACCCACAAAATACATGAACATAGCATATATTTCTATCCCTTGCCCTAATCAGAACCCTAGGTGTCCAGTGTTTCACTTAGCTCCATGACTGTTTCAATAACAAAAAGCACAGACATGTTTCTAAGAAATGCAAAGAAGCAGAGAGAGCAGTGAATATCCATTTATTCTTTATAGAAGTAATTTAGTGGGAGTTGGAGGAAGAGGCATTTCCACAACTTAGAGGGAGCGTTTCAACACTCCAATAAATTTAAAAGAAAAAATAAAAATAGTTACAAGGGGCTGTCTAGACTCCTGAGATGTGATTTAATCATTGAAAAGCTTACCAGATTTTTAGTACCAGGAATGCTGTAAACAGGATCTTTGTATTAATTTGTTTTTAAGTAGAACGATATTAGCTTGGAAAAACACCTGGGTCAATAGTGACGCCTGCATCTCAAATTTAAAGTTCTTACATGTCATTATCTATAACAATATAAACATTTGAAAACATTTCCTTCAAACTATGTTGTTTTGTTTGTTTGTTTGTTTTTTGTGTAGATAAGGCCAAGAAGACTTATATTAATTATATATTATATATTTATTATACATTATATATTATATATTTTTTCATGCTGTGATTTTGCTATGTCTTTTCTTTCCAGTGGTAGAATGAAGTTCTCAGGAAAACAATTTTTAGTGGTATTGCTCCATCGAGAAAGAAAGGCAATGTTTTTAACTTAGATGCTACTTATTTGTACAGTTACATATTCAGAAAGAAAAAAAAAAGGTGCCTAATGTAGGCATTGGTGTGCATTTTGGTGGAGAGGGAACGCACTACCTAATTATCTTCTCTGCACTAGATGACAGATAATTAGTGCTGTTTAAGTGTTAGGCAACCTACAATCATTTTGTCAGTTTAATTTTTAAATTTTTGTTGGGTTCATTTTTTTTCTGGCATATATCTTCTTTATTTTGAATATAGGCAGATTGCAACTGAAAAAAAAAAGCATCAATGTGTAGTATTTCTTCCAGGTTAAGAAATAACTTTACTTTTTAACCTGCTTTAACATTTTAGATGCACCGCCGCTCCCACCCCAGACTTTTATTGTATTTTGCAGGAGATTAGAAGTCTGTATGACATAATGATTTTCTTTAGTCCAAATTGTGTTTTGGTAGAGCATCTCTAGAAATCTTTACTGAACATAATTAATATTGTTTCCATACAGTATTAGAGGTATCAGAATGACACTGTGATGGGCATAGATATAAGTCCAAACAGAGTGATGATGATGTACTACATAGCAAAAAAGTTCTGCTGTCAAACAAAATCTGTAGTAGAGGCTCATCAACCTGTGGCCAAGAAGCGGTGTATGAAGGGGGAAACAAAAGTAAATGAGAGAGAACTGGGTGGACAGTGGGCTGTATATTGTGAGGAATTTCGAGAATTCCAAAGTTGGTTTAATTTCAGTTGGGAACGAAACCATTAGAGACTGAAATTTAGTCACTTGAGGTAAAAATATTTTGATAGGGCATGCTGCTTCTCAGTATTTGAGAGTCCATGAACAGACAGAGAGCTTGGTCTCCTTTTGACATAAAGGCAGGAGACTGTGAAGTCCCTGTCTCTAAGGTAGGTACCAGATTTCTGGTGGTTGAACAGCAGCTTGCTTTGGAAAATTACTCCATATTGAGAAATTTGAATGCTAAGTAGCTTTGAAGATGAAGATTACTGTGGGCTTCCTGAGTGTTACCATATCATTCAATTACTATGTAGGCTGTGGATTGCTCCGGTACAGTAAATATCTAAAGGCCTTGTCAAGTCATGAATAAATATACAGGTAAGTAGAGAGTATCATTTGGTAAACCCTCCTGTATTCTGTATGATGCAAAATATGTGCATCTTCATCAAATATGAGTTTTAGGCAGAAAAAGGCATCTCAGCAAATGAGTAAATGCCAATATATTTTTAAGAATTTTCCAAATCAGCTTTGTAGAAAACCAATGACTGGGAGGTAGTCTAGAGAAAATAAAAGAAAAAACTAGGAGTTGTGAAAGCGGTGGTCTATTTACGGATGCATATCTGTTAAAGTTACTGATGCCCATTTGGCCATTAAAGTACTTTTAATGAAGTTTCTGTTTGTACAACTGATTACCCTAGAAAGTATAGTGTTAAGTAAATATAAGAGACATGAAAAAAGTACAGGAAACAATAAATTATTTAAAATGGATTGATCAGAATTTCTGCTCTATCTTTTTCACAGTGAGTGAGGTTTCATTTGCCCAGAGAAGTGGTGGATGCCTCATCCCTGGAACATTCAAGGTTAGGTTGGCTGGGGCTCTGTGCAACCTCATCTAGCCCCTGCTCACTGTAGAGGAGTTGACCTCTAAAGGTCCCTTCCAACCCAAACTATTCTATGATTTTATTATATGATGGAAAGTAAAATCTTGTGCTTCAGGATTTTACACAGTACTTGGTTATTATAATACTCACATGTCTGTTAAAATATTTTCCTGTACTTCTTTTATGTAGCTAGCCCCTGTTGACCTCAGGGTACTAAATGAGATGGTATGAAGACATAATCCTTTCTACCACTGCCATGAGGTCAAGAAAAAATTAAATATAGAGCTTAGTTAGAAGCTAATTAAGCTCTTGTCTGTCTTTTCCCTCAGGCTCTGATTCACTAAGAGCAGAATAGCCATTCAGGCAAATATGAGTAGATTATTGATTTGACTGAAATCAGTAGGCTTTGTGTTTAAAGTTAAGCACATATGTAAGGGGTTTCCTGAACTGTATCTTCAACTATATTTAAAAAAGCCAGCACTGTATCAAAACTCAAGTGTTTATGAATCTTAAAACTTCAGCAAAACATCTTCACAAACAAGTGTATCTTTTGCATCTAGAGAATCAAGTGCGAAAAGATCTTTAATGTTATAACATTTCCAGGTCATTTATCCTTCTTCTTGCAGCAATCTGCTGTCATTGTTTGGCAAGATTCCATGCCTTAATGATTTCTTCAAGTAATGCTCCTTTTCAACAAGGTTAGAGTAATCTCGTCAAAGAACTGAAATCATACTGCGTTTACAAGCCAAATAGTGCATAAAAATATTTGTAGATTAGATGACAATAAGGGTCTAATGCACCCTTACTGGGAAATGGATTGTAGATTATCTGCAAAGAGAGAGAGGCTCCCTATCTCTACCAATGTCATGCTGGAGTTCAAGGTGTCCAAATTTATTTTAGAATATGCTCCCCATTGATGATCTCAAAAATCAGAAACAAATCATAAATATATTCTACATTCAGTAACAAGGAGTACTGCTTCAAGATAGACTGGTCTGCTGAGTTTGGTTGTATTTCTCTGCACAGCAAATACTGGTGTCACACCTATAGTTTGTTTGGTCTTTGAATATGATTGTGCATATAATCACTGTAGAGAGCTGATGACAATATTAGCCTCCTGACCTGAGACCTGGGTCAATCTGTAATTAAAAAAAAGCACCATAAAGCAGTCAAAAAACTTCCCACCTGAGATATCAGTTAGCTTCACTTTCCCATTTGTCTTAACACCAGCTTTCAGGCTTGACTGCTTAGGAGACATGTAATATTTTAAGGACAAATATGATTCTCTTGAACATAGGTAGATGACCTTAGTGTTTTCAAACAAAACTAACAAACAAACAAACAAACAAACTGTTTTGGAAAATAAAGAAAGCAATGAAATAACAAGTAAAATTGTTCTGCCAAAGCTAAATGATTTCTAAATGTGGCAGTTGTTAAATACTTAGGGCCATGACAACATTTAAAGAACACAGTTATGACTTCAGTGTTCAGTTCGAAGAACTTCCAATGACTTCTATTAAAACATAGTTTATCTTATGCAGTTTGTGCAAAAAACAATTTGTAGATACTGAGTTGTTCAGACTTTATTAATCAAACCTTATTAAAAATTCTTTTGATGCTCATTTTCATGACTTGAAATTCAAATGATGTCATCATCCATGCCTTGACATAATTCCATGACTGCAGCAATGATAGAGGAGCTTATCAGAGGTCAATACTGAACAGCAACACTGCTGAGTTTCTGCCTAATCACTGCAATATGAGTGACCTCCTTCAGGTAATTAATAGATTAGAAAGAATAAGGTTCTGAGATTCATATAATATATAATTTATATAATAATTTCATGGAGAAAAAATATTGTCTCAAAATGAATTAAAATGAAAATTAAAGTTATTTCCAGAAGTCAGGATATTAGAATACATATTTCCCAAATTAATAAGAGGTATAAACTTATAGTATGACTACAGTCCAACAGAGCTTGCATTTTGAAGAACGCTTTTTGGAAAACGTTTTTGGATTATTTGTTTTGTTTTGGTTTTGTTTGGTTGGTTTTCATTTGTTTGTTTTGGTTTTTTAATAATTTTCAGAAAGGAGATTTTATTGAAGGAAAAGAATAAACCCCAAAATCTATATTAACACATTTAACTGAACCAATATATTATTTGTAAGTGCTTGTAATGAAAAAGTTCTTCTAAAATGACTTATATCAGGAACTTTGAAATTGCATTACATGCTTACTGGACTGTCAGTTTGTGCATTGATGCTTGAGTTGTGGCCTCTACCCCATATTTTAATCAATGACATATGACAGCTATAAGGTAAAAAAGTATTCTTGACAGCTGGAGAGTCGTCCAGATAAGACAGTAAATGTTAAGATCCAGGCTGTCTTTCCTTTTTCTGGACTACTTCTGACTCTCATTTTAAATAGAATTGATGAATATTTGATGTATTATCTGATTATGACATCTAAACAAAAAAAAAAGAACAGTATTAAAGCAACACAAGATGTGAGATTTGTGCTTGAATTTCTTCAGCCACATCTCTGTAATCTGGCAAGTTTTACAGCTGTCAAGTGGAATCCAAAATATGACAGGTAGCTCTTTCTAATGCAAGACATTGGAAACTGGCTTAAGATTTCTTAATGACAACACAAATGGAACAAGACTGGCATCTTTATCTGCATCAGTGAAAAATAAATAAATATATAAATCCATTTGCAACAACAGGTGACTCGTAAACACTAAAATCTTTTCCACTCCTCTAACAAAGAAAGACAAAAACATCTAGCCTGATTGATACAATTTCTTGCTTTTTATGTGAGCATGTCAACAGAAGCAGAAGATTTCAAGAAGAAAAGGGGAAATTACTTAAAAGAAGCCATTTTTTATTACCTATATTGTTGGGTTTTTTAAAACGTGTGTTGGGTTATCTTTTCTTTTTTTGAATAGCAGTCTTTGAGGATGGAAAATCATCCAGGATACACTCTGTGTTTGCAACCATATTAGCATGGAAAGGACAAAGTTTCATTGAAGAGTTAATGGAAGTAGAGGTACAAGAGCCATAAGGAACCAATAAGTTCCTGTAAGGAACCAGTGGATTGTGATTTTGTTATTAATATATTAAGACACCATCTTTTCCATTCCCTTCAGTCAGTCTTTGGTTTTAAGGGAATCATGGAATGGCTTCTGTGCTTAAATGTCTGATTCTGTTGTGGTGCTCAGTCCATTACACAGGAGATGGCTTTGCTGCAGCAGTTGTGCCTGAGCCCAGAAACAGCAGTGTGCCTCACACATCCACAGGAGACTGTTCATTCTCTCCTGCATGCCCACTCCTTTCTGGGTAGGAACAGACATTGGGAATAAGATTTCCTATTAGTCGACTACATTCAGAGGAGTCAGAGGGACCAGCTTCTTCTATTAGCTCCTCTGCTGTACCTGTCAAGGGACTGAGTTTCTTAGAATTGCTGCTGACCTGATGAAATTGGGGGTCGGGGATGGGGAGAAGGAAAGGATGGTGCCTCATGCATTCCTGTGAGTTTGAATCATACCAGCCTTATCAAACTGCAGTATGTTAATTTGGTGGGCCAGGCAGATCTGAAAAACAGGAAATTTACCTGAGGTGCTGTCTAGTAGTAATATGTGAAGCGTGGGTCTGAAAAAGCTGAGCTGCTCTCGATGTGAATGATTGAGCCATGCCTATGTGAGGCAGTGACTGCAGCAGGGAGCTGAACCTGGGTTAATCGAAACAGGGTACCTGTGCTCTGAGGTACATTAGCCATGGAGCGAGCAGGAGGATGTGAGGTGTAAATACTAGAGAACATGGAGATAAGGCCTTCTGAGACATTGCCATATGCACGTACTCGAATGCAGGCTATTAATAATGGCTGGAGTCCAAGAGCATACAGCATACTTAGATAAGTTAATTAACTACATAGATAGTACATGGTTGATGCTCAGTAGAAGGTTGATACCTGATAAAAGTAAACATGATATCATTAGGAATACAAGAAATGCATATAAGGGGAAAATGGATTTAAGTGTGATACAGTTTAAACACTATAAAAGCATAAGTGTTTGCACATGTATATGGCACTAGATTTCATATACTAGATCAGTGTATGAATATTCCTGCTGTGTGTCATTCTCCCTTAAGAAATGAAAACACCAGAGCAGTCAATCTAGTGCTTAATTGAGCTCTGGGGCTAAGCATATCTGGGTGAATCAAGTCAATTTGGATCAGAAGCATATTGTGGAGTAATCAATAGTAGCCGACTGATGAACATTCTCACACTGGCATACTAGTGTGTCTGAAAGAAGCAACCACTGTACTTTGAAATTACAGTTCTGAGACAATATTTTAGATGAAATGAGGGAGTCTCATGTGTGGGGTTGGCCCTTGCAAAGGCAAGAGTGTCCACTGAGAGCAAGGACACCCACTGGCCACTGCGACATTCAGAAATACTTTGAGATAAAAAAGGACAAAATTAAGTGACTGAAAGGAAAATATTCATATGTATGTATCTGATTTACAGGAACAAATGGTAAAGGATCCAGCATATACCAGATCCGTATACCTTTTCATCCATTGAAACAGGTCTCTTAAAAGAAAGAAAGAAAGCATGGTGTCCCACAAACTGTTGATCATATACACAATTAAAGAATCTACTGAAAAATTTCTTTTTTAAGAAAAGTAATAGATATGAAAGAAAAAGACACTTTTGGATAAATTAAAGAAAAATATAGCTTTGGAGAATTCAAGCAAACTATATTTTAGTGAGAACCAGAATTAAAAGAATCTCTATATATTCCTTGGGAACGTGTGTTTTTCAGAATGACTATCGGGAGAGCAAGATTTGCCTATACTTACACCAAATGATTTGATGTATTGATACCGACATGGAGAGAAAAAGGTGGCAAAACAAATCTTCAGGGTAAAGTCTAACAGCACACTAAGAGGGAGATTTTCCTAATTTCTTAATTGCACCTGTTAGATATAGAGTTGGACTTACACGATCAATTGGTAGAAAGCCTAAGGATCTCCAAGTCGACTGTAGATTCCGAATGAAGATTAAAAAAATATGAAATTGATAAGAATGTGTTTGCCATCATCTCAAAATATGAAAGACGAAGACTTGTAGTATGAGGAAAAGGCATTACTAGAACATGTTGAAGGGAAATTCTATCGGGAAATATCTGAAGGTATACCCTGTACATGTATGTCAGCTCTGTACTCTGTGAAAAAAATTAGTCAGCTACCCACAGACCATAAAATGAAATTTTTATGACTTGCCTTAGTAATGTACTAAAATACTGTTTGCATCAGCTGATTGTGACTTGGGGCTGAATCTGCCTGATTCTTGTGATAATTCTGGGCATCAGAGAATCTTTAAATAGCTGTAGAGAAAATTGGTAGAGGCAAACCCTGTGCAGAGGAGAAGCTTTGAATAATCTTTTCAGGTTTAAAGAACAGGAAACCTATCTCAGTTGTCATCTCACATAGTGGATTCTGTGTTTTTTAGTTCATGGTGCAGAGGGGAAATAGCTATATTGCCTAAATGACTAGCTGCTAGTAACTGATTAAAATACTATTTTTACCACTTATAGTGGAAGAATTGATTGACCATAAGGGAAAGTAAGTACTATTAATCAAAACAGGAGTTATGTCAGCCAGAGAAAGGGTCCTGTACTATGGGATGCACAAGTTGGAATATGTGCACACAAAGGGCATTCACAAACACAGGGTTTAGTGAAATGTATTAAGCATGTGACTTCAACAGTGACAGACACTGTGTCCTTTCTGTGCAAATAAGATTGTTAACCACTTAGACTGCATGTGATAGAAATATGGTAGAGGGGTGATAATCAATGGAATAGTATTTGGTGTGCTGTAAGAAACAGGGATATATATGAGAGGGCTACGTCTATGGTTTATGTCTGCTGGATAGCTGTGTGCTCTCTTCAAGTTGTTGGTATATCAGTGTTGTTTTTTGCCTTGTAGAATTAAGTGGGATACAGAATAATTGTGAGTGAATGAAGCTGAAGTATTCTGCTGTTTAGAAGGGTCATATCTAAAACAGATTTAAAGGCGGACAGGTATATGCAGATGTATTTCTGGATGTTAATATTGGGACTAAGTCCCTGGATGCCAGCAGGAGTTTGTAAATGTATGTAATGAAGACAGATCCTAGAAGATATGCTGGATACAGTGTATTTGTGCTTCTTTGGAACTAGATACAGAATAAAGTGTGATATTAGAGTACAAGAGATGTAGTCCTAAGTGGCAATAGGATAGTGAGGAGCCATGCTGGGCTAAGGGAACTTTGGTCAGTTATCATTAATGTGACTGAAGTGTAGTGTTGTATTTTCAAAGTCCTTACTACAATAAAAATAGTTGGAACAACTTCTGATTTTTAAGGACTTCGATGATAGAATGTAATGTGATCTTTGTAAGCTTACTTTGGCAAGTTAGAAACAAGAAATGGGCTTGGCTGTTTTTGCTACAGTGACTTGCAATTCCTGTCATAAAGGTAGTTTGCCCTCAGAGTAATAAATGTAATATTAGAACACTCCAAACAATTTTTTATTGTTTCGATATTTCCTATTTTACACAGGAAATAAGATAATTGGGTCTGTGAAGTTAGGGCAATTCATCCCCATTGTATCCAGCAAAATGTTATCATTTGGTAACTTCTGAGAAACTGACTTGTAATTCTACATTATTTCTATAAGGAAAATAATTTAAAGTTATTAAAATAAAATAAATGTTCTTTAGCTTGGCCACTTAAGAAGTTTCCCATAAAATACCTCAAATTACTTTTAGTGGATCTTTTTGTTTTTAATAGAGGAAGAATGGAGTTACAGATGAGAAATTATATGGATATGATCACAAGAGCATTTATTTTCTTATAATTCTACTGCAGATTTTAGTGTATGAGTCTAGATGTCACCTAACCTCTCTAAATGTCAGTTTATCCAAGAAAGGTACGGAGTTTTCATTTCTCTGCCTGGTAGAAGTACTTCTTGCTGTCAGTATAATTAAATACATGCAAATGTATAACAAATGTTATTAATTTGAATTAGAATACATGTGATTTATAACCAAAAGCAGAGTCAGGAATGGTGGATTAGCCAGTTGGCTGAGATTTTGGGAAGGGTGGTTTTAAAGAGGGCAAGGAAAAATGATCACAGAATGTTTAAAGTTGGAAGGGACATGGATCAGTGACACAGTGGGTCATCTTCTCCAACCTCCCTGCTCAAGCAGGGTCATTCTAGAGCACATTGCACAGGATTGCATCTGATAATGATACTCTGAAGTACTAGGACTAGTGAGATTGTCCGTGGTTTTGTGTAAAATTGAAACATTGTTTAACTGAACTGAAGTGTGAAAATTACTCTGGAATGTGGAAATAGTTCAGAAAATACATACAAGTTAAAAGATTAGGATACTGAAAGAGATGTTATCTCTGTTACAGTAAATCTGATTCAGAACATCTCAGTTTGCACATAGGGACTTAATTGGTAAGTTCTATCTATAAAAAAATGTATAAATACAAAACTCTTCAGTGCTTATGGCACTAAATCCCACTCTCTTTTGTGAAGTAAAGCTGTTACTGGATTCTACAGCAAGTATATTTGTATTTGAAGTTAGAATCTTGAGCAGAAAAACTGCTTTTCTTATTTATTCTTTCCAGGCTAATTAGAGACACAATACTCTCATAGTTTCATAAGAAAATTCCTTGCTGCCTCAGTGGGACTTCTAGTTAAAAATGCATGCAAAATAAGCTCTACAGTTAATTAAAAAAAAAAAAAAGAAAAAAGTTCACATTTCTTTGGAATTGGCTAGCTACACTGAGCTCTTTAAATGATTTAATTTTGGTAGCATCTGCATTGTGATGGAGTCTGACAGCACAACAGGTGTATCCAGAGGAGCAACAGCAAAGACCTCAAACAGGAAAAATAAACAGAAATGCTAATAAATAAAAGGTAAGTCTTCCAGCTGTGTGGTGATCATCTATCTCAAAAGATAGATGGGCCATTTTCATCCATTAATTCCCACATATCATAATAAGTCATGAGTATTTATTTTGGAGCACTTCTGTAGAAATGTGCAGAAACTGCAGAGCCCCTAACAGCCACGTGTACAAACTCATGAAGGTAGCTGACACATGACCCCATCAGAAAAAGTATAGAGATGCTTTCTGAAGAAACAGAGAGATTGTCAATTGTGCCACCATTCCCCATCCCTTGATTCCTCCAGCAAAGTAAGACAAAATCATTTAAAGCAGAATGAGACATAGGTTTTATTGTAAAGAAACAAAGTTAAACTGGGAACAATGACAAAAAATGTCAGTGTGAAGGGGGATTATGATAACCTTGACTCACAGAGAAATGATCTTCCTTTTGCCCTTTTGACTGTCTAACATGTAACAAGATGTTTTGGAATTGGGTGGGAGGAAAATGAATATATGTTCTGTCTATTATTATTTGCAATTAATTTTTTTTGAGATGTATAATCCTGTAGAATCTTTTTACTAAGTACATTACTGTTATCAAATCCTAGATGGACACATTTTATTTTTGTAAAGAGTACAGAAATGATAGAAGGAAGACTTTCCCTTGGTCAAGGACTTAATTTTGGTAGTGTCTGCATTGTGATGGACAGTCTGACAGCACAACAGATGTATCCTATGCAATTTGGCATCTGCAAGTCTGTGGTCTCTGATTCTCAGCACCCACAAGGGCTGAAGGGGCTGGCGGACACCATAGCGAGGCAGCTCATGCTCTCTTTGAAAGGTCATGGCCATCTGGAGAGGTGCCTGAGGACTGGAAGAAAAAAATATCACCTCTTCAAAAAGGACAAGAAGGAGGACCCAGAGAACTACTAGCCAGTCAGCCTCAATCCCTGGAAAGGTGATGGAGTGCCTCATTCTGGAGGTCATCTCTATCCAAGGTGTCTTGGATAACAAGAAGGTGGACCAGGCCAGCATGGATTCACTAAAGGTAAGTTATGCTTAACCAACCTGATTGCCTTCTATGATGAGACAACTTGGATGAATGAGGGGTGAGCAGCGAATATTGTCTACCTTGACTTCAGCAAGGCTTTCCACAATACCTCTCACAACGTCCTCATAGATGAACTCAGGAAGTGTAGACTGGATGAGTGGACAATGAGGTGGATGGCAGATCCCAGAGGGTCATAGTCAGTGGCACAGGGTTTAGCTGGAGGCCTGTCACTAGCGGTGTCCCTCTGAGGGACCCTCTGGGTCAATACTGAGCCCAGCGTTGTTTAACTTACTCGTCTTGGATGAAGGGACAGATGCCTCCTCAGCAAGTTTGCTGATGACGTAAAGCTGGGAGGAGTGGCCAATACTCCAAAGGGCTGTGCAGCCCTTCAGAAGGACCTCAACAGGTTGGAGAGATGGGCAGAGAAGAAGCAGCTAAATTTCAACAAAGGCATGTGCAGGGTCCTGCACCTGAAGAAGAATAAACCCAGGCACAAAGGCAGGCTGGGGGATGACCTTCTGGGGAAGCAGCTCTGCAGAGAAGGATTTAGGGGTCCTGTTGGACACCAAGCTGTCCATGAGCCAGGTGGGTGTCCTGGGAGCCAAGAAGGCCAAAGGAATCCTGGGGTGCACTAGGAAGAGCATTGCCAGCAGGTCAAGGGAGCTGATCCTGCCCCTCTAGTCAGCCCTGGTGAGGCACATCTGGAGTGCTGGGGTCCCCAGTACAACAGGGCTTTGGAGCTCCTGGAGTGGATTCAGTGGAGGGCTACAAAGATCATATAAGGAATGGAGCATCTCTCTTACAAAGAAAGCCTGAGAGCTGGGCCTATTCAGCCTGAAGTGACTGAGAAGGGACCTCCTCAATACCTGAAAGTATCTATGGAGAAGGTATTAAGAGGATTGATCCAGGCTCTGCTTGGTTGATGGTGCCAAGCAACGGGACTGGATGCAATTCTGTGCTCTGGGATGACTCTGCTTGAACAGGGAGGTTGGACGAGATGACCCACTGTGATCCTGTTCACTGTTACTTATTTTGTTACTCTGTGATTCTACTTTGGTGAAGGAAATATATCTACCTGGATGGCTCCTAATGCCATGCACTCTGGAAGAAAAAGTGTTTTCCAATGGATAGCCACAAAACCACAGCTATAAAGAAAAACAGAAGGGTAGCTGTAGTCAGTGACTCCCTTCTGAGGAGAACTGAGGCCCCTATATGTTGACCAGACCCATCCCACAGGGAGCTCTGCTGCCTTCCTGGGGCCCGGGTGAGGGATATTAGTAGGAGACTCCCTGAGCTAATTCGGCCCTCAGATTATTATCCACTGTTGGTAGTTCAGGCTGGCAGTGATGACATTAATGGAAGAAGTACGATGGTGATTAAAAAGGATTTCAAGGCGCTGGGTCGATTAGTTAATGGGACAGGAGCACAGGTGGTGTTCGCCTCAGTTCCTGCCGTAGCAGGGATGAATGAGGAGAGGAGTAGGAAAACCCACCTCATCAATACGTGGCTAAATGATTGGTGTCACTGGCAGAATTTTTTTTTTTTTTTTTACCATAGGACAAATTCCACAGTACCTAGCCTCCCCAAATCCGACGGGTTTCATCTATCCAGCAAGAGCAAAAGGACAATAGCCCGTAAGTTGGCAGGGCTGATCAGAAGGCTTTAAACTAGGTTTGAAGGGGTAAGGGATTGAAACTGGGATCTCCAGCGATGAGCCTAAGGGTGGAAAGCCGAGATCACAAGTGAAACCAGCAGCCCAGCCGCAGTGGAAGTACACCAATGCACGCAGTGTGGGTAACAAACAGGAGGAGCTGGAAGCCATTGTGCAGCAGGAAAGCTGTGATGTAGTCACCATCTCGGAAATGTGGTGGGATAAGTGGCATGACTGGAGTGCTGCCATGGATGGCTACAAGCTCTTCAGAAGGGACAGGCAAGGTAGGAGAGGTGGAGGAGTGGTTCTGTATGTTAGAGAATCTCTTCACTCTGTTCTACTCTGTAGAACTTGAAGTCAGTAACAATAAGGTTGAATGGATCAGAATTTCAGGGAAGGCCAACAAGGCTGATATCCTGGTGGGAATCTGTTACAGACCACCCAATGAGGATGATGAGGGTGACGAATTATTCTACAGGCAGCTGGTGGTTTTTTCAAAATCTGCAGCCCTTGTTCTCATGGGTGGCTTTAACCTGCCAGATGTCTCCTGGGAACTCCACATAGTGGAGAAGAGGCAGTCTGGGAGATTCCTGGAGTGTATGGGGGATAATTTCCTGCTCCAGCTGGTAAATGAGCCTACCAGAGATGGGGCCCCACTAGACCTTCTGTTCAGAAACAGAGAGGGCCTGGTGGGAGATGAGGTGGTCAGAGACCATCTGGGGCACAGGGACCACAAAACAATAGAGTTTTCAATACTCAGGGGTGCAAGGAGGGCCATCAATAAAACCTCTACACTGGACTTCCAGAGGGCAGATTTTTGCCTGTTCAGAAGATTGGTCCAGAGCATACCCTGGGAAACCACCCTTGAAAACAAAGGGGTCCAGGAAGGATGGACATGCTTCAAGAAGGCAGTCTTGAAAGCACAAGAGAAGGCTGCCCCAGTGTGCCGAAAGGCAAGCTGATGGGGAAGACAACCGATCTGGCTTAACAGGAAGATTTTAAAGGATATTAGGGTAAAAAAAGAGAACCTACCGATTATGGAAGAAAGGGCTGGATACTCAGGAAGAGTTTAGGAATTGTACAAAGAAAATCAGAGAGACGAAGGCAAAACTCAAACTTGATCTTGCCACTTCCGTTAGGGATAATAAAAAGTCTTTCTATAGATACGTCAATAGAAAAAGGAGGGACAAAGAAAACCTGCATTCTTTATTGGACATGGGTAGGAACATAGTTATCAAAGATGAGGACAAGGCTGAGGTATTTAACACCTTCTTTATCTCAGTTTTCAAGAGTAAGACAGGTTGTCCTGAGGACAGCTGGCTTCTGGAGCTTGTAGACAGGGATAAGAAGCTGAATAGCCCCCCTGTAATCCAGGAAGGAACAGTTAGTGACCTGCTGAGCCACTTGGATCCTCACAAGCAGCTGATGAGGGAGCTGGCAGAAGAGCTCACCGAGCTGCTCTCCATCATTTACCAACAGTCCTGGCTCTCTGGGGAGGTCCCAGATGATTGGAAGTTGGTAAATGTCACACCAATCCACAAAAAGGGCTGGAAGGAGGACCCGGGAAACTACAGACCTGTCAGCCTGACCTCAGTGCCTGGCAAGGTTATGGAGCAGATCATCCTAAGTGCAATCCCGCAGCACCTACAGGATGGACAAGGGATCAGAGCCAGCCAGCACAGGTTTAGGAAGGGCAGGTCCTGTCCGATCAACCTGATCTCCTTTTATGTTCAGGTGACCAGTCTGGTGGATGAGGGGAAGGCTGTGGGTGTTTCTACCTGCACTCCATCAAAGCCTTTGTCACTGTCTCCCATAATATACTCCCGGAAAAGCTGCAGCCCACGGCTTGGACAGGGGCATTCTGTGCTGGGTCAGGAAGTGGCTGGAGGGCCGGGCCCAGAGAGTGCTGGTGAACGGGGCTGATCCAGCTGGCGGCCGGTCACCAGTGGTGTCCCC
>JAYRBT010000093.1:15377193-15396189 GCA_036023395.1 Myiotriccus ornatus
AGTTATGAGAAAAGACCCAAACTCCTCCCTCTAAGCAATTATAAATCCAAAATTAAGAGGCTCTGATTGAAGGAAAACAAATTATGGAAAAGGAAAAATAACAGCCCTTTATTAAAGGTATGTGTGTATTGGCAGAAACAATGGAAAAAAAACCCCAGATGAAACAACCAAACAGTACTCCTATACCGACAGATAATCCCCTTCAAAACAAACCAATAAACAAGCAAAGGAAAAGGAAGTAAACAGTTCAGTTGGCGCCCTTTGGTGCAATTTCAACCACAGTCAACAGGGGGCTCCGTTGGGTCACTGGACATGCAGAGCTTGTAATGTCTTGTGCCAGTCACCAGGTGGTGCTGTTGGATCACGGGAGATGCAGAGCCTGAAGTTCTTTATGCTGACCAGTAGGGGGCACTGTGGAATCACTGGTTGTTGCCATGTGGGGTAACACCCTCCGGGGTGTGTTAGAGAAACTGAAAAAATGGTTTTCCCTCCCTTTCCCACACACTGGGAAAGGCGAGAGGGGGAGGGGGAAGAGAACAACAACAAAAAGAAAAATCCTCCCCAATGGAAAAAAAAAACAAACCAGACTCACTCTGTTTGGCTGGTCAAATTGTGCAGCACAGTCCTCTCTCTCCCCCTGATGTGCACAAGGACCCCTGCCAGGAAAAGAAACAAACGGGAACGGGGAAGGGGAAAAAACTTCCAGAAAAACAGCTCCTCTCTGATGAAAAATCCAAGCAGGATCCGTAGCTGGCAAGCTGGCCGAGAACAACAGGAATCACCGACTTCCACTCCGGCCTTGTTCCAGCCTCTGCAGCCAGCCCAAAATACTCCTCCCCCCCATTTCCAAGGTGACAAGAGAAAAAAGTAAAGAGGAGCTCGTCATCCCCCCGTTTCCTAGGAGACAGGATTCTGAGCAATTAACCAGAGAGCCTGTTCCTTTGTGTCCCTTAACTGCTCACTTAAGATACCTGCACACAGTGGGCAGGGGGAATGGAAAAATTCCTACTTAGTTTCTAGGAACCAGCAAAACCATGACACATTCCAAAGTTTTTAGACAGTCCTCCTTTGTAGAATATAAGGTCAGACAAGTTGGAGCTATTGGTGACACTTCTTCTGGCTATAAATAATCTGTCCCTCCCTGCCTTTGCTTTTAAAACTTACTTTATTGCAGATAGCAACTGGATGAAACTCATTGTCCCTTCAGAGACTGGTCTTTTTCCAAATGTCTTCTTTCTTGAAAAGGAATGGTGTTTTCTCTGTATAAGTCAGGAAACTAGTATGCATGTATCGCTTCCCACGTCTTATGTATGATCATGAACTTTTCAGTGACTCTTTTGTGACCTTTATTCTGTGGTGATGTTTTCTGCTTTTCACATGCAGCTATCCTTACTGTGTTTTTATAATCAGTGAAGAAGTCAAATAGAAAAAAATTGTCCTCAGTTCCCCATGCAAAGGAAAATGTCATCTCTGCAGTGAGTTCTTCCTCCAGCAGGAAGTGAAAATCACCAGTTGTGACTGAGGATTCTTGAAAGATTCAGTTTCAGTCCAGGTGCTTTTCTAGGACTTTTCTGAATATGTCTTCAGCACGCATGTTTTTTCAACTGTTTTATTCCAGCTTAATATCACTGACCTCCTTGAATTTTCCCATATTTACAAAGATGGAAGACTGAAATCAGGCCTGTGTGGTGCATAACCATTTATCTTTAACTTTTTTTTTCCCTGTTTGTTTTATAAATTATTTTTATTATAAAGCAGAACTGTTGAAATCATCTGCTTTTATTTATGAAGACAGCTCTGAATTCTTTGGAAATGAAAAATAAAGTTATTTTAAAAGCACATTAGAATGTTTCTAGACTGAAAAGGAAAAACAAAATCCTCAGTAAGGAGTTTCTGCTTTTTATCAACAGATTTACTTCTTCAATTCTTGTTCTTTCAATTCAGCCCTGAATCTGCAAGGGATTCACTACAGAAATTCTTAATTTGGTTAATTTCTTAGTTTAAATATACAAGCATTTTATTTAGTTACATGACCTTAAAAATATTTTAATGTTGGGGTGAGCAGCGAGTTCCGCCAAGCCCCTGATGAAAGATACAGAGGTGAAGGATTTTGACTTAGACACTTTGGGGCCGATTCCCTGGGAAAAGCAGGGACCGTGGAGGACTTGAAAAGGTGCCAGACCTGACCAGTAAGGAAAGAATGTAAATATGGAATGAACATCCAATTATATGTGAAGGCTTTTAATAAATTATAGATAGAAGAGCTAATAATAGTAATGGTATGTAAGGTTCTGTTAACAGTGTGAGTGCAGATGTGTGAGAATAAGAAGTAATATACTGGACGAAGCAATAAAAGCTGACTGTCGGCCATCATCATAAAGGTGCCTAGTTTTATTTCTTGGCTGTCTTCAACAACAACTGGTGACACCCGAGTGTTATGGACCACGAGGGATCACAACATTATACTGATGAGACTCCTACCTAGGAGACGGATTGGATTTGATCCTCATCGAGGGATCAGAATAATTCCTGGAGAGGAATTAAAACCTCAGGTCGAGGTGCAGTGAGGACGGTGCTCGGTGTAGCAGAGAGCATCAGGGCGCTGTGAAGGGTCGGGACCCATTTTTTCTTGACACCTCAGGCAGGTGAGCCACCGAGGACTTTAGGGACACAATGGGACCAGTTAGAGTCCAAATGAATAGCACATAGTTAATGCTTGAAATGCGCTGCTTCGACAGGGTAATGATGATGGCTGCTCGCGACGTGAAATTCAAAGAAACGGCGGCGGCTCTGCACGGTGCTTCCAGCGACACAGGGCGGGGGGCAGCGCGAAGCGGCAGCAACTGCGCTACAAGGACTTGCGGTGCGGTGCGACGCGGCTCTGTGGAGCCGAGCTGGGGCCAGGGCCGCCCGAGATCATGACTGAAACTGCCCCTTCCCCCCACCCCCCTTCTTCATCTGCAATGTCTGCTGAAGACAAGCTGAGGCAGGGAGGTAAGGCAAGCTGGAGGGCTAGTGAGAAAACACAGGGAGGCAGAAGCCGAAAGCCTCCCCCCTCCCTTCCCCGACACCACGCTACAAAGGAGAGCAGTTGAACAAGATAATGCCGATGTAAACACGGTCGCTATGACAACCTTTCGCTCTGGAATTCCATAAAAGCCTGCCCACAACATTCTTTGAACTTTAACAATGTTTATGAAGGACTTATATGTTTTAAATTGAACAAGAGGCAAAAATATGTTTGCTTTGCAATTTATAATCTCATCAAAACAGTAACTTAAAGATCGAAGAAACACAGAGTTAAATATTGTTACTCTAAGAGTGACAGGAGCTCCCTAGGACCTTTGCTGCTGCTGTGAGAGTTGAAAGGACATCTTACTGAGCAGTGCCAATCCAGGTTTGCTTTCCAAGGACAGCCACTGGGGATGTGGTCACCTTTGGTAAACAAGACAAAAAGCAATCAGCGGAACGCACCACAATGGCAGGCGGAGTGGATGTGGTGCCAAAGCTGAGCCTGTCTTTCCCCCCCTACCCCGTGCCCCATGCAGTCCCACTGCAAAATTACCTGACTCTCTCATCTGTTTCTGCCATGATACCCTCTTAAAACTGACTGAACTATTAATAATAACAATTTGTAAGCTTTTTATCAACAGTAAAAAACACCTAGAAAAGCAGATGGACAACAACCAAGAATTAACTACATCCCAGACACTGGGGACACCTTAAAATGACTTGTCACCATGCCAGTCTCCTGACAGCGAAAATACAAGGAGAAACAAAACAAACAAACAAACAAAAACCAAACGAAAAACAAACCAAATCAAAACAAAAAAAAAGGTGGGGCTTGTGGTTGAGCAAAGAGAATTTCCATGTCCGTGACTGGTGGTGCTGTTCACTGAATTTGTCACAGTCGACAGAGAAGTGGAACTTGCTTAGGAATAGTTAAGAGTAATTTAGGAGATCTGCTAATTTGATACTGGTCCTAGTTACTGTGATCCTGTAATTGCAAATTACACCTTCCTTCTTTTCTTTTCCCTCTTCCTGGCATTACGTTAAGGTACATTTCATTTGGGAATTTAAAGTGTACAGACATTATTTTCTTGTGTTCTTTCACTTCACCTGACATTGTTTCTGTTATGCTGCCTAGAAAACTCAAATTACTACAAGATGCAAAAATGCAGAAGTTACTCACCAGTATTATATCCTTGAGTTCCTTAGCTTTTGGTATTCTCAATCAAAACTAACTCACTCATAGAACAAATTATTGTCAAGAGAGAATTTTATACACCAAATATATTTAAAAAAAAAAAAAGAGGGGAGGAGAATATGCATGTGCATACACGGGTACTGGATCAGAAATGGATCTCATTTAGGTCTGTTAAGCCTTATATTCCTTGTATTGATTCCTCTTCAGGACAGGTGCAGTTGTTGAACATGGCTACCAGAGACGGCAGACTGAGAAGCACACAGCCAGTAATACTTGGGATCTGAGATGTGTGGTTGAAATGCAAAAATATAATAAAAATTCTAGCTATGTGTGAGTGAGGAGTGATTGAGGTGGTCACCTACTGTGTGACTGAAAAAAGCTGTATGAGTGAGAAAAGCTGTGTAGACATCTATGTATATGGACTTAAAAAATACTTTACGAGCGCCAAGATTTTAAGAGGATATATTATATGAATTTGATTATAGTAAGTTGATGCATGCTAGCCTTCGAAGATAGGAAGCAAGAATCAAAGAGTTGCAGGTTAATGCTGGTCAGGACTGGCTAAATAGTCTGTTTAGTAGATGAGAACTATCAAGATGGCTTTTGTCTATAGTCAAAACAAGGTTGCTTGTGTTGCTTATATTGTAGTTGTGCTACTGATGTTGCCATGTTTGGTGTCGTGTTTGCAAAGGATGACCTAGGCAATTTTTGTGGCACAAATACAAAAAGGGGGAATTGTTGGGATGAGCAGTGGGTTCTGCCGAGCCCCTGATGAAAGATATAGAGGTGAAGGATTTCGACTTAGACACTTTGGGGCCGATTCCCTGGGAAAAGCAGGGACCGTGGAGGACTTGAAAAGGTGCCAGACTTGACCAGTAAGGAAAGAATGTAAATATGGAATGAACATCCAATTATATGTGAAGGCTTTTAATAAATTATAGATAGAAGAGCTAATAACAGTAATGGTATGTAAGGTTCTGTTAACAGTGTGAGTGCAGATGTGTGAGAATAAGAAGTAATATACTGGATGAAGCAATAAAAGCTGACTGTTGGCCATCATCATAAAGGTGCCTAGTTTTATTTCTTGGTCGTTCTCAACAACCTTTTAATATTGCAAAAGATATTGTATATGAAGGACATTAAATATCGCTATTGCAATATTTTTTTCCTCCTTTGTATTTAGCTGTGTTTTAATCTGCTTGTTTGGTTAACTGATGAGACTACAAGTAGACAGAGTAATGTCAATTATCCTATGGATTCTTTTATTACTACTTTTGGCTCTGCCTTGACAAGGAGGCAGAGAAAAAAAAAATGAAGAGAAAGTTAAACACTTCTGCTAAAGCAATGATGAACAACAGTGATATAGTTCAATTATGGCACTTCTGGCAGGGGACAAAACTACTAAGTATGGAAACGAGAATGACATGAACAAGCAAGAGTATAATAGGTGCTTGTAAAGAAGATAAGGGCAATGATCCCATGAATTCAAATTTAAGTTTCTTCTTAAATTTCTGTAAAGTGAGATCTCCGTGGTGGGTACCTAGCAGAGCATTAGCATTCTCTTTTATTAAAAACTGTAAGGAGGGAGAAATTTGCTCATATAAATTTTGGGGATTAATTCCAAGACTTTGAATTTATTAATTTATTTATTTTCCAGTTTAGATCTTTCATGATAGTTTTATACAGTAGCATAAGTTGCAGCAGGGAATTCTGGCTGTTCAGTTTATTTTCTTTTCTCAGCATTAATAAGCAGTGTGTTTAAGAACAAGGCAGCCTCTTGTCCTTTCTGTAGTACTTAGGATTTTGCTGCTGTTAAGTGTAAATTGGCAGAAAGGCTGCCTGCATTTACTGAAAGAAAAAAAAAATAGCTGACAGTGCCATCCTGCTCTGCAGCCTCATATTTGTTTAGAATTTGTTCAACTATTACTTTCAACAAGAACTTGAATATCAGAGCTATTTATACAGGGATTTTCAGTGATCTGTTGAAAAGATATGAATTTTGCAGTTCACCCTTTGCTTTTCGCAGAGCTGCTTCAGACCAAATCATTTCGTAGAGATGTCTGTTCCTCCTGCCCCCCTGCCCCAATTCCTCTGAGAGATGTAATGTATGCTTGCAGAGGTAAACATTTCACATTCTATCAGCAAAGCTCTCTTATCCCATATTAGTATAGGAGACACAGGGTAGGGCCTTGTTAAGATGATTATCTGGGATCTACAGAATTTGCTTCTGGGTGTGAGATAAACTAACAAAAGGGGAATTTTACAGAATGTACTTACAAAACTCCTCATATCTCATCTAAGAGACATACAACACAGAAACGATAATCCTTTGACGATAGATCAATTTGTCCTCTCCTCTATGAAGGGCCCCTTAGCTGTATCAGCAATGAAATACTTCGTAGCATAAAAAAGCTCTATGCTGATTGGGGGGAACAGAAGAATTTGGGATGGAGCAGGATAAAGCTAAAGAAATCACTGTTGGCTGGTTGTTTGTGGGTTTATTTGTTGTTGTTTTGTTTTTTGTTTCTTTGGGGATTGTTTACCTCTTATAAGACCAGGGGCTAAGGTGGGAGCAAGTGGGAGGGGAGGTAAGATTATTCAGTCTATCTCATTTCTGTTTTGTCTGGCACCACCATATACACTAAAACCTCAACACTGTATTCAAACATTTTATCATCTGTTTGTTCCTTATGTATTTAAATAACTGCTTGCTCTCAGATTCCCATTCCCACCTATGTGGCTCCCAGAAGAAACTGATTGCTTCTTGAGTATGTAAAAAATTACAATAATGCCAGTTATACTAAGTTATGCCTTTATGTAGACCCAATGTTAGCAGAACATCTATTTGTTAAAGGTTGTGTTAAAAAGTATTTGGGGAATCTGAAAGTGAATTTCTCTGGATACTACTTTCCACAATTAACTTCTTATATGAGAGCACTTATTCTGCAGATTTTCAACTATGAGGTTGTTCAAATGAACTCATGTCTTAGGGTGCTTTGCCTGGGACATGCACTTGCAGAATCACATTTCTTGAAATGCTCCAAACTTCCTGGTTTTTTTGTCTTGGGAGGTTGGTTTCACTGTGTCTTCATTCTCCACGAGCAAAATGTGGGCAGTGGTCTTCCTCCACCATCTACAAGCAAGCTAAAGGGAAAACATTTAGTAATAAAATAATTTTGAAAAGCCGAATTATAGAGTTAGTAAAGCAAATTTTTTTCCCATGCACAACTCCCTTTCTCTAGCTTCTCTGCATTTAAATGTCTGCACAGAAAAGTTTTGATTCTGCCTCAGTAATTTAGAAAATTACAGTTACTTTGGCTCCTATTTCTCTCATGAAATGTAGAAGCTGTGTTCATATATATGTGTCACATTTGGTGCTGGGCTGAAATTCGCAGCTAGCGATGGCCAGCCAAGGAGAGGTTGGAGAACACAGAGTACAGTTACAAAAGTATTTATTCATGCATGGAGTTTTACACAGGGTTCTTACAGACCCTAGATGCTCAAGTACAACATGATTTGATGAAGAGCTAGCACCCGCATTACTGATTACTAACCACAGTAAAAGTTTGTAAGGCAACTCTGGTTTTGCAGTATTCTTGCCATTCTTCTATTGATCCAGATGTCCCTGGGATCAGTCTTGCAGCAGTGACTTATCTGTGATGCCAGATGTTGCTGGTAGGGTTTCAAAGGTATGTTGGAGGGGCTGAGATGCTGGTGTTATGTCAGTTGTCCAGAGGTATCCTTTGTTCTTCATGGACAGCTTGAAGCTTGCAAGAAGCAAAGTTGTTATTTCCAGGGCCAGGATGTCTTTTAGTTTGTTTTATTTAAGAGTACCAAAATCTCCAGTAAAATTCCACTAACTCATTATGCTATGGTATATAATGTGAACTAATATATATATTTTAACAAAGTTAATAGGTATTCATACTATAAAGAGTGGTGTAACAGGGAAGGAAACTTTTATAATACTATAAAAAATACATTTGTAATGAAAAAGCAGAAATTTGTCTGCGTAGATTGACATCTTTTTCTTGAGAATGTCCTTCACTTCTCATAGCTACTGCTACTGTACTTGTACCTCTAGAATATTTTTGTACCTTTCCCCCCAAAAATACTCTAAATGTCTACATTCCTCTTTTCTGCTTGGCTTTGCAACAAAATTAGGGTGATTTACATCAATATTTTATTTATGTGGTTGCAAAATTCAAGTACAAATGTGATGGATAGATCTTGTAGAAAACATATCATGAGGTGATTTACCCAAGCAGAAACAGAAAATCTATTAGAACTCAGGGTAAACTTTGCATCATCTTACACCAATTTTTTTTTTTTTTTTCCCCCCAGAATACGCATTACAGGAAATCAAGTGCAGCTTCTGGATGAAGAATTTCAGCAACTGAATTGTTGCATAGCCATTAGGTGAAAGGAAGTAATACAAGTTCCCTGGGCTAGGACTAAGTAGAATTACAAAGTTAGTTAAATTAGATTTGAAAACTTAGCTGGTGTTTAAAGCTTGAAAACCATGGAAAGCTACTCTTTGAGCTTCCTGAAACAATTAATATCATGTTTGAATGCCAAGTCTACAAAGATGATACTTGCCAAGTGAGGTAATATACTGAAAAGTGTGCCTGTGAGCATTGTCCTTCATGGCCATCTGTAGCAGAAGATCTATGTAAATGCATTGCTAATTATTTAAGTGTAGTGTGTCTTTTAATGCAGCACAAGATCGAACATGGAGAGCAGTTGTACATTGAAAGCAATATGGTCCTTCTCCTTGAAAATACTTGAGACAACGAAAACACTTTAAAAGTACACAAGAAAGGGTTAGGAAGACTTTCAGTCCAAAAGTCGAATTCCCATCCTTGTTACGCAGCAAAATATCAGGTTCACTGCATGCATAACCTAAAGGTGGTGTATAAAGTCATAACAGGAAATGTGCTTGGGACAGTCACAGGATCATTCTGTAGGCTCTCACCTTATGTTTCCTTTTGGAATATGGATTTAGACATCTTTACTGAACGTCACTTATTATAGCTATGCATATGTATAGGAAACATATTCTGACATGGCTTGAGACGGATAAGGGATGGAAAGTAAAAGATTTATGATGGTGATCTCCAAATGATTGGGTAGTTGGTTTTATGCTGAAACCATGTGAAATTTACAGACATCTCTAGATAACCAGATTCAGGTGGGAGAGTGTTTTTTTTTTTTTTGAGGTTGTTTCATTTACACAGCTTTTATGTATAATGAACTAGATTTTGCAGCTTGATGGGTATAAAAAACGCTTTCATTCATGTAATTAGGATAAAGGCCATCAAAGTGCTATTTGGCTAGACTTGAAGGTGTGACAGTCCTTAAACTGCTGTGTCCATTACAACACAAGTTATGGAACCTATGTGACGTATACCTTTCTATACTTAAAGGCTATATTTTTCACAGTAACATTATTCATTTCGATGTGATGTCACTAGTTTGAAAAGACACACAACAATGTTATATATATATTCAGCTATTGAAAGCACCTGTCTTCCAAAAAAACTAGTTTAACTTTATTGTCGTAATTGAATGAAATGGGCATATTTCTTTTTAAGACAATAAAACAAAGTCTCAAGGCAGTTACAATTCTAAAGGATGAGGCAACTGTCAAAGTTGAAAAGGAACAGTACATTGCAAACCTATTAGGTCCAGCTAGAGGTAATTTTACCAGCTAGAGGTAATTTCAACAGAACCACAGTGGGAATAACACAGTTTGTAACGCACAAGCTTTCAAGCTAAAAAGGTGCTTTTAGAATTTATTTTAAATTGTTAAATACTTCACAAACTTGCAGAACATTCATTTTCTGCAACTACAGGTAACCTCTCCCAAGAGAACCTTTAAAATGGTTAGGATATATGCTTGCTCAGAGGTCTTTATAAACTCTGTTGTTTCGCCAGCATCCCATAGCTTGTTACAGTTATTTCAAGTATTTAGTCTCAGTTTACAACTCCTTGTACAACCAACACATGTTACAAAACAGAAAATTTGCCCACAAACTTTGCCCTTCAGACAATTTACCAGTGTCATTATTTGTCAAGTATTTTGTGTATTCACAGGAAGGACAGATGGTTCAGTCCAAGGTTCCCCACCCTTTGTCTGGCTGCCATCATGATATATGTGAATTCATGATGGACCACAGTGATGTCAGAGAGCAGTTAAAAAAAAAAAAGGTGTATTTCTGCAACAGACACAATTTTTACAGTTGTGTCTGTCTGTATGAGTGCGCACCAGTGCCAGTTGCCTGTTTCTGGTCTTTTAAATGGGTATAGTCCTTCAAAAGGCATTGGGAATTAAGATATGTTAGTGACTGTGAAGTCATGAAGGCATGGAAAAGAAAGACTGAGCTGGTTGTGTACCTTTCCAAAAGAAAGTTGCAAATGCAAAACTAATAGTTCCACAGTAGCTGGAATCACAGAAAGGCAGGGCTGAAATTTGCAACGAGAGAACATTTTGGATAGCTGGATCACTCACGTGCATAATATTTTCTTTTAGTTTATTGGCTTGATACAGAACAAGTTTGCAGAAGATAAAGGCTGTTGTACACTCCAGGGTCTCCGGGTGCACTTTTACAACTGGGTCAGAGCCAATCGAATAACCACTGTGATTGGATTGCATAAATACAGTGTCCAAAACATACTCCACAGTTTCCACTGGAAGTTTCTGATGAGAAATGTAGGAGTCCCTAACTGTGAAAGACTGGTAAATACTGGTAATATTAGAGGTGCAGAAATTGAGTATGATCAAGAATGTGTTGGCATAATGAAGAGACCCTGAAATCACTCAAACCTGATCTAAAGTCACTACAGAATGTTGCCTCATCTGACATACCAACTGGCCTATAGTAGCGACAAATGAAAAAAGTCAATTCAGAGAGAGCTGGTGTTCAGTATCACTTGTAATTTCCCAATTAGCCAATTACCTCCTCCCAGAAAAGGAGAGATTAAAATAGACATAAAAAGGAAGAGCACTGAGAAGTCTGATCAGTGAGAAGTGCAAGGTTTTGCTTTTGCCACTTTTTTTTTTTTAATTTTGTGTGTGCGTATTTTTGGATTATTGCATTTAATGAAGACATGGGCTCAGAAAGAGAGGTAGATATATCAACATGAGCCTAGGGCAGACAGACATGAAGTAAGCTTTAAGCACAGGTCTGCAAAGGTGAAAAGCTAATGAATTAAAAACTGATGCTCTTTCTGTCTTACTGCTCTGACTTGTTAATTGCAGAGAGTTACACATGATCTATACTTCAAGTCAAGTGTGCAGAAGAAAAGTGAGTTGGTAAAATAGGTGACAACAATTAAAAATGACACTAAAAGTAACCCAGTCCTTTTACAATATATTATTTTCAAGTGCCTTGGGACGTCATGTTCCATGAAAAGCTCTGTGTTAATTGAAATTGCTATCTCCTCTCATAATAATCGACTTTATTAATCCCTTTTCTCCTAGCTAGTAGAAAATGAGAAGGAGAAAGAAGAGAAGGCAGCAGACTCCCACTTCTTGCAGTACCAAAATAGGGAAAAACAGTGATAGAATTCTCTGGGAATGGTGTGAAATTATGAAGTTATAGGCTGCAGGGCACACACATGACCTAGATTTTTTAGATTATTTTTGATCGGTAAGAATTTAAATAGAAAAAGTGTCTAAATATAGCTGTAATCATGGGAGCCCCTGGGCCTTATAATGGAAGAGACTCATAATTTTCAAGGTATTGTCTTTCTGAGGTTGTGGGCGGTTGGCATTTAACAGCAAATCTTCTGTGGTAAGGGCTGTGAAGGAGTAATAGTAATCAAAAAGACCTATGACTTCATTTTTAATCAGAGATATCATTGGGGTGGAGACCTTGCCCATAGTTGTGTAATAAATGTGTTGGTTTTTGAGAAACAGAGATTGGAGGAAGTTGCATGGAAATATGCTCAGGATAGACAGTTTGTTACAAAATTTAATGTCTTTGAAAGGCCGGAAGATAAGGTTGTTGTCATTTATTAGTTTTTTAAAAGAACACCTACAGCAAATTTCTTCATTCTATCTTCATTTTTTTTTTGTTTGTTTGTTTGGTTTTTGTTGTTGTTTTTATTTGTTTTGTTTTAGTTCATTTTTTTCCCTCTTTCCTTTTGTCTACTTTCTTAGCAACTAAAGCTTTCCAAGTCAAATATTGGGGTCAGAGTTTGCTTGAAGAAAGGATCCTCTGTGCAAATATTTACATGCTTTTCTTTCAGATATTTCAGAAGGAAAACTGATAATAAAATTAATTCTCTATGCTATTAATGTCTAATTTTATTTGAACTGACTAATGAAAGCTTCTAACTTCCTCTATGTACATTAACTTTCTACTTGTGGACACGTAAAACATCATGACATATCCTATGCCATGCAAAGCACAGGTAATGAAGTAGTATTTATAAGACAAATAACGTGAAGTAAGTATTTGAACTTCTGTATAAATTTAAACTATGATTTTCTACCATACTGTTGTCATAGGTAAAGTTTTAATAGTAGATTCAGTGCCCACTTCACATGAAATGGCATGGACTTTCATGGTTATCGTCACTGGTTTCTGTGTGCATGTAATCAAACTGAGCTGCATAGTTTAACCTTTAAATTCTAATTTATTTTTGTGAGGGTTTTAAAGTTGCTATGTCTTGCTCTATAGAAAGCTAAAGTAACAAATGTTAGTAATTCTCTGTCCAGCTGTTATTAAAACAAATTTGTTCTCTGAATGGATGATAAAAAGTATTATTTGAAAACATTACAGGATTTCCTGAAACCCTAGTCCAGATTCTGGACAGCCATGCACCAACTTTATGGTTAAGGTATCTTCCTTCATCGGAAAGGCATGATAAGCCATTTAGTAATCCATTTGGCAATATATTAGCAATTGTCTGGGTTGGTAATTAAATAATGATGATAATAAATCATGATAATGTATTATCAGTGAAAGAGCTCCATAGTTGTGAATAAAGTAATTTTTGATTCCAAAGCTCTGGGACAGTGTACGTCCATTCAGCTTTTGTTGTTTCCATTTATAAGAGAAGAGAGGAAAAATAGGCAGATAACAAAAAGTGGAGGACTCACTTGGTTTGGGTAGCAGTACATTAACAAAAGATCACATACAGTGGGATTAAGTGAACTAAGAAAGTATTAGAGTAAATTTTGAACAATGCCAAGTTGTATGTAGTATCCAGAGAAAGTACATCCTAAGAATAATCCAGATAAATATGAAAGTCCTCCTGGCAATTAAATGAAATTAGATGGTTTTGTCAAGACCTATAGGATTTAGGTGGTGTGGTTTGGTTTTTTTTTTTTTAATATGGAAATTGGAAAAGTATTTCTTCGCCTGTATCAACATATATTTAGTGATGAACTTTTAATTACCTTTTCAGTACCCTGATAGTCCAGCACTCCAGAAAAAGAGAGTTAGTATGTTAAATCTTAATAAATATAAGGTTTAGTGACTTGCCTGACCTCAGATTATGTTAATGACAAGGTGTAGGATGATTCTGAGACTGTGATGGATCTGCTTGTTGCAAACAAGTTTGCAATATAGGTCCCCAGCTCTGACTTTCTGTTGATTCCTACTTACATCCTCTATTCTCCATAAGTTGTACGGACTGGAAGTAAAGGAGGTAAGAAGAGTTTTGGAAGTTCTGAAAAATAGGTTCCCTATTAATGTTTTACTTAAATTTATTTAAATTAACTGTGTTTTTACTTAAATTTACTTAAATAATTAAATTTACTTTCATTTACTTAAATTAATATTTAACAATTTTTTTGGCAGGATGTGACTGTGCTGAGCCTCTGAATAGTGTGATTAGACAGGTCAGGAATTATATAAAAAATTTTTCATACATTTGAAGCTTGGTGAATAAAGATAAGACTGTTCCACAGGCAGCAGAGCTTATCAGCAATATATATTCAGAAGAATCACCATCAGAGGAGACTCCTGTGTTTTCAGGTAAATTCAACTATGAAGTAAATGCTGGTTCAAATGATATATACTTTAAAACTAACGTCATTTGGCACCCTCTATCTGAGCTAGGATGAGAAGGAAGCAACTTTTGCCTCATGACCTTATGCCTTGAACCTTGCAGAGATAGATTGCTGTTTTACCCCTTCCATATGAGGAGAATCAGTACTCAAAGTTATAAGATTATTAATTTAGTCTATTTTGGAACATTTAACTTTGTTTCTTGGTGGCTTGTTTTTTTTTTTTTTTTTTTTTAAATGAAGTGCATTAATCCTAAAGACTTGGGCATTTACAGGGTTTCACATATGAAATACTGTGAAATGTCATGTAAAGTATTAGGTTATCATCATTGTCTATTTACTAATAATAGATATCAACAAAACCATTCATAACATTATAAAATTTAATTCTGCATAATGGTTAAAGTTTACTATTAAATTTCTTCACAGTATTTTCTTTTAAAATTCAATAAAAACTGATAGATATATGTAATACTTCCTTTAGGAATAACAGTTTAAGTGTCAGATGAGCTGGCTGAAGGAAAAAGAGCCGTCAGCCCTTAACAGGCTTCTGATGCTACTGTGGGAGAGCTGTAAATTTCCACTAATTGGTGCTATGAGATCATTTGGGTTTATCTGCATTTTTTTTAATATATATTGCAAACCCCAGTAGTTTTGTCACAAGTTTAAGGCTCCCAAGTGATGTGTCACACAATGAAGACCATTCCGAAGAATTAAGAACAAACTCTGTGAAAAGGTTTCCTAGTTAACTGAATGTGGAGTGCATATTCCCTGGTGATCTCAGGTTTGAAAGCACTTTTTACATCTTTCTTTTGGTGACCCTTGAGGAGTATTACATCTTGTTTGAAAAATTTAAATATGTCTGAGTTAGTATATCCAGCCTTTCTTAATTGAAAGCAAGAGTGACAAAATTACCTTTTTTAGGTAGAAGAACTTCCAATATAATATTTGTGAGATTTTAGAGATCTGAACTACTGTAGTTTCTGAGCTTGACTTTATGCTGACTCAAGGTCTTGGAGAGGGAAATCTGCCTATAGGGCAGATAAATTCTCAGTCATTCATGATCTCTCTCAAAGAATGAAAATATGTGACAGCTGATCCTGGCAGATTCTCTTTGACCTTAGTGTTAATAATGAGGGTTGTCTCTCTTTACATGACATATAAGCACATTCCTTTTTAAGCCAAACCAACTTCATTTAAGAGGCATTTAAAAGAGGGAGAGAAGGAGAGACAGAGACTGACAGAGAGAGGGAGAGACAGAGAGAGATAGAGAGAGATAGAGGGAGGGAGAGAGAGAGTAAGCTGAATACCTTTATTTTACTTAGCAAATTATGAAATTGATTGGAAAACCACTAAATTTGTATAGTAGTCTTTTACTAATGTGCTGGGTTAGTTCCTGAGGTGATAGTTCTCATATACTTAGTGTGAACTTAGGGACCCTTTTTTTGATTGGTGAAAAATTACTCATATGTGTATCAACATTAAGGAAAGTTCCTTACTAGTTCTAGGCAAGGAAAAACCTGGTAACTTATATCCTGTGTCACCCTCTGGTACCATCTGAACCTTGAAGATTGTGCTGCAAATCCTGTGCTTGTACTGTGTGAACTGCACTGTTAACTGCGTTAGGATTTCTTCAAACTTTGTAAACTCTATCATTAATAATTCTGTTAACAACTGTTTTTTCAAGAGTCAGGTGAAAGGGACTCTGTTACAACTGGTTCTGTGATGAAGAAGTTGAATTTACTTTTCAAGCAGTTACTGATCTAAAAAATATAGAAAGAGAAATAGTATTACTAAATCGTAAGTATTTTGTCACTTAGGGCTCTTAATAATATGTATCATACACACCTAAAGAGTATATTATTTTCCTGCTAAATAAACTGTGATGTGCTCAAGGCACCAGTGAATGAAGCACTGCCATTTGAAAATTATAATGAAATCAAGAACCTTATTTTGAAAAAATGCTCTTGTTGCACAGGAGATCTGGGGATTGTTTTTTTGTATTCTACAGACGAGGTGTTAATAGTAAATCTGTCTGTTCATAATGAACTATTGACTGGATTTTCATATTAAGAGAGTTCACTGGATATCAGAAAAGCACTTGCTGCAGATGACTGACTGTAGTTCACATCTCGCTTTTTCAGGCCTGAATCTGACAGGTTTTGTGTATGTGTGTGTGCACGTATGTGTGCACATGCACATCTGTTTCTGTGAGTATGTGAAAGCGGCAGTACAGCTTCGTAATGCAATAGATAAGGAAATTCATCCTACTTATTTTATGTATGTCAGATCATTCTCCATGACTAGTAATAGAATGCTATCTTCATAGTTACACTTTGGTTGTTCCTTAGGAATAACAAAATTAAGATGCATGGGTACTGAACATCTTTCCTGAACTTTTTATTTGTAGCATACCTCTGGCACAGAAGCTGTTGAAATATACCAGAGTTTTCACAAATAAATATGCTGTAGTTTCTGAAATTTTCCCCATTTCAAATCCTAAACCAACTTAGGATTTTAATAGAACAAAATGCCTCCAACATCTGGGGAAAAATTGCTCATATTTTTTTAAATTGCTTATGATTTTTTTAAAAAAATGGAATAGATTCAAATACTGGGGTTCCTATTCAAGTCAATAACTCTATCTGTGGTAGAAAGAACAAACAGTTGTGTGGTATTGTTATTCTTAAATTTAGAGGATGCAAAAAGTGCTACTTCTCTTGACATAATTGCTGTATGTTCAAACGTAATTTAAAATCAATTCCATATTTTAGTGGAAATTTCAAAACACTGTATTTAAAAAATGTGAGAGCACTCAAGAATGTCATCCTTCCCAGGTACTTTTAAACTGAAATATGTTACTTTTTGATTTTTTTTTTTTTTTGTGAAATACATTGTCTCACATGCACAAAGGTAGGCATGTATTCACACACTCTTCCTCTCACTCACTTATGTTTCAATGTTGCAGCTGCTTTGTGCTTTAGGTCCCATGTATGACCTTTACAGTTGTGACAGTGATTAAAGTTTATCAAATGCCTCTGGTGACTTGAACTGTCAGAAGGCAACAAGAGTGACTGATGCATTTTTTGGCCTGACCTTCTGGGGGGAAAAATCCACTTCCCAAATCCCTTTCCAAACATAAGGCTTTCTAAGCTGTCAAAAGCTTACTTGGAAAACAAATCAAAAAGATAGAGTGAAAAGTAAAAAAACCCATGTTCCGAATACTTTTTCTAGATGGAGAGAATGCAGCTTTATATGAGTTTATATGCAGCCTGTTACATGAGAAACCCCCATGCAATGTGCCATTATCCCTGCATTTAGGCAATTAAAGACAGTTACTTCAATCTACTGTTTGGCAAACAGTCTGTATAATATATTTGTAAGTTTAAGGATAAATATCACCTAATAAGCAAACTATCAAAAAATGAATCTTCCAACTGTAACCAACTATTTTGTAGAACAGTAAACTACAGAGAAAAATATATATTCCCCAAAACTTGTATGCTTTAGATCAGAATTCAAAATTGTCTCACTCCCAAGCCACAGTCAGATCTCTAAGCACCATAGTTACTGGAGTTTACACTATGATTCCAAATGTTGCATCTGGGTTGTGTTTGATCTTACTGGATTTTGCTCAGTGAGCTTGTTTTTAATTCCTACACGTAAGTAGCTGAAACTGCAGAAACATTTGCTGCACAGCATTTAAAAGCTAGGATCTGTGTCTTTCCTCTGGGTGCCTGCTACCATGCATCTGTATTTACTTTTATCCTGTATTTTTTCCCCTTCAGTTTCTGATCTGTTATACTCCATGCCTATATAAAGGGTTCTTCAGCCTGAGATCCACAGGTAACCAGATACAACTTTTCAAAAAAAATTGCAAGCCCTGACACTTTTAAAGAATATTTTTATTTAAAATGCTGTCATTGTAGGTCAGTTTGTACCTTGCTCAAAGTAGTAATTCATTCTCTAGAAGAAGAATGTTGGCAATTTTCTATAATGCCCAAGAAAATTAGCTGTGAAACGTGAAAAAACCTGGCAGGTTATTTTTAGGGGTAGATGCTTAAAAGTGAGTACCTATGAAAATATTAAAAACAAATAGACAAAACCTTCATTGCAAGGAACACCTGTAATTATGAGGTAAGGTGCAGTGAACACAATATAACATATATAGATATACACATGAACACAAACACATCTCAAGTCATTGTGGAAGAGCCAAGACTTTCATTCCAGTGAAAATGCCTGGAAATCAGGAAACTAAACCCTTTCTTTATCCAAAACATCTCTCTCACCAGGTCAGTGGGGAACTAATAGTGAGAATCTTTGAAAGGCAGAGGTTATATTGCTGGTAATGCAGAGATCTAAGAAATGCTACTGCAGATCATGTGAGTTCTTAAATATATCTCACAGCAACTAATGCCAAATGCTTTAGTAGAGATCTATCTACCAAGGAAAGCTATGCCTGAAGCATTAAGGTTGAGCTTTCCACATTTTTATTCTTACAAGGAAGGAGACGTTTTTTCTTATCATTAATTTAATGTCCAGATTTCTCCATGTCTCAGCTGATTTATAGGAGGTGAAGGAATGTTAAACAGGGTTTTCTTTCGTTGCCATTCCTGATTACTGAAGAGTGACCTCCATGTTTGTGTTCTGCCCTTGCTCCTTAGCTGGCACACAGATGAGGGAAGCAAAAAGTAAGTAATGGCCAGTCTTCGCGAACGAAGAACCGGGGAAGGTCTTTACACCTTCCAGCCTGCGCATTGGATTT
>JAYRBT010000093.1:15397334-15438210 GCA_036023395.1 Myiotriccus ornatus
CTGACCAGGAATCGAACCCGGGTCTCGGCGGTGACAGCGCCGCGCCTTAACCACTAGACCACCAGGGGCTCCCTGATGATGATGAGGGAAACTGCAGTACAAAAGAACATTTATACTTCCAAAAAAGGACCTTTAACATAGGACAGTAGCCAGTGGTCTCAATACATTATTTGAGACAGGGTACCTTGGAGACCTTGGATCAGTTGTTTAGCATGGCTGGACATCAATATGTCATTTCTAAGCTGAAGATATCATCATTGCCTTCAGATCTTTAGAAGGATATTATGAGAGATAGTAAACTAAATATTAAAGAATGAAAGGAATTGTCACAGTTAGCACATGACCTAAATGACATAAATGAATGCATATGATACTCAGCACTTAGAGGTGTTATTCTAATATGACCAGGATATTTCTGTTTAAAGGAAATAGTTATAAACAAACATATTCTCATGACTCAGTATCTCATATGCTTTCACTGTCTGAGCATATGTGGCATGTTTCAGGTTAAAAAAGGCACAGGTCCTGCAGAGTTGTAGATGAAAACATGAGAGACTGCTGACTTTGTCACTACACAGTATATCCTTGTACCACTTGGATAAGGAATTGTCTGGATTTATACAGTCAACGAGTTGTGGTCAATGGCTCTATATTCAGTGGGCTGGTGATGAGTAGCGTCCCTCAGGACTCTGTCTTGGGACTGGTACTCTTTAATATCTTCATCAATGATATAGACAATGAGAATGAATGTGCCCTCAGCACCCTTCTGTGTGAGGAATTAGGTTGAGCATTTTTCCTCAGTGGTGAAAAGAACAACAAAGAAATGTTAGTATTGAGTAGAAAAGGGAAAACTAATTTACTGTTTCACTCTTAATTTAATATAGAGATAGTTATTTCACTTACACAGAGTACATATAATTGTATATAAACTATATATAATAAAAACTATATATACTTTGAATGTATTGTTATTTCAGAGAATAGAGTGTGAGGGTACTGGAGAGTGGAAGAAAAGGTAAAATCAATGAGAATAAGAACTTCCGGATTTCTGGAAAAGCAGGGTAAAAGTACATGAAAAATGGAACAAATGGAAGATGAAAAGCAAATATTTCAATTCATATCACTATGAATTATTCTATTTTGCTGAATAAATTGAAGATTTATGAGGTGACACATCTCTCCAATATCTCTCCATGCTGGAACAGCCCTGGAAGGAACCTGAAGAGTCGTCCTTGACTTTGTTTTCTACCTGTCATCCTGTTCTTCAGATTTGTGGAGATTTGATGTGTTGGTGGCTTCTGTAATGGGCCTGGGAGTAGCCTGGCATGGTACTATTTGAGCTTTCCCTGCTGTGTCTGTGAGTTTGCAGAGCAGCTTTTATCACACAGCTTAACAAACAGGTCCTCTAGACTCATCAGTCAAGAGTGTGAAAGGTGGCAACTTGCTCTTAGTCAGCTCACTTTTGTTATGCAGAGTGTAAAATCAAAAGGGAGAGGCTGGAAGACAGAGGAAGATTAGGTAATGGTATTCCCATGTTCAAGAGAATACCTGTTTGAACTGATGAAATTAGAGGTTGAAATAAACTGCCATGGGAAAAGGGAGAAATCTTAAAACCCAAAGTTATGATCTTACTCTAAATGTTCTTGGATTATTTGATGCTAACTTAGAAAGAATGTAGTTTAACATATGTCCTATAAGACAGAACAAAACTGTGAAGAAACCTGCTAATTGATTTCAGTGTACATGTGTGTTACGTATCTTACTATTGTTTGGAACCTAAGCTTTTTCCAGGTATTTAGGAATAAAAGCGGAAGATAGGAAAACAAAAAGGTTGAATGGTCAGAATACAGAACTTCAAACAAAGGAGACAAATATATTGAGCAGTGCAATCATCAGACTGAGCAAGTGAAATCATCAGATCAGCTGCATCAACATTACAGAGACATTTTAACTGGGCAAATGTCCTGCTGAAAGCACTAAACAATAACAGAGAGCTTTGAAGCAATCCTTTCAATCCAATTTTAAGGATATTGCTATTGTGTCAGCTGAATGACAAGTGCAAAGCTATTTCCTACAGGACTTAAATGCTCAAATGATGCAAATCCAAAATGCCTTCAAAGCAAAATTTTTTGTTTTGATGTGACTTGGAACTGATTGATGGACATATTTGGGAGACTAATGCAATTTAACTTTTTTTGGGGGGAGGGTTAAGTGAAGAAAAGAGACAGCAGAGAAGGATATTTAGAAGACATTTTATTTTGTATTGGATTGTTTTTTCTGAATTGGACATTTTTCTAAATTGTGGTCAGTGTTATTAATGCTGCAATTTTGAGTATTTTTGAACAAAATTTCTAATTTATAACTGCAGATAATATTTTTTATTTGCTAAAGCCATGAAACTAAAGCTGTTTTCTAAGTACTGTACCTCATAAACAAATAATAAGACTAAATCTTCCAGAATTTTATCTATGACCTGGATTTTATTAATAGCTTTCCCTGTAAGAAAACTAAATTTTTTTTGGTTTCTGGAGCAAAAGTAAAAAAAAAAAAAAAAAAAAAGAAAACACAAAAAGGCAAAAAAAGTCAGGTTAGATTCTCAGCTTCTGCCCATATGGGAGAAGAGAACCATAATTAATTTCTTTACACATATATTGAAAAATAATCCAAACTTCTGTCCTTCTGTAAGTATTTGTCTTCACAAGTAGGGTGACTTAGTTTTATCAACATGGAAAAACTTTTGTTTTCCCTGACCATGTTTCCTAAACCACAGGGACACCAGTCATTGCACAGCACAAAGGAGAGTATAATCATCAGGAGGGGTGTAAACCAAGCAGCACAGAGTGATTTGTGACTTGACTGATTGAAAACAACACATATCCTAGGGAAGAATCAGTCAAAATATTAAAGCAAAATGAAGCGTTAGCTACAGGGCCGACACAGAGGATATATAGAAAAGTATAAATTTGTAGATGTGATCTAAATTTACATTTCAGATGAGATTAATGGAAATTTACCTTGATTACTGTATAACATAGGCCTTGAGAAACATAATTTTCTAGCCAGATTGTTTGCAATGTAGCTTATATGAAAGCAAAGATATAAAATATTGCCTTAAAAAAAGATGAAAAAAAAGTTTAACAACAAAGACAGAAAATCGACTGTTCACCAGCAGTTAATTATACTCCTTAAGTAAACGACTGAGCTCTAATTCCAATTCGTTTTTATCTGTCTTTGTTCTGGTCTTGGATTTCTGTAATGGCTTTCAGCATTAGGTCAAATAGTTCACCTTAAATTAGTTGCTGCTGACCCATATTATTTTGCCGTGTTTAGTTGAACTAAAGTTGCAAATTCATTGTCTGGGTCATGGAAAGTTACATTTTGAAACCAGAATGGCTTGTCATCTCTGCAGTAGAACTGCTTAAAGGTATTGGTTGTCTGGTTCCAAGTGTATAGTATGTTCTGCCCAGTATTAAGAAACAGAAGGGACAATTCACACATCTAGTAACAGAGCTCAGAACATGACCACATATATTGTAGCTATTTTAAAATTTCTACTTAGAAAAATGTAATTTCTCCAATAGGTGTGATTTTACCAGATTTATGTTGCCTAGACAAGTAAATGCAATAGTTCTGCAGTGTTTTACCTTTCAGAGATGGGGTTATCTGATGTCATTTTATGTAACTAAACTATTACTTTTGACTTACTGGCCATAAAGTCAGAAGTCATGAGCAATTCCAACTAAGCTGTAGGTCTTCTATTTAATTTCATTTCTGATTAACTGCACTGTGCAGGTACCATCAGTGAAGTCAATATCTTCAGGCATTTCAACTTCTTATCCTTACAATTCATATTTCTACTACAGAAGACCTGTGGGAAAATGAAAAGTGACCATAAGGACAATCATGTGAAGACATACCTTAGGTAACTGGTGCTACCAAGGGCTTTCTGAAAAATGATGAAATGCAGAATGAGTATTAACACATTTTGTATAACAAAGATATCTCATAAATAGGGAGAGTGAAACTATCTCCTCAAGATCTGCTCTTATTGGCATTGGGATTTTGGTTCAGTTTACACTGTTAAGGAATTTCCTGTGAATGCCAGGATGGAGGACAGCAGGGATTAATATGGCTACTCCACTCATTAAATTTAAAATCCCTTTCCAGGCATTGCATAGATCACTCTTTTCAGTTTCATTGTCCTGCACTTTATTGTATCTTTCATATTTCATGTCAATGTGTCTAGACTAGTTAAGCTGGATAAATTTGCTGCCATTACTGCCCAGCCCTAATTTTTAACTTCCTGACAACTACTTTAAGTTTCCCAGCCCTAACTTTTGACTTCTTGTGTATAAGTACTGTGTTCAGTTTAAGACCTAAAGTACTTGTCTTTCCATTTGCTCTGCAGGACATGGTGAAACTATTTCAGTGTTATTCTTTGTCTGTAGTAGAGCTGTGATGGAAGTTTAGATGACTTTTGAGAGCTTTTGCCTCCCTTCCCAGGATGATTGATCAATGTAAACTTTCCTTTGTGATTTCTGTGATGACCTTCACTATCCTTTTGGTAAATCATTTTCATATTGCTGTACTTTGGATACATCCAGTAGTAAACATCCTGTTTGTTACCAGACATATCAATACTTGTCTTTCTCACTATTATCTGAAATACAAACAAATCTAAATCCATGAGAATGCCAAGAAAGAAACAACTAAGTAAGAGATATTTGAATGTCAGGTAATCAATAAACACTAGAGAATACTTTGCAGAATATTCAGGAAGATTTCCTGTCCATGTAAGATAGCTGATATCTTTGTGCAAAATGACTAACATATTTCTAAGGAGGGCTGTTTAGTCAGGCTCAAGAGTTAAGAAATACTATAATATTTTAAAAGTCAGCCTAAAATGAATTAAAACCGGGTAGCAGTCTTGCTGTGCACAGTTGTAATTGCCTTATATGAACATTTATTTACTCTGTTATTATAAAAGTACCATAATATAACATGCAGTGCTGTTTAAACATTTTTTATTGCTTCATCTGAACTGTACTTTAAAATAAGATATATTAAAAGAAATAAATATGTGTCCAGCAAACAGTTAATTCAATGTCATGAATGAATCTTCTATTAAGTACAGGATGCCTATGACTATTTACTGTTACTAAATCAAGCGTGGTGTTTTTTTTGTTTTGTTTTGGTTTGGTTTGGTTTGGTTCGGTTTTTTTCCTGGAATGAAAACAAAATTCTCTAGAAAAGTTTTGAGTTTAATTTACTCTAGCTTCTCAGTTTATGTGGATTTATTTCTTTTTTTTTCCCAAAAGGCCTTGGACAGTTACTGAATATTTGCAAATAATAACTAACAATTCCTAAATATTTATAACTTTCAGTAATTTTTTTCTTTTTAGATTTCATATTTGACATCAGATATTTATTGTGTCGATTCTCTTTTTAAAAAGTTTCACCTTTCCTTGTAAGAAGCTGAGACTATGGCATCAAAACCAACTAAATAAATGCAGCAGAAATAATTTATTTACAGTTTTTCTATTAATTTTATTATATTAACTATATATTTGCAAATTATGAGACACATGGAAAAAAATATTTATAAATGAAAGAGGGGCAATGTAAAAACAAACTTCATTTCCTATTAATTCAATTCTCTCTGCTTTTGTCACAAATGTTCTACAAGAGTATTTAATCTGAATTTAAATTCATGAACAAGCAAACTAAAATGTCATTTAAGAAACTTCAGAGGAAAAGTAAAGACAGATTGATTTAGGGTCAGTTTCAGCTGTAAGAAAAGCATATATAGGAGGAAGAACACATACAAAGAGAAGTTTTGCACAAATGTCTTCTATAAGGATTTTAAAAAGATAGTTTGGGAAATATGTTCTAAAAATATAAGATATATTTTGTTAAAATGGGAAAAAAATCTGATTTTAGAATTAGTTCTTCCAAGCTAAATTTTCCTAAATATATAAGACATATAAGAATTTTATTTCGTACTTTAGGCTTCCGCATTATGAATTATGAATTTATAGGAATAAAAGACATAAAAAACCCTCAGCTGTACTGTACCTAAGAACCACATGATCTGCTAGATTAAGGTTGCATTTAATTATTTTTTCGTTATGTAAAGTACTTCAAGTCTTCTAATTTAGATTGCACTTTGAATTTTTCTGATAAATAGTCTCCCCTGGAAACAAAGTGGAAAACTTGAGATATGTAGAAATATTGAACCATCTGTTGTTCACTCTCAGTTAATTTCAAGGAGGAAAATGGGAATCAGAGATGATTTATTTAATTAAAATTAAAATTTCTGAAAATACCACTTGTGTTATATACTATTTTAACATACTACATAAGCATACTACAAAGTATGTTCCTCTTTTAAGAGCTGGATGACTTTTTTTTAACATTCAGTGAAACGTTGTTATGTAGAATTGTGAATGTTTTTGCTAAAAATGAATTATTTGAGAAACAAAAAAGAACCTATGACTTGTTCTATGATAATCTGAAATACAAGACATAACAATGGTGGCAACGAAGAGGTATTACGAACTTCTTTTGCCTCCGAGGTTCGGGCTGCCTTTTTTGAAAATATATTTTCAACTTCCCTTGAGAGGTAAACAAGGTGTCTCTGGGATAGCAAGAGCAGTCAAACCTGGCAATAAGCATTAAGAGTTAATTTTAAGAGAGTGAACAGTGGGAATTGCAATACATAATGGAAGGGTATGTAGTACTGCAGCCCCACTGAAATGCAGTTTTGACCTGAAAGTAGTAAATGCAAATGTAAAATAAAGAGCTATTGAAAGTGTTTGGCAGAAAACATTCCATAAGCCAAATTTTCTTAGCAGGTAAAATTGATTTAGTTAGTCTAAGACATGGAAATAAGAACAAAGTTAAAAACATGTCTTACACATGATGGCATGGGTGGTTTCCATGTTTAGTTTTTAAGTGCTTCCTCTGTTCATATTGGAATCCACATCCCAGAGCAAAATACCCCAGTTAAATGTCTTTCTTAGCCAGTGCATATTTAAGAGCTTTAGAGCGCCGTTCTAAAACAATTTAGCATTCAGAGCAGGGAGCTGTCTCAACACTGCAAATAAGAAATACTGAGTATATGTTAATGACTGCCACTATCTGCATCCATTCAAAGTAATCCACCCTTGAAGATGCATGCCAATTCTGTTTCCTTGAAGTGTGAAACAGACAAATCAGCCCAGAAGAGCCTTAACAGGAGGGAACTATCTTGCCCAGACAGAGGCACTTCTGAGCATGTGAAGAGGTGATACTGTAGGCATTTGGAACAGATAAGTTAAAAAAATGCAGCTGCTTATGGTGTTTACAAGGCCTTTATAGTTAGCCAGAAGGATCATTGGTTTGCAGGTATTTCAATTCCCACTGTAAGCATCTGAGTCTTTATGATCTGGCCGCAGGTTATTGTCAGTGCTATTACAGAAAGCACAGCAGACTGAAACTTGGTTTCTCTGTGGGGTATTGTATTAGTCCATCTACTTTAGCAGGAAAATGAATTTTAAACAACTGTTTTAATGACTGACATCTACCAGGTAATTATGCTGTCCAAAAGACACCATTCTCTTTGTCTGTCTCCTTTCCTCTCTCCACAGTTCTGCATGTGTGAAAGAAAGAGAGAATAAGAAGGATAGAAGATTGACCCAAAACAGCAAATGAACTCCTTTGAAATGCAAACAAATGATATAGAGACATCTTGTTAGATGTCTCTTGTTAGATGTTAGATTTACATATATCTATATGAATAATATACATTATTTTTTCTTCAAACTTCCAGATTTTGGAATTTTCTGTTTTAGAAATTATTTTCAGCTCTTAAAGGGCAAAAAGACCTTGAACAAAGGATTTGGTCTGTTACAAACCTTTCTGTTCACCTTCTGCATACTCTGTTAATATCCATAGGAAGGTATAATAAATAATATTCTAAATGTGACTTTCAGATTGTAAAACTGATAACAATAGTGGCAAGTCATCCTGAGATTGTATTCCCAAGAGGCCACTTGCTTTCTTATTTCAGTTCCAGTGTCCTTGTGTGCCTGATTAGGGCATCTGTTTTAGCTGATCAGTGCAAACTGGCTATGTACATTACTACCCTGAGGGAACATATGAAATGCACATAGAACTGACTACCACAGGCAAGAAGATAATCCTAATCTATTAGGCTGTAGTTGTGTTTCTGTCAACATACATGGACAAGGAAAAGTGGGACAATTTGGGTTATTTGATTATTCCTTAATTCAGCAATAGCTATCTTTGATCTATGAGCAGAAACCCCTTGTAAAAGCCCCAGTAAAGAATATGATCATGAAGGCAAGATGAAAAAAAAGGTATTTTAAATATTAACTTTTACTTCATCGCAGTAGAATGTGGGATGTTTGACTCCTCTCTCCTGAGAACAAAGCAAAAGAAGGATAGTTATTGTTAAAGTAGTACCAGTTTTGTGATTAATGACGTAATAATAATCCTGCTCAGTGTCATTAACATTTGTGCAGAGACCTAGGGCATGTGTTAATTTTATATATATTATGAAATACACTAATAGCTTGTTTATGATCCACTTCATAAACAAGAAAAAAAGCTGATCTCTGTTTTTCACTGTCAATATTTACTAGAAGCAGAACTGTGTAAATGGCTAAACAGCTGTCAGATTCTAATGGAGGTGTAACCAGAAAGTACACTTTGAAAATATGAGGCATGGAACTGAAGTTACTCTAAAAATTTACCTGAAAAGCAGTGGATTTGTGGAAAAGAACTTCCTATGTTTCATTATTTAATTTTTTTTGTTTCTTTTAAAAAACCTACCTTCACAGCTGCTACCACACTCCCTCCCCTCCTTCTAACTTCATTCAAAGATAAAATTAATGAAATTCCAAAATTCACCATAAAATTCTGTCCAATCTGTTCATTACTGGCAGGGGACCTGCCCGGAAATATTATGATCTGAGAGACTGAACATCATAGATACATATTAAAGCCAAGTATTCAAAAAATTAAAACTCATTGGCAACCACTGCTTCTTGTATTGTAAGTCTCTTTATGGAGGACACAGAGGATTAAAGACCTGCTGCTTTATCAAATTCAAAGTAAAACTCAAAGCATATGTATGTAAGTTGATACAGTGCTATAATGAACTGATTACTGGTTATTTAAACTGAAACAAAGTAGGGCTTAATGAAAAACTAGGATTGTAAAGAAAGTGTAAGCTTAAACTTTCCTTCACTAGAAAAATTTCAAGGCTCAGAGGGACATAATACAGCTTGTGTGCCTGCCTGGAACCGCAGGACACATCACTGCCACTGTGGTCACCTCACGAGCTCATTCACTCCAACTTAAACCAGACTCCAGAACCCTTGAGGGCAGGTGGAGAGTTCAGGGAGCTCTGGGGAAGTAGTAACAGCACTGAGCATTGGCGTTTCAGCACAATGTCAGTCATTTGCTGGAGGCTCTTACTTCCTGAGGAAAAGGGGAATCTCAGGGAAAGTCACAAGGAACTGTAGATGGGAAAAGGTAGCTGTAAGAGCAGGGGTATGTTGGTAATTGGGGGTTTAAGCATGTGAATGGGAGATGCCCAAAGAGCCCTGGAGAGTACAGCAGAAAGCAGAGGGACTCCATAGGTCGGGTATGGGACTGGCAGCAGCAGTGCCAAGCCACCACCAGGTGTCTGCCCCAACCCTGGCAGCTCTGCAGCTCTGTGTTTGTTCCACCTATCCACACCTGATACATGATGCTCAGGGAGCAAGGAAAGGAGACTGAGTTCCACGTGCTTGGGTAGATAGTGGTAGAAGCCGTCTACATAACCACTGACCTTGATCAGGTTGACCACCTCTGTAGCCGCACTCTTCCCACCCTACAACACCCACGGGCACAAAGTGACGCCAGCCAGGGGAAGGGCTGGTCTTCTCCCCTGCACACTGCTGAGCTCCTCAGCTCTCTGCCAGCTGGCTGGGATACCAAGCTCTTCCCAGTAAAGGCAGCTCTGCCAGCATCACTTAGAGTGTGTTTAATCAGACTCATTTCTTTAAAGGACTGCACAAATAAAAGCTGACAACAGTGCTGCAAGAAGAGGAAATCCAGGCTGGCCTGGCTCTGTTTGTTCCATAAACAGGCAAAAGGAGAACTGTGATCCTTGCAAAGAAGAAGGGCAGGGCATTTCTTAGGGGACTTTGCACTGCCAACCTTACTGATTGGGTCTGCTACAGAATCAGGAGCAAGATTTCAGTTTGTCCACAGATTTGTTTTCATCTGTAAATGCCCTCTTTGAGTAGCCTCTGGAAGACAGATGTCAGTGCTGTGAACACCTGTCGCCCTTGGCTACGCACTTCCCAGCACTGCCAGCACAGGAGAACTGGAAGCCAAGGGTTCAAGATTTTGTCATCTCTCTCCAGAGGCGCAGAGGACTCTCAGTTTCATAGCTGTGGGCACTCAGGAAAGATGGCAGCTGGCATCCCAGCATACACCAGAGGGCCTCATGAGGAGGACAGCTCCCTAGTAAATGCTGTGGGTGACCTCCTCTGTGTCTCAGTGTCTGTACAAGCACATCATAGACCACTGGTGCAGGAACTTCAGCTGTGGATGGTAAACGGACAGCCACACAAATTCCAGCAGAGGCTCTTTCATGTCTGTGAAGGGGTGATGCAGAATGTTGGCGGGATGGCTCAGGTCTGAACTCCAGGCCCTTCTCTTCACTCACATGCACACAGGACCAGGGCTACTCAAGCATATCTTGGTGAAAGCTCGCTTGGAATTATTTTAAAATGCTCACTCCAAGCAGCCTTTTAAGGGTGGTTTCCTCAGGCTGCTGTTAGTTTGGTGGAAGATGGCTCAGTAAAACCGATCCCAGACAAGCCACACCTCACTCACTGACCCAGTGTGCTGCCTGCAGGACCATGTGCCAGCCCACAAACTGGCCCCCTGCAGCATTTCTGCATGCCACATTCCCTACTGAGGAAGAGAAATATGTATGGAAAATGAAATACAGAAGTATTGGAAAATCCCAGAGAGAGAATAGCTTGAAATGGGTAGAACATCTGTGAGTGCAATTGAATACCTGTCCCCCTTTTCACTCTTCCTGATGCAGATACTCAGTTGTCAGTGCTGGAAATCAGATATTGGATAGCCAGACCCTTTCTGATTCAGTTTTATGTTCTTACAAGGTAAGAAAGGAGAAAAAGGAAGGGTCACAATAAATGAAGAAAATTATGATAAGTATTGTCATCTCATTAGGTGTGTAGGAGGACAGAAGAACTGAAATGTAGGTGGGAATAAGATCTGTTGTGACAAGCCTTAAAAGCGAAGACAAAAAGTTCTAACTTTCGTGCTAAGAGAAACCAGGAGCTGGCACTAAAAGAAGAACCAAACTCATTGAATGTGGCAAGAAAATAGTATTCTTTTGTCAGCAGCAAGTTTGATGCACTGAAAAGGAACAAATTGGGATGCAGAGGAGAATTGCAGTAAGTGCGCTACATCACACACAAGGGAATAATTTTTTGTAAGAGAACATGGAGACCTTGAGGTGAGCTCCTACTAATCATGCTTCTCACTGTTAAGAATTTTAGACTGTGAAATCCAAGAGGCACTTCTTGTGTTACAATTAGACTATTACACCTGGGAACACAATGTGTTTGATTCTGGATTCATAATCAAATGAAATCCTGCTATATATGCGTGTAATACTAGAATTTTGACGAGTAATCCAGATGAAATCACACCCTCAGGGTCCTTTCTGATAAGTAGAATAGGAAATACATAGAGCTACTTACTGAAAGAGTAAAAATTGTAAAATGTAAAAAATGTAAAATACCTTTGACCTTTCACAGTATCTGATTTCAGAGGTTTGTTCATTAGGATTTCTACTGCAGAAGAGAAGCTAGAAATAATGGGGATTGCCTCTAAGAAACAGTTGAATAAAAGAAACGTAAGCAGAGTCTTATTCTGTCACTAGTCATCACTGAAAGTCTGGGACTCTTCTCTGTGCACCTTCCCTTCAGGTATTTATATACATTGATGAGGTCCCCCTTGAGGCCTCTGTTTAGCCCCCAAACTAAAAATTCCCAGCTCTCTCAGCCTTTCTTCACAGGAGATGTGGTCCAGTTCTTTCAACATCCTGATGGTCGTTTGTTGAACTCTCTTCAGTGTGCTGGTGTTTCTCATATTGGGAAGCCCAGAACTGGACACAGCACTCCAGGTATGGCCTCACCAGTGCTGAGTAAAACAGAATGATCACCTCCCTTGACCTGCCAGCAGCTTGCCTCCTAGTGCAGCTGAGAGCACTGTTAACCTGGCTCAGAAGCAAGGGCACACTGCTGGCTCATGTTCATCTTCATTTCCACAAGGATCCCCAAGGCCTGTTCTGCTGAGCTGCTTCCCAGCTGGGCGGCTCCCAGACTGTGCTGGTGCCTGGGGTTGTACCTCCCCAGGTGCAGGACTTTGCACTTTGCACTTCCTCTTACTGAATTTCATTAAGTGCCTGTCAGCTCCAGCCTTCTTCCAGCCTGTCCAGGTCCCTCTGGATGGCAGCAAAACCCTCTGCATGGCAGCACAACCCTCCAGCATATCAGCTTCTCCTCCCAGGCTGGTGTCATTAGCAAACTTGCTGAGGTTGCACCAGCTCCATCCTCCAGATCACTGATGAAGACAGTAAAAAGGACTCAACCCAGTACTGAGTCCTGGGCTACTGTGCTAATTACTGGCCTCCAGATAAACTCCTTTAACTTCACTGAACTCAAATTAGAATCCTTAACTCCTTTACCTCTCTTTACCTAAAATCATCCCTCATTTCACAAAAGAACATATCGGTAAAGAAATAATGCAATGTGAAATATCTTCAGTAAAATTAGCAGTTCCTTCAGTGTCAGGTGTGAATACTTGAATCTGAGAAATAAACTGGAATATTTGTCTGAATTTACCATAAGATTAATAAATTATTCCAGCTGTTTCTAACTTTGACATTTTCTTTAATGCAGGAACAATTTTCCTCTGGATTGACAGGTCCCAGATCTCACTACATTTCAAGATCATTTGCAGTATCCTGAATATCCAGTGAATCCAGTCATTTATCAGACTCTAAAATATTGAGTGCTATTGTTTCAGAGTAAGAGAAAACTGAAGATGGGTACTGTCAGCCAGCTCCGAACTCTATAGCTGGAATAAGCTCAAAAGTGTTGACAAAAGGGCTGTGACAGGAAGGCATTCAGGGGAAACATGATTACATATTCAGGTGATCTTCCCATCACAAACATTTGTTAAGCATGCATAAGAGATGCAGTACAACACTTATGTAAGTCTTATTTAGTCAAGTGTATGTTGTTCATCTCTATTTATATTTTTAATCCTTTTCAACATTATCCTACATGGTTCCATTTATAGTTCTATGAATAGATGTCATGGGTTTGCTCCAGTGCCCTCTGGGGCTGAAAATGGTTTCCGCCAGGTAGATTTCCAGAGAAAAAGTCAGTCAAAAGTTTTAGTAACGCCTCTGCCAATTACATATTTAAGAAAATGGAAGAGAAGGTGGTGGTGCAGTTGAAATTAGTAGCCATGTGGGAGAGGAGAAAGGCCCCAAGTGGGCCAGCGCCCTACTCCTCCCCCAGCCCTGGGCCAGGGGCAGGTGTGGCACTGAAGCCCCCCTTCTCTCCTGTAAGAGAGTAGAGAGAAAAAGAAAACAACAAACCTCTAGAGAAAAACTGCCTGGACAAGACATACTGCAGAATAAATTCCAGGCAGAAATAATGGGCCTAAGGTCAAAGCTGGCAGCTGGAGAGAAGAAAAAAGCCGTGAACGGGGAGAACTCCTCTCCCCCTCTCTCTCTCTCCCTTCAGCAAGGAAAAGACTGAAAACTAAAAAACCTTGCCACCAGTGGAAAACTACTGGGGAGCAGAGACGACCCTCTGCAGCTCATGAAAGAGCCCACACAGAAGCAGAGGAATACAGGAAGAAGATGTAACTCCGTGGGAGGTCTAAATAAAACAAAGTCTTACTAGAGACCTATAGCCCAGGGAGAGAGAGAGACCTACGCTGGAGCGATACAGCCCGGGTAGGATGTTGTGATCTCAGTGAGGGATCCATGCTAGTGCAGTTGAATTTGTGACCCTGAGGGACGATAGAGTAATAAATAATAAAAATAGAAAGGTGATATATACTATTACTTCAGTTGATCTTAACATCAATTCATTCTCCTTTGTAGTTAGCTAATGTTATATAATACTTGCCAAATATTTGCCACGTTCACAGTTCCCAAACACTTAAAAAAGCTAGGGTAGTAGAGAGGTTGCATATTGGACCACCTTTCACCCTATTCACAGTTTTGTAGACCACACTCTTTCTAATTAATCCCTCTGCAAGTTTTTCAGCAATTGGTCATACAAAAAATTATACCATTAATTCAATTTTATCAGTCTTTTCAGCAAAGACCGAGTGATATTTCATCAGCCAGTTTCCCAGTGGTTGGATTGTTTGAGAACTGCTACCTCAATACTTCATAAACTCAATATAGAGAACTGGAAGAATCAGGCACACACTGCTCCAGTGGGAACTTAGTATCCAGAAAAAAAATTGGATTTTAATTTTTAAAAAATGATTTAAGTTTTCTCTGTCATTTGTACAAATCTGGTTTTGCCAAACCACACCCAAGTGCTCAAATTATTAATGCTGTGACACACATATCTTTTGAGGAAGATATGCTTAAAAAGACTATCTTCTATTGCTATTATCCAGACTTCTTTTCAGTCTTTGACAGAGGATTATAAAAGGGTAATCAGGTCTGCTGAACAGATGATAATTCCTCAGCCAAAAATTGTTAACAGAAAGTGACTTCTTGTCACTGTCCGTGGCATCAGATAGTTCTTAGTTTACTGACCTACGGCTCAGCAAATGATTCCTGCGGCTGCAGGATGTATGAGCCTCTGTCTACATATGTGTGAGGCCAGTTGATGTAAAGCCCAAGTGCCAAAGCAAGTGAGAATGTATTGAATCCCTTCCTTATTCGTTTAATCCCAGGGCGTGTAATCCATTCCTGTGATAGATGCCAAATGAATTTAAAATAGTGTGGTACTACAGAGAATTTTTTCTAGTTCCAGTGAAGTGAGTTTATGTAAAACTTTAAAGATTTTTGCCAATTTCTTTTTCTTTCCTGTAAGTAGTAATGGTAACAAAAACAGTATGAATTCTAGTTTGAGGATTTAATTAATAGAGGAGATATTTGACTGTGAAGCTGGACTGTAGGCTGAATAGGCTATATAGGGGATAGACTAAAGCAATGATTAGGAGTCCTGTGGAGAGAATTTATTTGAAGGCCAGAGATACAGAAGATGGATTGAGGAAGAAAATTGTTCATGTGTCAGAAAATTGATTGGGAAGCCTGGCAGAAGAGAGAGGATGAATTGTTGGCAAATTAACTAGAGAAAGGAGAGAGAAATATTGACAGGGAAGGAGAAGGTGGAGCAAAAGAGAGGAGGATTCTTGAGTTTTTCAATCTCAAAGTTGCTGGCAATGACTTGGGTAATGGTGGAGTGACAGCACCATAACTTAAAGGGTTATGCAGCCTGTGGGTGCGTGAAGATCATGGAGATCATGACTGTAGCTTTGTAGAATTCCATAATACCTAAAGACACAGAGACTTTATATTTCTGTACTTTACTATAGTTTACCACAAATACTACAAAAAATACCATTACAATGTAAACTACCATAAAAATCAGCATTAGAAGGTATAATTTTACTTTTAATTTCATAAAAATTATTAAATTATCAATCAATTATTTTATTAATTATTATAGTTAAATATATAGTATTATGTTGATTATAAATTAATTATATTAAAATAATTAAAATTTAATTTTTATATAATTAATATAAAGTGTATACACACATATATAATGCTATTGTAAATCCATATATTAAAGATATATAATGCTATTATAAATTACTATCAACAATTAAATACAGCACCAATCAGTAGTACAGCAACAGTAAATACAGCAACAGTCAACATAACAGCAACAACCAACTATGTATATACTATCACACTATTACTACAATTGTATCATTGGTAAGCAAACTTATCATCAGTGTGACACCAGATATGCTTACAATAAGATGCTTATATGAATATATATAATAAAAATATCACGGGAATTATTCAGACTTCAGAAGCAGCCAAACCATAACCATGGGGAAGATGATCTGTTCCCAGGTAGGGATCTAACCATCCCAGATGGTTAGACAAGCCAACAAAAAGTAGGGGGACTAATAGGGTAACAGACAGAGTCTCACCTCAAAAATTATTGTGTCAAGGAGTCAGGTGGCAGCCAGGTATACCTAGAGGATTCCACTGACTCTTAGAATGTTTGTGTGGGATCCAGTTCTCTTAGGAAGTGTACATGCAGCATGAGAAGTTCTTAGATAAACATGCTCCATTTTTGACAAAAATTTTATATCTTAGAGATAAGAGAACCTAGGGCACCACAGTTTCAAACTGCCAGTAGGTGCCGTTGTTTCTGGTTTACATCTGTAGCAGTCAGTGATGATGAGATTTTCTGTTCTTTCAGTCCTGTTTTATTTTTCCAGACTGTTTCCACTTTTCCACATGACAAATTGCTGAAAATGTTTCTTGGTTTTGCACCTATTCTTGGTAGCTCAGGATATCTCTGCTTTTTAGGTATGACAGCTGTACTTTGAAGAGGCCAGCTGTACTTTTCAAGGATGTTTCTGATTCCAAAGCCTAGTTTCCAGGCTCAGCTCCAAAACTGGGGGGCAATTTCTCTGTCAGCATTTTTCAGTGGATGTTTTCTTCTGTTCACTAATCTTCCTCTTCTAAGAAAGAATACATCAGATGGCAGTAGGTCTGGGTGCCCTCCTTGAACCTTGGGCAGATTTTCTGTGTTCACAATCTCTACCTCCTTATCCTTGCTAATGCTCTGCCACTCCTCCTTATTCCTGGTTCTTCACAATGTGGAAACAGAAAATGGGTGTCACTTCCAGCTGCAAACAATGCAAGCAATTTGGAAATAATGGGGGCAGCATGGGGAGGAGGCACTATAGAGAAGAAGGATTCTTTTTTAGTTTACTGGCCCTTTACTCTGCTGTGTCTCTTCTTCATGCCCTGGAGTAAAAGATAAAGAGAGACACTAGAAAAAGCAGGAAGAGAAGTCAACAGTGAGTGAAACCACAAGGCTTTTTCTCTCCCACCTCAGGGGAGTAAACAAGATAGGAAAGAAATAAAAACATTTCACAGTGTCCCAACTTTTGTCAGCCTTGCCCCAGACCAGTGAAATTTATTATGATTTAGTTAGAAACTCATTTAACATTGAAAGCAATTTGGTTAGAATGAAAATCTGAAAAGAGGAAAGAGTATGAAGAAAAGACAGACCAGACTGGCATAATGAATACTGTTATACTTACAGTTATAAGATAAGCCAGAGAAAAGCCCTATGTTTTCCACAAGTTTACACTGCCAGTGAGAAAAAAAACAACCTGTTTGATTCAGGCATAAATGTGCTTTGCATTGTTCTTTTACTCTGACCAGTATTGACCAGAAATGTTTAAGCAGAGATGTTTGTCTTGTTAACACAAGTGTCAATTAAATGTCTGTATGAGGTAATAAAAATTCTGATTTCACACTGAATTGGTGTTATGTGGCAGACATCACCCTCTTCATGACTTGCAAAATAGCCTGTAAAACTTAAAAGATGGAATTCTAGACCCAGAAGTCTTTTGTTCAGGTCCAATATCAAGCTAAATTTGAAACATCTTTTCTATCTTGTTATTTGTACCACATTTCTTATCGTTGCTGTGCAGAATAAAAAAAAAATAAGACATGTATGAATAGATCTGAATATCAAGTATGCTTGAGAAATTTTATTTTAGTTCAAAAATAGCAAAACTGATATTTGATTAATAGTTTATTTTTATTAATAATTCACTGAATTGAAATGTAGAGTCAGTTGGCTTTTTCTATAAAACTAAGAGAGAACAGTCAGCAGTTATGTGTAATTTAAAAGTTTTTAAAAAGTTGATACTATTTCTCACTGTCTCTCTATTTTGTTCTCTGCCTCCCCACAATTATTTTCATTAGCAGACACCATGCAATCTTGCCTCTGGCTGTGAGCACAGAAATTAGCACCAATGTATAATTTACAAAGGTTGATCAAGTCTTCCTAGAGTGGGGAGAAAAAAAGCTGCATCTTTTGACTTAAGAAAGACAGGCACAAATTCTGAGTATGAATCAGATGAAGTTTTAAATGAGATGAAACTTTATCCATCCTGATTTCCTAGCCACAATTAAAACCAAAAACAAAACCAAAACTCCACTCCTGTCATAGCAAGATGAAAAGTGTTTTACTTAAAAAACAGACTGTAAGCTGAAGTAGCGATGAGATTGTCTTACCTCTTAGAAGTATTAACAAGTTTTCAAATGTTCACATCTCCTCTGACCTCTGGATAAACAGAATGAGCAATCTGGCCAGCAGCTCTGCACTGCATTTCAGAGTGTTAATACAAAGGAATTAAGGTGCACTTGATGCGTGAAAATGATGAATAACTATAGAATACATTTGGCAAGTGTGTTGCGAAGGTTAAAGTGAAGCTTACCACAGAAGTAGCTGCATTTTGATGGAGTAAAATAGTTACATCTTTCTCCTTTTCTGTTGTGTATACATAACATCCAAAATGGATTACATAAAAAAAATTAAGATTTTTAAGGTCAACCACTTAACAGCTGAGTAATTTTCTGAAAAAGAATCCCCTGTAACCTTAAAAATGCCCTCTTGTGCAAGTGCTTTATGGCATAGTTGCAATTAAAAATTACTTTTTTCATAGGAAGCTTCTGGCATGGGGGCATGAATCAGCAAATATCAGGACAGAGATGTCTTTTGTACTGCAGGAGTGTGCAGACACACATAGGCCTTGGGCTCCATTCCAGCCTCCAAAGAGGTTGCATCAAACTGTGAGTGTTGTTTGGCATGAATGGAGTTCTTCCATACGTGATGGGCTGGAAAACGTGTAGAATCATACCACTATGTGGGAAGGGGAGTCAGGTAGGGAGTGTGGTCTCTTTTCTTTTCCCACAGTGACTCCATTCTTGGTAAAGAAATCTATTGTAACATCACTGCTGTCTATGGTGAAGATTTCCTGTCAGGTAGACAGATGATTTTTTGGAAACTAGTAGCTCCTGAAATCTCATCTCATAGTGCCTTCTGATTTGCTTTTGCACCTCATTATGTATCTTTATTTACCTTGGATATTTGGCTTTATTTTTTGATCTTTTGCTTACGGTTGTTTGCCAGATGGCTTCAGAGGCTTCCTAATGGTAAGCTGTGACTTGTTGATGCAAAATTTTGACAAGAGTCCATGTCTCAAAAGACAACTTTTCTCAAACTCATAGGAACCACTGTAGTGAGAACTTCCCATGAGATTTTTCAATTTCTGCATCAGTGAAAACTGCTGGAAGTGATGGCTAGTGTTCCATTATAAGGTTGTCATGTCAAGTTTGCCCCTTACTGGTAGTGGAATAAGGAGGCAGTTTTGTTTTAATGTTTGCCTCCCACAACTAAACTTCAAAACTATGTTCAAAACTTCATGGAAGGCCAGAGTGTTATTTTCTGTTTGCACGTAATGAATCCGCATTGTAACTGCTTTGCTTCAAAGTATCTATAACCTGTATGCATCTGTTCACTGTTTTTTCTTTGCACCTATATATTTTTTGAAGAGTCTTCACTGACACTGTAGAAATCTAATTTTATCCTTACTGACTCTTCCTATCTTATTGCAGTCTCCCTAAAAAGGCAAATTTCTTTAAGTTACCAGTTCAATTTTGTGATTGACTCTTGCAGAACATGTTCATTAGATATCTCTGTGTTATATAATTCTCAGATGACTGCTCTGGATATGAAGTTTATCTTCCCAATGACCTCTTTTAACTCTTCCTTGCCTGTGCTAGAAAAGTCTGTGTTTTGTTGGATCCCCCTGTAATCTTTCGCTGTACTGACTTGTGTTAACACCATGGTATGTTAAATAACACTAGTTGTATGTCCATTTTTTGGAATTAAAAAAACAAAATAAAATAAAGCTTAGTCCAACAACTTTAGCTTTTTATTTTTTTTCTTTTTTTCCCCCGTGTATTTATTATGTCTGTTTAGAGACATCTCTTGTTTTTTCCTTGCTAATTAAAAAGAAAGTTCAGTGGACTTTACTACCTTCTATACAATTAAACAATGGTTATATTTTTTTTACTTACTTTGGGTATTATCTGAAGAAACCATTCCGCCCAAAAAGGTTGAAAGCCTGAAAATGCAAACTCTTTTTCTGTTTCATTGCCCAGAACCCTGTTGATTCATGAAACCTAGAAAACTACTTGGCATGGAACATCTTTTCCAGAATTTTCCTCTCATAGGTAGTAGAAACACTTTTGTCTTTTCACACCTTTATTTAATGATATTTTAGCATATTTACAAGTCAAAGCTTCAGTAATTTTTTTTGCTTGCTTGCTTCCTTTGCTTTCACTAGAGTGACCAAATAGTTCAATAGCCTTTTCTTCTTTCTCTGCTTGCTCTGTAATGCCCAGAGAATAAACCTATACAATTTCTCTTTTATCCCCTTTCTTAAGGTCAGAAGAATTTTCATAGGTGCAGAAAATTGGGATCCTTTAGCTCCATTGTATTCTTTATTGACAGCTTTGCTTTTTCTGACGGCAATTACTTTTTGAACTTGTCCACAGTTGAAGAATCAGTTCCACCAGTGAGAACAACTTCTCACAAGAACTGTGGACATGACATGTTTTGAATCCAGTAATTGGTACTTTTTCCTCAGTACTATGATAAATTGAATACATGCTCTTCCTCCAGCATTTGACACAAAACTCCCTTCAAAAAGATAAGCCTTTGAGCCCTGAATATCACCTATTTCTTTCCTACTAACCATAATTTTTTTTTCCCCCCGTTCTAATTCGCTACCACAAACATGCGTATTCACCTGTGCCAAACTTACCAGAATCCTTGCTCTTTTTTCCCACTGCCTGAAGCTTTTGTGAAGAGGTTTTTGGAACTAATAGCATTATTGTTATCTGATTTGTCCATGCTATGCATGCTCTGCTGGGGTTTGCAAAATGATACATTTTACTGTAATTCTTTTATGTTTCTCCGAATACTGTTTTATAGTAACGTTTTGTCGTGCATTGTGCTGTGGTTGGTTCTTGTGCAGATCCATGTACTGTCCTTTTGTGAATCCTGTTTGGGAGCACTGCATGATTTTTGCCTCTCATATATTTTCTTGCAGTGTATGAATTCTCTAAGGTTGTTCTTACTAAGCAATTGCCTAGAAGAGGTGACATTTTTGGGTGTCCTATTCTGCGTAGTTTGCCAAATTTAATTCTGTATTTTCTAGCAGCCACACTTGGACTATTTTGTCTTAGATCTAAACTGGGTTTGTGTTTTTTTGCCTGGGAGTTGGCTCTGTAAAATGCCACTCAGATAATTCGCAGTCTTCTTTGTTTAGTGTTTCCTTCTTCATCATACTGCAATGATTCCTAAGTGTTGTTCAAACTTTCTCCATTTCTTCCTGTGTTTCTGGATGCTAACACCAAAGGGATTACTAATTCCCCTGTGATTTTAGTCATGGTCTGTTTTTTCTCCTTAGTTTATTTTCTTTTTGCTACAAGTAACGTTCAGTGGACATGAAGACTGAAAATCAAGAAAGAATTCCTCCTGTCAGAAGTCTGTTCTTTGTATACTCTGAAAGACCACACTGGATCTGTTTGTGTCCTGGCTCTATTAAAGATATGAGCTCTTCATTGTAGTCTTTCTGCTTTTAGGCCTAATGTCTAGGGACAGGTTGGCTATGATAGATGAATCCATGCCAATTTCCTGGAAAGCTGGAAGAAAATAGTCACAGTAATTTCTGGAAATCCTTGCAGCATCATGGAATAGGAGAGTATGGAGCAGACCCAACAACTGGTTGTACACTTGGAACAGTTACCTCCCTAACTGAGGTTCTCAGAAAATAATTTACGCACAGTATTTCTAAATGCCTTTTCCAGAAATTGTTCAGATGTTGGCATTTTCACCGAATACGACTTTCAAATGTTGTTGTCTTGGCCAAATATTGTTGTAATTTATGTAAACTGTATTATAAAATTTATGTAAACTGGAAGTGTTTTGTCCACACTATTTCTAATCTCACCATATTTCAAGCTATTACATAACATTTTGCACTTGATCAGTGTGGTGGGTTGACCTTGGCTGGATGTCAGGTAGCCACCAAAAATGTTCTATCAATTCCCTCTGCAACTGGACAGGAGAGAAAAAAATGTAGTGAAAGGCTCATGATTTGAGACAAGAACAGGGAGAGGCCACTCACCAATTACCATCATGGGCAAAACAGACTTGACTTAGGGAAATTAATTGAATTTGTTATAATCAGAGAAGCATAACAAGAAGTAAAACAAATCTGAAGCACACCTTCCTCTCACCCTTCCCTCCTTCCCAGGTTCTACCTCCTCTCCCCTAATGCTGCAAGGAGACAGAAGCAGGAGTTACAGTCAGTTCATCACACAATGTTTCTGCTGCAGCTAAGGGAGAGGAGTCCTTCTGCTGCTCCACTGTGGGCTCCCTCCCATGGGAAACAGTTTTCCATGAACTTCTCCAGTGTGAGTCCTTCCCACAAGGTACAATTCACAAACTGCTCTGGCATGTGTCCCTTTCCACAGGGTGCAGTCCTTCAGGCCAAGGCCGCTCCAGTGTGAGTCCCTCACAGGGCCACAAGTCCTAACAGGAAACCTGCTGCAGTGTGGGCTTCTCTTTCCACAGGTCCTCAGGTGTCTGCCAGGAGCCTGCTCCAGCCCAGGCTTCCCATGGGGTCACAGCCTCCTTCAGACATCCACCTGCTCTGGCGTGGGTCACCTCTGTAGGCTGCAGGGGGATCTCTGCTCCACCATGGACCTCCACGGCTTGCCAGGGCACAGCTCCCTGACAATGGTCTGCACCACAGACTGCAGAGAATCTCTGCTCAAGAACCTGCAGCATCTTCTCCCCCTCCTTCCCTACTGACCTTGGTGTCTGCAGAGTTGTTCCTCTCCCATATTCTCACTTCTCTCTTCTCTGAGTACAACTATATCTGCACAATAACTTTTTTCCCCCCATTCTTTATCATAGAGGCTCTATTGCCTTGTCTGGTGGGCTCAGCCTTGGCCAGCTATGGGTCCATCTTGGAGTTGACTGGCACTGGCTCTGTTGGACATGGGGGAAGCTTCTCACAGCTTTTGACAGAAGCCACCCCTGTCACACACACCCTGCTACCAAAATCTGGCCATAAAAACACAATACAATCAATAAAACTATTGAAAGAGCCAACTATAATTTCTAGAGTTTATGCTTGCATTTAAATTCTGCCACTATTATACAGTCAGAAATGATAGGATAGCTTTCATGCAAATCCTATTAAACCTTAACTTCAAGAGAAGAGAAAATAGGGAAAATTAATTCAAAGAGTGCAAATTTTGGAATTATAAGCCTGACAAAAATGCAGATTAAGAACTGTCAGAGAAACCTGAAGTATAACAGATTCATAAGAGTCTGATGAAATAACTAGCAAGAATTTGCTTCCTTTTTGACTGACCTAATAGTGGGCTATTAGAAAATGAGATTTGTAGTGCAAGGTGTAAGAGCAGAAGAAAAAAAATTAAGAAATACAGAGTTAATTGATTAACTCCAGTAGAAAATGAGTTTTCTCCTTTTGCCACTCAATCCGTTGATTAATTGTACAAACGAAAAAGCATATTTTTTATGGGCTAGAACTTCTGTTGGAAGGTGTTCCATATCCGCAACTCCAAACTATTCTGGTTACTTACATTATAGTAATTACAATGTGTATTTTCCCCCCACCAAACTTGTTTACCTCTGCTGATGGAGATGAAGACCATGATGCACATGATTCTTCCTTATTATACGACACATTATTGTTAATAAGAAACACCAAACCAATATATACGTGGCTGCTTGCACTTAGGATTCTTGAAGAATATAATCCATTGTATACTCCTTTGTTTGTCTGTAATGACATAATAATTTTTATTCTTGCACACGTTCCTCTGGTCAATATTCAGGGACTTTTATGTTCGGACAAGATCTGTTAGGGATAGAATGAAGAGTAGTACTGAAAAATTTAAATAATGTAATTATGTAAGTAAATTTCTTGCTATTATCTGGAATCTGGTCTATAGCACTTCATCTGAAAATAGATATTCCTATTGGAGAAATAGATATGATGAAAGTAAGGCCAGGTAAAATCATGCGGTTAGTGAGAAGTAGTAGAGAAATATTAAATTAAAAAATTGAGAAAGGTGATTCTTTGTCTCCTGAGAATAAAATCCCAAACTCTAAAGGACAGAAAATAAGTCAGAAAATAAGGGCTGTAAAAGAATAGGGAAACCAGATCCCTCTTTCTGTCTTATAAGGGTATAATAATCATTAATATAAGTGAGAGGAAGCAATTTCAAAAAAACCTGAATACTCTTTTTCAGCAATGCCATTATTAATTAATACTATTTATTCTGCAAATAATGATTTAGAATTAAATTGATCTAAAAAAGGGGGATTTTAGGTGGAATAAAGTCCCACATTAGGGAAAAGTCAACTTTGTCTTTGCATATGGGGTGGAACTTTCTTTAGATGGAGTTATTGAAAAGTTATCTCAAAGAACATTTTAACGTAGCTGTATCTCCAAAATTGTAAGTTTAGACAGGTAGGGGAAAAAAATAAATCACATAACACATTCCTCCTCTTTGTTTCTTCCTGTTAAACTCGGTACTTTCCACTGAGAATCTGTTAGCATTTCAGCCGAGTGTCTGCAGTTTGTGCACCTGGTTCTTAAGAGAACTATAAGTCTTTCATGACAACAAATGTCTCTTTTCCACACAGAACTAGGAAAATAGATTATTCCCTATGACTACCTTCAGAATTATTGGCATAAACACAACAGTGTAGCCTTTGGTACTTTGACTTCAAAGTTTCAACTTTTCCATGTAATCTTCTTTTTAATGTATGGTCCTTTCTACAATCTGCTTAGTTTCTTTTCTCCCTTGTTTCCCCCCTCCGTTTCTGTTTCCCACTCTCTGTTTACCCACAGCCCTCTCTTTCTGGCAATGTTTAACTGACTGTCTAGCTCTTCAAGGTATTCTATCAGAAATTCATCTTACCAACAGTTTCCTCATTATTGAGTCTGATTGATCACTGGGCCTTTCCATTTTTAAGAATTGTAGTGATTAAGTTAGACATTTGGGATGCCTATTTAGATACTTAATGAAGTTTTAAAAATTTCATGTACTGATTGTTTTCCAGCAATTTCTTGAATACTCAGATGAATCCTAGTCGGTGATTTTGTGTTTATCAAAAAAAGCAAAGATAACGATCTGGCAAAAATCAGGGTAATGTAGCATGAGGAACCCTGTACATTATTTTGCTTCATTCTGGTGTCCAGCAAAATCTGTGTGGTTGTTCCTTGTGATCAGGCTCCGTTTGACCTGACTCTTTGTTCTTAAAATTTGATACCCAAATCTAAAATGTGTGGGTAACCAGAGAGCAGCCATGAAATATCAAGAAGTCTTCATAACCTGTTTTATTGCTGAGTGAAAAAAATGTCTCTTGTTGTATTTAATGTAGATTTCAGGTAGTGGGCTTATAAAACCTGACTAGGGCCAACATCCCTAATTCAAAACTGAAATAAAAATATCCCAAAATTGCATTCTGGGAGAAAAATTTCATTTTTTTTGAAAATCCTATAAAGATGATATGGTTGAAAAAGCTGGTATAATACAATGAATTTATTTCTGTGTAAGTAGCAAACAGGAAAAGGAAAGCTTCTCTGCGAATCTTTCTATAGCTCCTGTTTTTATTTGGGAATACTAGTTCTGTAGGTGAAGTCCTATTTAGCTCATAATATTTTTTTCCAAATTATCATTTTGAAAAGTAAAATTATAGAACTTAAATTTCTGTGTCTCTAGCAGAGAAGAAATTAACAGATAAATGAAATACTTCTTTTTCTTCTAAAAGCATGTTTTAACATATCACAGACCACTATTTGTGAATTTTGAGAAGTAACAATACAGAACAGCGATTTATCAGTATTATTTTTGAAAGGATTCACTAAAAAAAAAAATCTTTAACAGTGGTAAGTCTTGCTGTTTGTACAACAGTAAACTTGGTTGAGTTATTCTGTAACTTCTTTTCTATAACCATTTTGGTTTTGTAATATAATTTTCAGCTGCATAAGTAATGTTTAAAAATGCAAGTCTGTACTAACTTCTTTTCTATTTGCATGTGGAACACGGTTGTGTGGGAACATAAAGGCTTTCCTGTGTTCATACAAATCCTAAAACTAGAAAAGATGCCTTTCCTGGTTCCCCCTGTAATCACATAATCATCCTACCACAAATAATTCAGTTCAGTCATTTGGAAAATCTATAGTCAATTATTCAGTTGCAACATATGTTATCAAGCATGGCAAAAAAACTTGCCACAAGATTGCAAATTGTATTAGCTGACACTCCTATAGTAAGGTAAAAAAAAAATCTGGTATTGTATTTGAAAGTTTTTGTTTCTTTCCTTCCTCCAGAAAAATTCTTTTTAGCACTATGTGAAATAATTACAATTACAATTTCTATCATCAAAAGTGTTCTGAAGTAAATTGGAGATGAAATGACCAAAATACAACACTTAGTACTAAGATAATGTCTGTTCTAAAGACCTGACAGTAAGTCATGTAACACATGAATGCTTTGACTGTTTCATGTCTAGTGACTCCAGATGGTATGCCTGTACTCTGATGGTGTGCTATGTGTAAACCATCGCAATCAGGACCAACATACATCTAAGAACAGTCTACTTTTTTTCTTATCATAGTTATTTACATCCACTTATTAGACTCTTTTCACAGCATAACTCTGGATGGACGTGATGAGCATGTGCCAGTATTTTTTTTCTTCAGCTCTCCTGAACCCACCTAAGAGCAAACACTGACTTTTTTTTTTTTTTTCTGGCTCCTGTAAACTTGCATCCACACAGGTGGTATTCCTATCTCTTGACTTTCAGCATATTCCTTCAGGGACACTTGCACATGAGTGTCAAAGAGTAGCATACGGAGATTTATAAGGAATCTTACAAAGGAATATGATCTACATTAAAATTACCCCATCAGTATCTGTTCCATAATGATTCATCAATCTTTATAAGTAAAAAAAAACAATAGTGAGGTTCTAATCTGGACTCAGATTTCTAACTTAAACTCTTTCTGTTATGGCTGTAAATGTGCTTGTAAAACTGTCAGCATCAAAATTGTTTCCCTAATTTGGGAAAATGTAGATCCATGACTGACAAAAGACTTATTTGACCAGACCATAGGAAATTAAATTTAAATTTTCAAGTCAAAAAGTCCCTTTTTTTTTTTTTTTTTTGTGATTCACCTTGAAACTGTGCTCAGTACAGATATCATTGCATTTCTTTGATAATTTTTTTACAGCAGAGTAGTTTTCCAGTCATGGTCTCTTCTTTCTTCAGTATCCTGTAGTGAAAGTCATTTTGCTTTTGGCAGTTGTGCTCCAGACTCAAAAGAAACCTTGCAGTGTATGTGGTTTTGGTATGGAGCAATCTCTAGAATGTGATCTTACTATTAAAGCTGCTTCTAAGGAGAGTTATTATCAATAATAGAGGTTAAATATTCAAATGCAAATCACTTGTCCATAATCAAGGAGTTCCTAAACTGACCTGAAAACTGGAAACTAGTGACCAGCTTTATTTTGATTGACCTGTCCTTTTTTGTGCACTTATTTTAAGACATATGGGAAATGCAGTGATGTAGATAGATGAGTTTGAAAATTTTAAACTTTTTGGACTGATGAGATCATTCTTTCTATGATAATGCCATTATATGCCTTTCTAAGAAATGTCCACAGAGGCAATATGTATCAATCTGGCCTAAACACCTTCAACAGATTTACACAACTTTCACTGCCTTTGTTGACACAAATTGTAAAGTAGATGCCTTTGTCAAGCTCTGAGAACAGATGAAGATACAGGTGTGACCCATTATAGTCATTGGTCTCTTGATAAGGATAGCATAGAAGTGCAGAATATACTGTGACTTACTGTGGAGTAATTAGAGCATGCTGCAGCCCTACTTTCATGATTCTCTACAGTGCTAGGTACAACTGCCCTGGTCTGGCAAAAAAAGAATGGGTTAGGGTTCTCATTACCCTACGAGCAAGAGAGTACGCTTCAGTCCAAACAGCAAATAGTTGTTTTTCAAAAATTAATGTTAATTCAGGAGTGACTTTACTGAACTTCAATTTCTGAACATGTATTTGCTTGCAAACTAGGTAGTGGCTTTTAGAATCGATTTTTCTCACTGGTTAAATAACAGGTTAGTTAATCAAGACTGTATTAAGAAATTTCAAATATAATGTCACTGAAAAAGCAGTGAGCTGAATTCTGAACAGCTCATTTTTTCTGACATGACATAGTGTTCTAGACACTGACTGTTGCTTTGATTTGCCATGTCAGCATTTTCCTCTTAGTAACATGGAAGCTAGAGCGAAGAGAGGAGGGTGGGTTTATCTATGAGGAGTAAACAGCAAATGTGTTACTTTAGTCTGAAAGCTTACAGAATCACATCTACTACTTTTAGAGATGGAAAAATTTTGTATGGTCTGCATAAACATTAAAGGCTCACCCAAGTAGATAGTATATCAGAACTCAAATAGTGAGGTAAATTCACATGACACCACAAACAGTATTATAAAATATTTACCATACAGATATTTGAAACAAGTAGGAAAAGTGTACAATAATACCCTTATTTAGCTAAATATATGTTGAGTCAAAATATTCACTGCAGCCAGAGGAAGTGTACTTCACAGTGGTCTCCAGCCTTGAGAAATTTTCCTGGAAAAATAATCTATAGTGTCCTGGATAAATGTAGATAAATCCTATTGATCAGGAAAGAACTCATCCATATTCTTAATGTTTAAAAGGCTAAATGATCTTTAATGAACTATTATTTATTTTGCCCTGCTGTTTTTTTTTTCCCCAGAGGAAACCTTCATGGTAACTTACAGTTTGATAAGGAACCAACTTAAGGAACCTGCCATAAATTTCTTTTTGTGTAGAGCCAGTGCCAATCAGCAGATTAAATTAAAATTAGTGCATTCATCCTTGGGCTTCTCATGTTATCTCAGTTTATCTTAAAGAATAGTTTACAATACCTAGCACAAGGAGAAGATCTGCTTGCTTTTGTCCATGTGTTGTGTCTGTGTCTGTGTCCCTCTGTTTGTGCCTATTCCACGGAGCAGAAAGTACCTTATGCAAACAAAGTCAAAACCACCACCATCAAAAGATTTAATTTCTATTTGTATTATTTGCTGATTTATGAAATAGTTCTGTTATTTTTGTTTTTAGTTAGTAACTGTACTTTAAATTAAAGTTACCGTTTTGACTGCAGAGAGAACTATGCTGAATCCTAAAGACTAGTCAACTATGCCCATATATTTGTGTTGCACAGCTTTCTGTGAAATTGTTTATATATGGTTTGAAACCAGGATAATTGTGGATACTTTTCTGTTGACATCACAGAAGTAGCAAAACTGATACCTATAAAGAAGGTAAAATTTTTCTTCTTCTTCTTCTTCTTCGTCTTCGTCTTCTTCTTCGTCTTCTTCTTCTTTTCTTCTTCTTTTCTTCTTCTTCTTCTTCTTTTCTTCTTCTTTTCTTCTTCTTCTTTTCTTCTTCTTCTTCTTCTTTCTTCTTCTTCTTCTTCTTCTTCTTTCTTCTTCTCCGTCTTCTTCTTCTTTCTTCTTCTTTCTTCTTCTTTCTTCTTCTTTCTTCTTCTTCTTTCTTCTTCTTTCTTCTTCTTTCTTCTTCTTTCTTCTTCCTTCTTCTTTCTTCTTCTTCTTCTTCCTTCTTCTTCCTTCTTCTTCCTTCTTCTTCTTTCTTTCTTCTTTCTTCTTCTTTCTTCTTCTTTCTTCTTCTTTCTTCTTCTTTCTTCTTCTTTCTTCTTCTTTCTTTCTTCTTTCTTTCTTCTTTCTTCTTTCTTTCTTCTTTCTTCTTTCTTTCTTCTTTCTTTTTTCTTTCTTCTTCTTTCTTTCTACTTCTTCTTCTTCTTCTTCTTCTTCTTCTTCTTCTTCTTCTTCTTCTTCTTCTTCTTCTTCGTCTTCTTCTTCTTCTTCTTTTCTTCTTCTTTTCTTCTTCTTCTTCTTCTTCTTCTTTTCTTCTTCTTTTCTTCTTCTTCTTTTCTTCTTCTTCTTCTTCTTTCTTCTTCTTTCTTCTTCTTCTTTCTTCTTCTTTCTTCTTCTTCCCCTTCCCCTTCCCCTTCTCCCCAGGTTCAACATAGCTCTTTCATTCACCAGTTTGCCATCTCAGCCCTGGTGCTGGGGGATGGGGAATGGGGTTTGGGATCAGTCCATAACAGCTGAACTCTCCTTCTCCTTCCTCCTCATGCTTGTCCCTGCTCCGTTTGGGTCCTTTCCATGATCTGCCGTTCTTCAGGATAATTCTTCCAAGTGGATCCTCCAGTGTCTGCAGTGGTGGGTCTCTGCTCTTGCATGATCCTCTCCCTAGTCCATGGGGAAATCTATGCATTAGCACCTGGAGCACCTCTTCCCCCTCCTTTCCTGACTTAGTGTCCTCAGGGTAGCTTCTTTCACTTTCCTGTACTCTTCCCTTCTGTTTCTGATGTGCAGCGTTTTTGTTATTTCATAGATATACTTTCCCAGAGGTGCCACCATTTTGGCTGAGGGACTCAGCTTTGCCCTGTGGTGGGTTTGTCAGAGTGGGCAGGAGCTACCTGTGTCCAGCAAAGGGTTTCCTCACAGAAGCCATCAGTGCAGGCCCCTGCTGCCAGTGCCTGGGCATGGACACCTAGAACAGGGGCTGAGAGTGTGTTATGGATATTGAGAACCCGAATTTCCAAAGTCCCTTTGATCTTCACTTCCCTGTATTCTTCACTTTGCTCTTTAAAAGGAATAACCTAAATCAGATTTACACAACCAGCCTGCACAGGACAGTACCAGGACATTGAGAAGTTGGGAATAAGTACTGACAGGAAACCATAAGCATATCAGACAGAATGAGAGTTCAGAATATCAAAGCCCACCGAGATAATTCACACACAGTGTGCCTTACGGAGGAGTTTGGGTGCCAGTGCGGCAGGACCATTGCTGGTTCCATGTGAGCCATTGAGCTACCTCAAAGTCAAGGTCACATCCAGAGGGTAGTGGTCAACAGTAGGGTAGCTCAGTGCTCTGAGGACATCAGTAACAAGTGGTATCCCTCAGGGGTCTATTTTAGGACTAGTTTTATTTAATATCTTCATTAATGACACAGATGAAGGGATCAAGTGCACCCTCAGCAGATTTGCAGATGACACCAAGCTGAGTGGTACAGCTAATACCTGGAGGACAAGATATCATCCAGAGGGACCTGGACAAGCTCAAGAAGTGGGAAACTCATGCAGTTTACCAAGAGCAAGTGCAAGGAGCTGCACCGGGGTCTGCACAACCCCTGGTATCAGCACAGGCTGGTGGATGAACAGACCAAGAGCAGCCCTGCTGAGATGGACTTGGGGGAGCTGGTGGGTGAGAGGCTGGACATGAGCCATTAATGTGAACTCAGCCCAGAAAGCCAAGTGTGTCCTGGGCTGCATCCAAAGCAGTGTGGGCAGCAGGTGAGGGAGGGGATTCTGCCCCTCTGCTCCACTCTGGTGAGACCCACCTGCAGTGCTGCCTCCAGCTCTGGGGTCTCAGCATAGAAAGGATATGAACCTGTTGGAGAGAGTCCAGAGGAGGCCACCAAGATGATCAGATGGATGAAGCACCTCTCCTGTGAGGAAGGGCTGGGAGAACTGGGGTTGTTCTGCCTGGAAAAGAGAAGGTTTCAGGGTCACCTAATTGTGACCTTCCTGTACCTGAAGAGAGCCTACAAGAAAGATGAGAGAGACCTTTTACAAGTGACAAGACAAGGGGGAATGGCTTCAAACTAAAAGAGAATAGGTTTAGTTTATATGTTAGGAAGAAAATCTTTACAGTGAAGTTGGTGTGGCACTGGCACAGATTGTTCAGAGAAGCTGTGGATGCCCCATCCCTGGAAGTGTTCAAGACCAGGTTGGATGAAGCTCTGAGCAACCTATCTAGTGAAAGGTGTCCCTACCCACAGCAGAGGGGGTTGGAACTAAATGATCTTTAAGGTCCCTTCCAACCCAGGCCATTATATGATATCTGGCATGGCAAGAGCAAGGAATACACACATGGGTGTTTGGGCACTGTGCTCCCAGATGTTGCTGTCTGTTAGCAACAGCAGCTGCTAGAAAAAGGGGTGTCAGGGAATTTGCTGGCCTTAGTGGTAGTGATTTCACAAACAGAGAGCTTTGACTTGCATTCCTTTGTGTGCTTATAGACTAAAATAGTTGGCTATGTAGATTGATTTAAATCCCAGAAGAGTGTCTGAAATGAATACACTCAGCTGAACTGCTTGTCTGACTGAGAGGAAGAGGTGATTTCTGAGTGGTACTTGAAGCCCTGTGTTTCAGTATTATTCTTACACAGAGCATTTATTAACTAAATCTCCATCGTTGTTGTCGAAATTAACATGCTTGCTCATGCTTCTGAAATTCTCCATGCTCTCCCTCAGGGAAAGGAGATAGAATTACCTGATATGTGTAAACAGGGATTAATTTAATCTTCAGCAAAATCCACAGATTGCCGTGCAACTGAAGTCTGCATAAGATTATGAAGGCAATTTAATTAGATACAGACATCTTGCTTTTTGAAGATACATATATTTCTATTTTTTTAAAAGATTAATTCATCATATCTCCTGATTCAACATTAAAAAGAGATTAAGAAAAAGTCAAGTTTGTGTTACAGTGCATATACAGTGGGAATAAAATTTGCTTGGCATCTAGGAAAGGGCGTAGATTTCATGTCATTCTTAAAGACACATCAGCTCTCTCTGCAAAATGACAATTTTCTTTCTCAGAGGCATACATTAAAACAATATGTATAACTTGGGATATCTTGCTAGTTTTGATCCTCAGCACTGTTCGTCACTTGATTGACACTATTTCTGTGACATATGAGGGGGAATGTAAAAAATCCCAAACAAAATAACTCCTCACACCCTGCCAAAATAAAACAAACAAGAAAAACAAACATACACTTCATATGCTACAAGGAGCTGAAAAAAGCAATGTGAAATGTGATACTCTAATTTAGACTATTATATCTAAGTAATTTCTATCTACGTATTTCTACATAACTATCATATTACTGATAAAACTAGTCTTGAAACTGAGATTTGAGAAATCCAAATTTGACAGAACTAGAAAAAAAAAAGGCAACTTGGGTCTCATGCCTGACCTTCCTAAAAATCAATGAGAAAAAATTACCTTTGAATTTTATTGAAAGTACGTGAAAGCTGGTATCCTTTTATTGCTTTGCTGGTAACTACAGTCTCATTAGTTTGAACTGAGCCAAATAAGTAAGCAATTTTTAATTAAGTAACTACAGAAAAATTAAAAATGTGGTAATGTATATTCTGTATTTTTCATAGGTAGATTGTAAAATGTACTGATTACCTTTGTTTTAGATTAAGAACATGAAATTAATCTAGTCTGTCAATTGGGAAAGTATTTACTATGACATTGCAAAGTGAAACTAACTGTATAACCGAAAGAATTGTATAACTGTGCAGTAGGTAGGGACCTAGTAAGAAGACGATTTGGGCAGGAGTTATCTGTGTTTCTAAAGAAGGTGATCATGGCATTACTTTAATTGACATTTTCACAAATAGGAAGTGGAAGTGTCCTAGTACATCTTTAGGATGTCAAGAAGGAAATAGTTTGAATTCACTGGAGGACTGGAATGATAAAGAAAGAACTAAAGAAGCCTGTGGACAACTGAGGCAGAAAGGGGAAGAAATTAAGTAGTACAAAATGCAAAGTTCAATTCTTTGTGACTAATATAAAATGATTTCAGAAGCTTGAAGATCAGCAGTTAAAAATGTCAGAGAAGAAAGCACAGCTACATTAATCAAATGCAGAATGACTGAAGCGCTGATAAGAAAATGGCAAATGCAGTCCTAAGCTGTCTTAGATATTTCCAGAAAAGATGTGGAATTATTAAAGATGTTCTACAAAGTATTGGGGAGACATAATTTTAAATACTATGTACAAGAAAAATGAACTGACTCTCACTTGATGAAGGAGAAAGGAGCTTACTGGAAAGTAAAGGAGCACAGCTTGCTTAGGCTAGCCAAACAAAGGCTAAGAAGGGATGTAACAGATGTTTATGAATACAGTGGGAGGGACAAATGAACCATGGATAAATTGAAACTGGGACTTTTGTAAACCCCAGGGGAATGAGATTCTGAAATGATCTTTCAGTAAAAGTAGAGTGAATGAAACACAAAACTTCTTTTAAAAGGTAATAATTATACTGCAGTATGCATTGTGATTGCTTGTGATGTCAAAGAACTTAAACTTATGACCTAGGAAGTATCCTCCAGTCCTGTGTTTTTGCACTAGGCAATTGTGTTAGAGAAAGTAACTGCTCTGAGAGTTCAGTGTGAATATCAAGGAACACATGGTAAATTTCAATAGCAAATTCACAGTCTGTGTTATTTAATCAAGCACAACACGCTTTTAGAGAGAACTTTAAAATAAATAGCTCTAATCTTAAAAAAAAATTAGTTAAAATTTTATTTTAATATTATATCTACTATAACAACATTTTGTAATAAATTCATATATATTACAGAAATAAGGGAAAAATTAACAAGTACACCTTATCTTCCACCTGATCCAAAATTCTCTATACCTAAATAAATACAATGAGAGACTATTCTGACACCTGAATATTTTTCACAGTGATGAAGACTACAGTTCTGCTCTCCATAGGCATCAACTCAAACTGTATACAAAAAAGATTCCAAAACACAGAAAGAGCAGATTACTGCTCTGTTCCCTCATCTGCATGCTAATCTGGACAATGCTTTTGAGACCTTTTGCTTCTGTGGTTTGTCCCATATATGTTCTACACATGCTTACGTGCGTTGAATACAGTTCTCAAGCTCAGAGGAGTCTACTGAGAAAATCTCTTGGATGTCTTCAGAGTATGGAGACAGATGACACATCTCTTAGGGGAGGATTTTTCAGTTTTGATTACTGCTTATTGTGTACAAGAAAATCTCCCTCTGCCTGAAAGAGCTTTTCGCCCTGGCTGGAAGTTACCATCCAGGAGAAGTCAACTTTTAATGTGGATTTATCTTGCACAGTCACTAAGCAATTCAAGGTTTTATACAGTGCCATTACACAGCAAGCAAACAGCAAGGCCTACCATAAGACACATCGAAATAAGTAAGTCTTTCAACCACCAATTAGCTTTGAATAAGGTTTGAACACTGAAATTAAAGGTAATCTAAATTTTAGTCTCATGTTTTTAAGGTTTACCTGCACTGAGACTTTGAACGTCATTTCATCCTCCAAATTATACATTTTGCAGTCTCAGGTACCAAAAAGCCCAAATACTACCCAAATTCTTTGTTTGAAAGTGTTTTCTCCCCATGAATGAAGCTTTTTTCCCCACTAAATTCATCTTTAAGTGCATGCAGTCTCCCCCATTTGCAATTCAATGCTATCCTTGTTTTTTCATTCATTGCAGTGCTCATTTTAGTACCCCAGGCATAAGAGCATACCTTATTCTCCATGCCGGCTTGAACTGATGTTGTACCCCTCTGGTTTGTTATGCAGTATTTTTGCATCCCTAGTTTCTTTTGTTGCTTTATTTCTTCAATACACATATATTTTTTATTTAATAGCAAGGGTTATTATGCTATATTTATCTTTCACTGGTTTTATGTCTATTTTTCTTCTTCCTGGACCTCCTTTGGGAAGAATTACACAGTCTCTGGAGGTGACAAGTCAGACAATTGAAATGTCAGCATAGCATTTGCTAAAGAAAATAATTAAATAAGCAATATATATATATATATATATATACTGGGGTAGTCAAACTTCATTTTTTAACAGGCTGTGGGCTACTTATAGTATGCTGTGAATGGAAGAGGAACTCTGCTTTATGCCACTGTTTTGCATAAAATTATATCTTTGCTGCAATGAAAACATAGACTTCCAATATTACTGGAAGCTGTCACTTGTAGGTATTTGGTATAATTTATTTCAAAAATTATAATACTTTTGTTCTGGTTTTGATTTGTTTTTGAACCCCAGAGTATGCATACGTGATCAGCCAGTATTGTGGTCCAGGAGTAATTCTGCAATTCTATAATTAGATGTATTTCTCTCTTGAGAGTGGAAGTATGTCTGTCTTATATTGTCACTGAGGTATCTGTTTAGTGCAATATCCTCATATCACACAGAGAATGTCTTTCCAGTTGCAATGTGGGTAGGGGACAAGGGAGGAAATTAGGAAGTTTGTCACAATGAATACATATTTTAAAAACTTACCTCTTAATTAATATGATGCTCAGATTTCTTTAGTTACAGTAATGACAGTGGATATTGATGTTGGAAAACAAATAGTTTGGTCCAAACTATAACAAATTGACAATTTTCTAAAGTTAATTGATTCTTAATTCATCTAACATATTAATTGTGCAAATTACAGAAAATTTATCTTACTTTCTGTTTTCAGCTTCTTTTTTTTCTTTTCTTTCTCCTTAGGTTTAGATGGTACACTCAAAATCTCAGTAGACCTCCTGGAGGCAGTAAGTGAAACTCACTTCAATTTCAAACTACATTAATTCTGAGTGAAATCAAACTTATTTTCACATAGGTTAAGGCAAGCAAGTCCTTATGAAAATTTGCAGATTTTTAATAAGGGCATTTGCAATGATTCCATCCCATTCTGAAAAACTCATATGACAAGTCAATAGCTGTCTTTTATCTATTATGTTATCAGTTCTTGTGAGTAAATGTGACAGCTGAATACTGCTGAAGTCCATACAGCAGTATCTCTGTTACCATGAGAAACACAGCTTGGGCTCAGAGATGAGCTGTTTGGTTTGTTGAAGCTTTTGGTCTGTGGCTTTGTTTTGCTTTGTTTAAAACATTACTCAGACTATGGGAAACAAGAAGAAAATCCCAGTCTAAAAAAATGTTTTTCATTCTATCTCCTGTGTCCAAGACTACAGTCAATGAAAAACACAATTTCCTCTTGACAACATCCCCACATTTCCCTTCAGTTAACACTTCAGAGAGAGAGGATAACTTTGTTTAAAACCTTATTTGTGACAGAGGAAGGAGGATAAACATTATTTGCTTCTAATATTTAAATAAAAGTCCCATCCATGATCAACAGCACCTATAGAACTCACCATATCTGTAACACAAGGACTTTGTTTTTCTTGTAGCCATGACCACATGACTATCATTTTATGTATGTGGTAAGGCTACCATATTAACTGATGGCATACCCAAAGTGATTTTCAAAGTAAATGCAGCATTCAGTGCTCACAGTCTCTGTGGGCTAATTAAAAATAACAAATTTTATGGAAGGCACCTTGCTGTTTATTAGCTTGGATTGTAAATTGTGAGAATGCTTTCAATAAAATACACATGCCCACAGCAGGGAAAAAATTGCAGAAAAATGCTGTTTGGTGTGCAATCAGAATAAAAAGGAGAACATTCAAGGTCCATAATTTTACACTGACAAAATTCTTTGGAATCAAAATTTTGAGAAAGTAGAGAAAGAATAAATTTATGGCAGTATCTAAACACAAATCACTTTTCAAGGCTGCTGAATAGATATTTAGGAACATTCAATAGTACTAATTTGTGTCTATTATTTCTTACTGCCACTCATGGAGCTCTGTAATTGAAATGCTGAGTAACAGTTTCCCTCCTTAATTCTAATGATGCCCTTTATAATCCTCTTTTTAATGCAGTGCCTGAACTTTAGAAAGGTTGTTCACTGCCAAATGTCAGTCCATTTCAAGATGTAGCAATGGAAACCCTCTTGTTTTATCCACTTGGCTAGATAAAGTTTTTGTGAACCAATAAGATTGCCATATGTTTGGTTTCTGTTTCCTGTTTATTAAGTAAAAAAAAGGCAATAAAGTAAATCCAATAAAAACAGTTCTTCTGACCTCCTCTCCCACTGACACCAGGGCAAACCAAGGTCATGTTATTAAATTTAGGAGGAGAAGAATCCAATTAGACATCTTCTGCTTCAGTAGAAAAGTCAACCTAAAAACAGTTTCACAGAGAATGTAACCTGTTGGCAAAGACACAGTTCATAATTATGAACCAATGGAGACTTGACAATGTTTAACACTGCAGGTTTCATCCAGATCAACAATTTAAGTCCACTCCCAGTTTAAAGTAAAAATTCTTTTCTTACCAGGGAAAGTTCAACAAACCACAGAGATTTATTCTTATATAAAATCACATTGGCAAACTGTGTTCTGTGTTGATATTTTCATTGCTAGTGCAGCACTGATGCACTAAGTGCCTTGAAATAGACAAAAACTATAACATAAAAGTGAATGGAAGAGATTTGGTGCTACAGGACTACATGTGGAACGTTTTTCTGTCCACTCTATGTGGTTCATATTAATGCCGTTTTCAAACCTTGTGTCTGACTTCGGGCTTTCCTATATTGCACACAAGGCACTAGACTGTCTCCTACTTATAGCTTCTCAAGGCACCGTTTATTCATTATACACTATACACACTACTCACTTATAAATTAAGGCTTATTCCTTTCATAGAAATAACTGTGCTCTGCTTTTCTTACATCAGTTTGGAGAGTGTAAAGAAAACATATTTTTTCCTCCAAAATTCTGTCTTCTGACTAAAACAAGCACTCAACGAGTGTCTCACCTTTAATTTATTTAAAATAGTTTCTCTGTAAGCACTTTAAAAAATCCATGGATTTTTCCCTCTCTGTTGGTTAATGGGTAAATAAGAGGAGGACTCTAAAGAGATGACAGAGATCAGCTTCCTTGAAAATGAGAACGGACTACTTGGAGGAGTACAGAAGAAAACAGAAGGCACCTGAATGAGAACTGTGCAATAATCAGTGGCTAGAATAAGAGCAAAAAGATCATGAAAAATAAAAACACATTGCTCAATTCCTCCTACAGTTGAAACACAGAAAAGTTCTCATACAGGCTTGATACTGTATGAGAACTGCCCAGCAGTAACTAAAGCATCCCTGAATTATCAGCACAGTTTTCTGCACAAATCAAAAATATAACCTGATATAGCTACTAGACAACAAACTCTACTCCAGCCAAAACCAACACAGAACATAATCCTTTGAAAATGTTATGCCCTGCAGATATTATTGACTTAATAGATGGCAACTAAAAAATTCAGGAAATGTTTTTCAAATCAAAGTGGCTCAGTTATCATTTTTAATGATTAAAAAGTGTTTCTTTAATATTAAGCCCTTACATTTTAGATGATTATCAAACTTTGCATACTGTACAGCTTGACTACTGCATAGCTTGTTTTGAAAAGCTTACCAGAGAGAGATGAAGGAACTAACTAAATAAAAGTCCTCATTTACTTGCGTTTTTTTCCAAGACTGAAAATTTTTTTTCTCTATCTGAAACTTCACTATCATACCAAGTTCCATTCTGCTTCAGTTAGCGAAAATACTTGTGTCTGTTTACTTGATGAACTCATAAAACTGAATACTTTTATATGAATACTTTGTATATGAATACTTTTACCCTGTTGCTTGTACTTTCTGAAAGAGTTTTGATCTGTAATGAAAGTAAGAGTAAAATCTTAGAAGATATGATCTTTGAAAGGCTGAGAAATGCAACGCTTTTTCTTTTTTTTTTTTTTTTTAAGCACCAGAATTCACTACTAAAACCTGTAGTTCTTATTTAGGCTACTTACACACACAAGAAAAAAATGCTACCCATAATGGGATGCATAATGCCTTGTATGGTCAGCAGGGCACTGGCTAAAATGACATTAGGAAATGCTACAAATATGCCCAAACACCTTCCACTCTCTGGAAATTGGATGCTCCTCTCTGGGCTGTACAGAAATGCCCTGAGGGAAAAAAGCCTACGTCACCTAAAAAAAAAAAAAAAAAAAAAAAAGGAAGAACTAATGAGCAAAAAAAATAACATCCTGCTTTCAAAGGAACAGTGTGAAGACATTCAGATTGATCTTGTAAGAGTCTGTGTATCAGACCTGAATCTTCACTTCTCTTTAAGCTGCAGAGTCCTGCATGGATAATCAGCATATGATGCAGCCATGCCTATTAGATATTTCAGTGTTTGGTGGTTTATGGTTTTTAGTTGGTTGGTTGTGGTTTTTAAAATTTTTTTTTTGTTGCTGTTGATTTATTTGTTTGTTTTAAAATAATTATACTTTTAGTATACTCCAGTAGTCTCTGAACAACTTTGATTTACAGTATGTGCTGATCTGGGGACTTGGTTCTCTCCACATCACTCTGACCTTTCATAGAATCATAGAATCATAGAATCAGATGGGTTGGAAAGGACCTCTGAGATCATCAACTCCAACACTTGATCCACTACCACTGCGGTTACTAGACCATGGCACTCAGTGCCACATCCAGTCTCAACTTAAATACATCCAGGGATGGAGAACCCACCACCTCTCTGGGCAGCCCATTCCAATGCCTGATCACTCTCTCTGTAAAAAATTTCTTCCTAGTATTTAACCTAAACCTCCCCTGGCAGAGCTTGAGACCATGCTCTCTTGTCTTACTGAGAGCTGCCTGGGAAAACAGACCAACCCCCACCTGGCTACAACCTCCTCTCAGGGAGTTGTAGAGAGTGATGAGGTCACCCCTGAGCCTCCTCTT
>JAYRBT010000093.1:15452616-15464776 GCA_036023395.1 Myiotriccus ornatus
TTATTTTCCTAAATCCAGTCTCTTTTGTCTGCATAAACCTTCTCTCAGCTTAAAGCAATTGTGTGGGGGGTGTGTAAACAAATTGACCCAGGGCAAAACCACGACATATTTTCATACACACAAGTTCTTATTCTTGAGCAGTAATGGTCTGCTCCAAGCCATCATTTTATATGTGGAGTGGGATTTTGGCAGAGGAGTATTCTCTTTTGAGTTGCTTTGTTTTGATCTAAACTGAAATTATATTTCCTTTTCACCAAAATCTGAACAAGGCCAAACCTTTACTCTGAAACACACAATTCTGTATTTTTGATAGTGGAAAGAAAAGTAAACAAGACAAAAGCAAACAAAACAAAAGAAAAGAGAGAAGTACAGGTCCTTCACCTTTTCTAGCAGGTAGTCCACAGACGTAACTGTAGAAGCACTTGCACAGATGTGAGGTGTCTAAATTAGAGATGAAACTGAGATTTACAGCAGAAAATCAGTGTCTAAAGGTTCTATATCTTAATGACAGAGTGTGCAGGAAAAAAAATCCAGAGATTAGTTTAGTAGAGAAATGTTTGCAATAGCATTCAGTGAGGTCTGCTAATAAGTACTGTTTCTATAACCACTGTGTCTTGTTGTTATCTATATTCTGATAACAGATTTGAAGCAAATTTCTTATTGTAAGATTTTTATAAAGGAGGTGGTTGTTCCAGGTCCCATGTTAAAGAGATGGGCCCAGTTGTGAAAAGGATGGCAATAGATTCATTCTGACTTGATTTGAAAGATATTCAAAGCACAAGAAGTAACTATAAAGAAGGCAAAGGTCAAGAATGTAATACCTAACAGATCTGTACGTTATACTGCAGTTCAAAAGTCAGTGTTTGCTGTTAGTAGTTTTTTGATCAGAAACATACATGCATGAAGGAGTGCAAGAAATTTCACAGTGTAGCTCTGATTGACACTTGAATATTTCAGGTCCTACTCCTGCTCCCAGTTAAAGCGAATTTTCAGTTGTCAACTGGTATGTGCCAAATGAAGAGTTTCAGGGAGAGAGCTGTGCTTGCTGCGAAATAAGCAAATAATAGAAATGCAAAAGGGCAAGTATATGCAGAAAAGTACTTTAATCCTGAGAAATCCCACATTGTAGCCCTATGTAGCATCACTCTTGGTGACAGATGCCATAAGTCAGAATATTGATTAGTAACAAAATAGTGAAGAAAAAGAACGGGCGGACTTGTCAGTGGAAGGCAAGAGAGCAAAGATACAATAGGGTCTGAGGGGAAATCCATACAGTCAGAACAGTCTTTGTGATACTTTCCCTATCGAACAAGAGAAATGGGTTATGACAAAATATAATAATTTTGTTTTGGAGGAAATATCTATTGCCTGGGAATTATAAGTGAAATGTTTAGTCACCACTGACTAAGGTATTAGTTACAAAGCTGTGACACATTGACTGTATTCAGCAGTGCAGCACCATCCTGTGCAAAGAAATTTAAACACATGGACATTGAACACAGTACAAAGAGGCTTACAGGAAATTGATTGATCTTTAATGGCTTTCCACTGTCTGTTATTGGCATTCTCTGCTTATGTGAACAAAAATAGAGACCCACCAGTGAATAATGCTCATTTTGGCTAGAGAGCACTTAACGATCCTCTCTATAGGTGGTGTGGTGTTACTTGCGGGAGTATTTAAAAACCACAAATAACTTGATTCACTGACTCCTGCCACTAGAAAGGAATAGCTTATTGATTCCCTTTGGGATGTTGCAATAGTGGAAGGACAGCAATTTCATCCTGTGACACATCATTTGCAGGTTCTTGAAATGGCATACTAGGCCCTACCGTTATAAATCCTCTTATACGTAAGAAGGAGGTAGTACTCAGTACAACAGCACAAATATGAAGACTCAACTGAGAGGCCAGACAAAGTCAGATGAAGGGGTAGCAATAAGCTGTGTGATTTGTCTCACTGTGAAAGGCAGCAATAGTAAGTTTTCCTGACATGTATTTCATCTTACCCTGTGTCTCTCTTCCTGCTTTTATTCTTGAATAGTTAAGTGGTTTGACTGGATGTCTGTCTACTCAGGTTGCCTTAGGCATATATCTATATCTATATCTCTTTCTTCTGGTCCTAGTTATGCTACTGCAACTTCCACTTTCTAACTCACTGAGCCTTTCATGGGCTTCAGTAATAAGAAATGACACTGCTCATTCTTGGTAAGGATAAATTTGTCTCAGCAGCTCAGAAGCTTTCTGATATTCTGCTGTAGTATGCTTACAGTTGTCCAGTTATTCCAACTCTGTGTCTGCTGACCACCTGCTCTTCCATAAGTACCACCTGGCAGAATTTAGCAGACAGACAAAGAAGCGACTCTTACTTCTAAACAAATATCTAGATTTGATACTTGTGCTTATTTTATCCAGTGCAATATAAATGGTGAAAAACAACAGTGAATGGAATACAAAAGCACAGTCTAAGTACTTTTTGTTGTTACTTATAAAACTGTAGCTCTGGAGAAGTACTAAGGAACACCAAAGCTTTTGGACTGATAGCACAGATCAGGAACTTGCACTTTTCAATCAGTGTCGCACAGATACATAAAATATTTATATTGATGGCGTTTTAATTAGCTTTTGGAGCTTAGAAGTATTAAATTTTTTCAAAAAGATATGATAAAATATCAGTCTGGAAATATTATTGCTTTTTGTACATTTTGCACCAGTGTAATATCCTGTGATTTCCCTTCTCTGAGAAACATTCCAAACTTGAAGTAGATGTCAATATATGCAATCCATTTTGCCAGATCTTACCTAGCATTAAGATTTCTCTTTGGCACCTTGCTCATCAACTTTTTTGGATACAGCTGGGTCGTAGTGCTGAGATGTAAAACGTTACCTCCTTCACAGCTGCACATGCAAAGTGCAGCTGATTGAGTTGTGGTAAGTCACTGTGACCCAGCTTCAGTGCCTGCCCTGTTGGCTAGAGGAGTGTTACAGTGCATCTACAGTCCTCAAATTAAACAACCTTTTTCATGAGCATCACATAACTTGTGTCTTCTCCAAGGCTGCTTATGGTGGTCTTGTACACATTTCTTTCATTTAGAGTGGCTGAATTAATGTGTTTTTAGTTTGGGGCTTTTTTTGGCAGACTATAGAAGTCATGTTTGCATAGCAATGAACTGAAGGTTGTATTGTGTGCTTTGAGGTGCAGCAGGAAGGAAGGCAGGGCAGTCTGAAGATACACAGCCTGCTGATAAAACAGCTGAGAGCTCCGCTGGAGGTGAGCAGGAGGAGCTATGGCTGGTGAGGTTATGCCTGCACTGTCCTCTGGGAATGTTCCTGTGGATTACACCTCCTGAGGCACAGCTAGGCTTCACACTGGGGAGACTTGTAGTGGTTTTATTTAACAATGTGGATACAGTCTCAGTAGATTCAGAAGTACCTGGTATCCCCCCTAGTCATGGAATGAAGTTCTGTACTACATGGCCTTTTTTATCATACAGAAAGAGTCGTGGAAGAACATTCAAATAGGGCAGTATCAGTAGAACTTGCCAAGATTTCAAGATCACATGCCAGATTATATCAAGGGTTTTTTGATGACAGAAAAGTAAGTGTAACAGAAATTTAAAGGATTTTAAAAGTTTCACATAGCATAGTAGCAGCTTGACTGAGAGACTCATTTTGTCATGGTAAGACTATATGTGATAATAGTAATATAACTAATGATGAAAATATTCAGCACATTTTTAATATAAATCCTTAGTAATAAAGTAATTAATGTAACACTATTTTTTTTCTTATTTTATTATTATGGTCATTATGCTTTTCGCAACAAAGTGCTGTGGACCTTTCCTGGCAAAGACTTTTCTTCCTGCCCAAAATTAATTGCAGCTTGATTGTATCACAGAAATAGGTACACCTACATCCACCCAAACCACAGCTGAATCTTCAAATTTATGTTTCTCCACACTAATTAGCCCCTGCTTGCTTGCTCTATAGGAATACAGAGCTGTCTCCTTACACTAGACGTGGCTGCAATTTTTTTGTCATATTTTTCCTGTGGGTTTCACCCTTTAAAGTTTTATAAATATTTAGGGGTGTTTCAGTGTAAGGATAAAGCAGAATTAAATTATTAGAAATAAAATATTTTAAAATTTAGACTTTTGTCCTCACTAAAAATAATTCAGAATATATACGTATATAAAGAGGAAATTCTGTTTTCTGTCTTCATATAAGTCAGTAGAATTGCTCTGCATTTGCGCAATTCTGATGTAACATCAAGTGTTGCTTGTAAATGCATCTAGAGATAACCTCAGAGTAGCACTCTGGGATTAACAACCCTCAGACTTATGGCAATAGAAGTTGATGAGAGGTACAGCTCTTGCTCTAGATACCATATACGGGGAAATAAGTTTCTTGTTGCAAAGATGTTCATACATGAGATTGAAATGGGACGTGGATTTAAGGTTTCCAAATTTGAGATTTGCTTTAATCAGTTTGCAATAAAAAACCCCATACATTTTGCAAACTGAAGTATGAGGCAGAAATAAATCTCTCAAAAAATTAATTGATGGTCTCCAAGTTAACTAGTAGACCTGCTTTTCTTCTCTGGAAACAGTCATAGTTAAGGACCATCAAACATTCGATATGCATAAAGGATGAAAATACTACTTTGCTATAACTTCTGAGTGGAAATAAAAATGGAGTATATGAAATTTCCCTGCCATTCTCTTCAGCTTTCTTCCTACCGTAATTGTGTTTGCCTGCTATCTCTCCACAGATCCCTAGTTTTCAAAAACTATCCAGCTATAAATGTTTTAAAAATAGATCAGTGTCTCCAGACTGTTTCACCTTTCCTAAAACAAGGATTTTCAGCCTAAATACCACTGCAGAAAGCACTGCAATCAGATTTATTTCCTATTTTACAGTACACAAAAAGATGAAATGTATTAGGAATGATATCCAGTTTTCCTGAATTGTGGATCGGGAGTTTCATACTCACGTTATAATATAGTTCTGTGTGGTGGTTATGATTGTGTTATATATCTTAACATATCTAGACTTTTTTTCTCTTATGCTTGTTCATGACTGGCTAGAACCTAGAAAAGTGCCAGGTATTTGAAACTCACATTGAGAATTTTAAATTGAGACCTGTCTGGATTTGGCCTTAAACTACTCTGTCAGATACTAAATAAATGGAATCTAAAATGTTTTCCTTTGGAATATAACCTCTACCACATTCAGTAAGTATTCCAGATCATGTGAACAAAACCTGATGCAGAACAATTCTGCTTTTCATGTACTTCAGTTTTATTCTGGCTGATTTGATTTACTGAGAAAAGGATAATTTTAGACTTTTAATTGTATGAAAATATTCATGTGCCAAACATCTCACTAGGTAAAATATTAAACACCATGCAATGTTACACTTCCTTTGAACTAGTCAAGTTGTAACTTCTGCTACATCTCAAATAACAGAATTCATAAGTTAATGTTCTTTTTGATATTTTTGACCTTGAATGGATTTCAGTAGATTAACTATGGGATTCTATTACATTCTAAAAAAACCCCAGCATTTTTCTGAATGAAAAATGGGTTCTTGTGCCTGATGACCTGTATCTACTGGAGAGCAGGAAGGCTCTACAGAGAGATCTGTCCAGGCTGGATCAATGGGCTGAGACCAGTTCTATGAGCTTAAACAAGGCCAAGTGCCAGTGTGTTAAACAGGCTGTGGAATGATAATCAGCAATGACAGCATCCCAATACAGGCAATGCCAGATTTATGTGAGATATCTTGCTATTTCTCCTTATGCAGAAGTAATAAACAACTTTGCTTTTCTTCTTTCTTATTCTAACAGGGTGATATCTTAATTTTCTCCAAGAAAATATTCATACTTTTTGAGTTTGTATTCCCAAATATCTGTTATATGTGATGAAGCCCTCCTTTTCAGGAAATGGCCAAAAACAACATGAAGGAGACAATTAATTCCTAGTTTTTCTTTGTAAGAAATTTTTTTCTTTGCCTATTTAACTGTCTTTATACAAACTCAGAAATTTTTGCACATTTATGCCTCCAACTATCCACAATCCCACTGTGGGAGAATGAGGAAGCTGTTCTGTGTGACTGCTAAACTCCACAGCAGCTAACAGTCCTCAAAACTAATATTTCCTATTATTTCCAACATAACACTTGTTCTTCAGTGTCTGATTGCCATGCAAACATCTCATTTACTGCGCTGACATTTCATCTACCTCCTGGATATTTGATTGCCTAGGGATATTGCCACTATCAACTGCTCCTCCACAGCGTGTTCGGATGTGAAGATAACAATAAATAGCATTTCTTTGGGATTTTTTTCTTTTTTAATGAAGCAATAGTTTATAGTCTCAGTGCTGCAGAGTCATACTTGAATCCAGTCCTGACTTATTACAACAGCAGCCATGAATCCAACTAAAATAATGTACAGTGAAACTCTGTACCCCTGACTGCATTCTGCTCTTTGTACTATATTCTTAAATGATGAGTCTTTGACACAGCATTGACACTGGTGGACCAGTTTTTAAGACATATTATTCCTTTCCTTCTAGACTTCCATTCATAACACTACTAGTGGTGTTGCAACTGTTGACATATAAAGGTAAGCTTGCAAATTCTTCTGCTGTCTGTCGCTTTGTGATGGTTTTTGGCTGCTGTATATTTAAAGTGATGTCATTTGTCCTCCCAAGGCATTGGGAATGGAGCATTGCTCTCCTGGGGATGGTTGAACACCTGCCTGCGGTGAATGAAGGGAAAGAGATGAATGAATTCCTTGTTTAGTATTGCTTGCATGTGCAGCTTTTCCTTTACTTATCAAGCTGTCTATCTCAACTCATGAGTTTTCTCAATTTTGCCCTTCTGATTCTCTCTCCCATTCCACCAGGTGGAGAGATTAAGTGATCTGTGTGGGGCTTAGTTGCCAGCTGGGGTTAAACCATGACACCCTTTCATAGACCCTAAATTATAGGATAATCAAATGACTATTCACAGATAAGAAAATATTTGAAAATTCAGATATTAAAAAAATATCCCTTTGTATTGATTTGAGAGTCTGGTGATGTAACAAGAAATGTGCAAATTAAAAATCCCAAATATATTAAGTAGCAGTGAGAAAGAATTTTGCAGAATAATTGTGGATTAGTTGTCTGATCATTTCTCTTCATTCTTACAACATGCTTTAAAATGTATATTACAGCAGTTTTTCAGTTTGTTACTTTCGAAATTCAAGGGCTATACATTTTACTTAAGAGTAGGAATTGCAGCAGTAATAATTTTGGAAAAAGATGTGAATTATAGCAAATAATGTTATATGCAATTAGTGTTTATTGGAAGGTAATGACTTCAGAACACCATCTCTGCCTGTGAAATAGAGTTGGTCAGTAAAAAACCTATGCTAGACCTCTGTTGGACCTTTCTCTGATAAACTATTAACTGGGACATTCTCACATGGTGCATAAAGATTTGAAACATGAATTCTTTTTCTTCTTGTTGGGTTTTCTTGAGATACTTGTAATTAAAGTTAGGAAAATAATTGATCTAGGTTACAATTAATTTCTTTTTTAGTCTAGTCCCTTATGCTTCAAATTTAGGTTTCCCCTTGCTGTTTGTCATACCTGTTTTATTTCAAGGTAATTTTCAAGGAAAGCTCTATTTTATGATCAAATACCTCTGTATTGTAAACTTATATGAATCTGGTTGAAAATTAGTATCAAAATAATGTAAATGAAGAAAGCAAGGTGATTACATGAAGAGTCAAAAAGGTGAGACAGCTTCTGTATACATATTAATGCACACTTGATTTATGTGATAAATTCATCTCTTTTTAAAGTATGACAAGCCATAGTGAACCCAAATTGTTGGAAAATAATATATTTTTCTTAAAAAGTGAAAAAAAAAAGAAGGTATAAATTTAAGGTAGTGGTACCAAATGCTATGATAACACTATGTAAGTCTGCAGCTGGTTTATTGACATTGAATAGTATTAGTTTTAGTGTGTGATACTGCATTTGTTAACCACACACTTGGTGTGAAAGTAATTTCAAAGGAATATTTGCTGAATTTTGTTGTACAGTTACCCCGTGGTTGCCATTTCTATAACATAAAAAAAGTGATCTATCTCAGTTATAACTTTGTCACAGCAATCAGCACAAACTCTATTTTCAATTGCACCAACAAGGTACAAGTTATGGAGCCAGATAAGTCAAGATCAGAATTTTCTCCCAGATGGTTACTCTAACCCCAAGATTTTGTTCAACACAGACTGAACACAATATAAAAGTAAACAGGCCCAAAGCACATTTTTAAAAATGAGACTTTTTACCAGGAATGCTCTTACACAAAAACCTATGTGGTTAATTTTTGAAAGCTAACCTTTTACTAGGTTAAAGTAAAGGTAAGAACAGTGGGGTGACAGCAGAGAGAAAGGCCTAATGAAAAGATACCTTTACCAGAAGATTATTTGAAAAAAAGGTAACATAAAACTCAAAATATTTTCTTTTAAAAATGACAAAATTTTGGTCTTACAAAGAATTGTTCAATGTTGTCATAGGACATATTTTCTAACAATTCTGATAGTTTTTTTCCTTTTATACTTCGACTAAATATTTACCAGTGACTCTTCTTCCCTCCTTCCCTTCTTTTCCTATTATTCTTCATATTTTTGCACACTGGATAAACTCAACCACTTTGTGTAAATCATGACATGAGGAATTCTGCCTTAGCTGAGCTAATTCAACATGAAAAATTCATTATTTTTTTGCAAACACAAAGAGAGAATTGTGATGGGTATATAAGAGTATTGATCTATGTGAAAGTGATATTGCTGAGCTCTCTATAATTATATGTCACAATATAGTTTGCCTCAGGCCAGACTTATTTTCAAGAAGGTTCCACTAAAGATTTTTTTTTAAATATATTCTTGCTGAAGGGATATAAAATGCTGTAATATCCACCTATTTGTTTAGAATAAATAAACTGTAATCTCAGAAACAAGCTGGCAATGAACTGATAACATATTATACCACCAGACACGCAACATTTGGAAGTCAAGTTTATTGATTTCTATTATTACTAGTTCTAGTTTCCCTATCCTGCTACAATGTGTTATCCAATCAGTACATGCCATTGTGGTAAAAAAAATAAATCCTAACACACAAATGAAATTGTACCACTACAGGTGGGGGAATGTGCAGTAGCAAATTCTGTCTGTTGATGAGTACAGATAACCTCTGTGTAAGTTACATAGGAAAATGAGCTAAATAATGCATAAAGTGGTGGAAGTTGCTTAAAAAAAAAAAAGCCCCCAAGTGCATTTCCTTACTCTGTTAAGCACCAAGTGATGTACGTCTACCCTCATTTCTTTCTTTCTTAATAGACTCTCTGCCACTCAACTTTTATCTTTCCTTAAAATTCCTGCTGGTGCTGCTTTAGGTCCAATATAACATAACGACACTTAAAGCTACTGCACGACTACCCCACTGCACTTTTCCTCTATTATTAAAGACTTGTCTGTCAGAGTTAATATCTGCCATAACAAAGGATGGGCCCATTTCCACTGTGACACCTTTTGGAATAATAATATCGAGATGGGTATGTATCATCTGACACCAAACTTCTTTTTATAGTATTGCTCTTTTGTTTATTGTGACCACACCCAGCTGCTGGGTTTTTTTAAGTAAATAATATCTTAAGCTGACATAAAGAACATCAAGGACCTGTAATTGAAGAAGAGTAAACAGAACTTTTAGCTCACACCAGTGATGCAGTTTAATATTGACAGTATCTGTTGAGTAAGAAATTGTTGTCTGGTATTTTCTATGTCTCTTAAGGAAGCTAAAAATAAAAACAGAGGTCTGAAAACTGTAATTTTTTGTCTGTTTCTTGGAAATTTGATCTTAGGTTTGTTTATTTTGCTTCTTCATTCCCACCTCTCTCCCTCCCACTGTGTGTACTCCTACATTCTGAAGGACCTAGAACGAGAATTTTCTTCTGAATGTATAAATCATGTCTTTCAAATTGAACATAGTTTTGTAGCTGGTCACCTAAATGCGTCAGCATCTTATTACTGAGTAAATAGAAAGACTTGAAGGATTTTGATCCTGAAATCTTTCTTTCCCCCACAACACCGCTTTTAATAAAAAGTGTCTTTTCTCTACAAACTTTGCCTCATTTTCACATGCAATTGTCATGGATGAGGTAGCAATTACTGCACTGAACACCGTTAATCCTAATGTCTCTAGTTAAAGGCTTCAGAAGGAGCTTTTAAGAAGGAGCTTTTAAGCTCCTTCTGAAAGAAGGAAATGAAAATGGAAGATTTCCAGAAGTTCTCAGCACTGCTGTCCTTGCTGAGAGCTGTCAGCTTTCCAGAAACTTTGAAAATCTGGCCAAGGCATCTTGACACCATACAGTCCAGCATCATCTCACTGAAAAATGATTTTTAGAAGAGATCTGGTAAGTCCATCAAGGATGTTCCTACAGCACAGTTCAGTGCTGTGCAGAGCTTGCTCTGCAGGGGTGATGGAGCTCACCAAGGGGGAGGTGATACACACTAGCCAACTGATCCTATGTCTCAAACAGGTTTCATTAGACTTTTCTCTTAGCAGGACTGGGCAGATCTGCTCAGCAGGAGGGAGTTCATTTTCACGCATCAATACCACTGTCACCATTTCTGGTGCTCTTTTACAATTCCAGAGTTTTTGCTGGCATTATAGTATGTTTCCATGCACCATTAACAGTGGGAATGTTAGCTGTGGTCATTCAAAAGCCTGGATTCAAGTCTGGAAGCAGAAAAATTATGAAAATATTTGCTTTTCTCAGCTTTCTACGACTAGAGGCAGAATCATAAAATCATAGAATATGCAGAGTTGGAAGGAACACACAGGATCAAAGAGTCCAACTCCTGGCCCTGTACAGGACCATCCCCAAGAGTCACACCATGTGCCTCTGAGAATGTTGTCTGAATGTTTTTTGAATTCTGGCAGGCTTGGTGCTGTGACTGCTTCACTGGAGAGCCTGTTCCATCACCCAAGCATCCTCTGGGTGAAAAATCTTTTCCTGATATCTATATTAAACCTCTCCTGACTTAGCTTTGTGCTCTTTCCTTGAGTCCTGTCACTGGTCATCAAAGAGAAGATATCAGTACCCGCCCCTCCACTTCTCTTTGTGAGGATTTTGAAGACTACAGTGAGGTCTCCCCTCAGTCTCCTCCAGGCTGAACAAACCAAGTGACCTCCTCCTGCCGTTCCCCACATAGCTTCCTCTCCAGTCCCTTCACCGTTCTTGCAGTCCTCCTTAGGACACTCTAATAGCTTCATGTCTTTTTTATATTTTGGTGCCCAAAACTGCACACAGGACTCAGGGTGAGGTCACCCCAATGAAGAGCAGACGGGGACAATCCCCTCCCTTGCCCAGCTGGTGATGCTTTGCCTGATACCCCCAGGACTTGATTGGCCCTCCTGGCTGCCAGGGCATGGCTGACTCACATTCAACTGGCCACTGACCAGGACCTCCACGTCCCTTTTCGCAGAACTGCTTTCCCGCATATTAATCCCCAGTCTGTCTGGACACCCAGGGTTGCCCTGTCCCAGAAGCAGAATTCAGCACCTGTCCTTGTTAAACTTCCTATGGTTGATGATTGCCCATCTCTCTAATTTGTCAAGGTCTCTCTGCAGGGCCTCCCTGTGTTCAAGGGAGTCAACAGCCCCTCCCAATTAATATCATCAGCAAACATAGTATTCCTTCGAGTCTTGTGTCCAAGTAATTTATAAAGATGTTGAATGTGGGAACAAGTTAAATGAGCAGTACCCGAATTCAGTTAATTAGGATCAAAAAGGAATGTTTTGTCCTCCACTGGTGTTTTTGATAAAGAGAATGCTGTGTTCTCAAAGTGAACACCACTTAATGGTCTGCATGGCCTACATAATTTCCCGTGGCTGAACACAGCCACCACATGATGTGAAGTGAATGTGTGGGAACAAGGCAAAGGTTTAGGATGGTCCTGGGAATTTCAGTTAACTGAAAGACAAAATCCGGGTGCTGTTTACGAGAGAATATGTATCATGGCTTTGGGGTGATAAGGAAAGGACCCGACCAGCCAGGGGGGTTCGTATACTAGCCTCTGAGGTCTACAGTCTCTGT
>JAYRBT010000093.1:15490727-15507598 GCA_036023395.1 Myiotriccus ornatus
TCATGATTGGACACACAGCCACATGTCCGAATGCCATAGGTAGACATGCTAGCAGGAAGTCCACCCTGTGCCACAGTACCTACTCTCCGTGGTTAACCCTCTGCCAGGTGTAAAGTTCTGTCTTCAATATCTCAGCTTACAGAGATCCCAGGGCCAGCTGGGCTCCCACACAACTGAACTCAGTGTATCAGATGTGAGTGACCTTTTCAAGTACTGATTGTTGCATTTTATGCCACTTTTTTACTGAATCTAGGGTAGTAGCCATTCTAGATATGGATGACGCCCTAGGTATGAATGAAATGAAAGAGATTCATATAAGAAGTGGAGAAAAAATTTGGAACCAGTAGGAATGTTTATTAATCTATGAATGTTACCTTCATTCTGCTCATGATGCCCCTTTGTTTCACTGGTGCATTGGTTTGAATACCAGATGCTAACCTGTATTTTTCTTATGCTGTTAGATCATACAACTAGAAATGAAAGTTCTTTTCAGCACAAAATATTGGCAGATGGAATAGTAAAAGGAGGTACTGAAGATCAATAATGACTATGATACACAGAACATAAATGAGTCACTTTTCACTCCAGGGCTAAAAAAGGCATATGCCATGTGACCTCAGGGTCTTTCAGTTTCCTAGGGCTGACATTCCCTACAGGACACTGGCAGATGTTTTCTTCTTGCTTAGGTCTTTTAAATACTCAGAAATTGCTGTTTAATTAGTTGCATTATGTAAGGGGTCATATTGCACGTGCTGTGATGGGAAAGGATGGGAAAAGCAATCAGTCATTGTCAGCATATTTTTTGTATTGTTATGTATTCACTTGCTATATATTTTCTGCACGTGTATGTCTGGTCTTGTAAGACAGAAACATTTGCAGCATTCAAATGAGTTGATGACAAACAAAAATCAAGTCTCAGTCAAACACACAGCTTCACATCCAAGCAATCTGGTTGAACAGAGCAGAAAGGAGACAATCAGGCTGAAGAAAGTCAGCTCCTCTGTCACAAAACCCCAAAATATTATCACTGACTGTGTTGAAAACACCATATATAGACAATTGAGGGAACTTCAGAAAATAGGAGCAACCTTTAGGAACATCTTTTCAAGATGAGTCCAAAAGCAGGCTGTGGGAGGAATAATGAAGTGAAAGACCTTCTCTGAGTTGTATGCATTGAAGGCTAAGCCAAATCTTGTAGAAGCAACAGAGTACATTCACCTTCCTGCTAGAGCTTCAGCCATCTGTCATTGAAGGTGAGTTTTGATGTGGTTCACCTCCGTAACTTCAGTTCAGACGGCTGAGGAAATTGCCAAGCTGTGAGGAGGTTCGTAGAGCAGAGTCACATATAGTAAGACAGGTAACATTGCAGGAAAAGCTAAGATTGTTCAGGTGACACTAGATAGCAGCCAAAGAATTCAAGAGGAAAAGCACTCCTCTGAGATGATATAAAATCCTAGGATAAAATACACACTGAGGGAACTGGAAGATGGCAACTCAGCAGCACTTCTGCAAGAAGCAAAGATGTTCTTTCCCCTACCTGACTGATGCCTTGTGTTCACATGTCCTCCCTGGTATGGTAAAATCTTCCTTTACATATCAAAAGGCTGTGAAGAGAGAGGTACAAAATGATGGTAAATGTGGCCTACATAGATCCTTTGGGATGGAACAGATCTTACGTTTCTTCAGCTTGGAAGTTAGGAACTGGAAAGCAGAGTAACTGAGGCTGAGTAAACTTGTACTTCGAAAGGGAACTCTATAAGTTATTGTGGCACTTGTGGTTACAGTACATGGTAAAGTGCTGCTTTGCCAATGCCTCCATGAGGTGAGACCTAACAGAAAATCATCAAAGGTTATGACAAAGCAGCAGTATCGTTTTTTTGTATCTAGTAGGCTGTATTAACTCCTTTATCATTTTAATCTCTTTTCTAGATGTATATGTATTTTCATTACTAAGAAATATGATGATAAAGTTTTCAAGTTTGATAACACTAATGCTTGCTCCATAACCTGTTAGATAGTTCCTTTGACCTATATATCACTTTCTGATTATCCTTGAAAGGTAACAATGATTATTGTGAAGTTTAACTTATTTGAAAATAATTTTGACTTGTTGGTTGCTATATTTATGGTTCTGTTTTGATGTTACATTAAGGTAATTTTACATCTACCTTAGGGCCAGAACTCAGAGTCAGTGAGAGGGAACTGTCCCTTTCACTACAATATTGTGTAAAATCATGTCTAGGTTTTTGTCTGCTATCCTTGTCATATCGTTACTGGCTCTCCTGCTCTCTGGGTCTCTCTGTTTCCGTGTGCTTCTTTTTATCACATTTTCCAGATTGTTTTTTCCTACACACACTACCTAACATCATTTCATAATTTTATTATTTTCTATCCACATTTGAATTCTTATCATATTTCTATATCTTATTGCTCTCCACAGAAATATTTATAACACTAGTTTGTTAAGGTCATCATGCAGATTTCACTAGCATGCCTCTCAGATCATTAAAAAATATGATAGAAAACATATCTTGCTATTTATACACATCTTCAGTCTGTTAAAAAGACAAACATCAATTCTCATTATTCCTGGTCCTTCAAAATATTTTTTGTCTGTTTTATAATTTTGGCATTGCATTTCACATTTCTCCCATGTTTTGTCTCTTTTCCAGGTTATTAATAACTTTAAACAATAATTATAGTGATTAGAAACTAGTTTTGAACTGGATAGGAAAAGCCTTAACATACTACCTCACAATATATACATTAGAAACTAGAAACTAGTGATAGTGATTAACTTAGTTTGTGATATTCCCCTTGCAATTATAAATGTTATTTTATATATACAAAACTGCTTGAATTTCTGAACTGATTGTTTCTGTTCCTTCCTCAGATAGACACATTTTAAACCTGAATCAAGACACTGAAGCAAATGTGATCGCTTATTTTGAATAGTTAGCTATCTTGTAGAATTTGTAGATCCCGAGTTTTGCAGTTGCTCAGACTTTTTCTGAAACTTTTAGACAGAAAACTACATATGGCATCTCTCTAAATATATATGTTCAAAGAAAGAATTATTTTACACATATTTCCAACTGCTCTACATGGAGAGATGGACATCTACTCAGCAGTGCTAAACCGAAGTAAATAACCTCAGTAAGAGTGAGATGGACTGATAATGTGGTGTTAAAATTTATTTCACTAAGTTAAAAGGAATACGCTGGCAAAGCATAAAATACGAAGTTGAAAGGAAAGGTTGACTGTGTTTTCAGTGCCATTTAGAAACATGTGCACGTGGCATTTTTAGTTGTTTCATATGCATCCTAACCTACATACAAGAAAACTGGAATGAATTCCTATTTCAGAAGCACTAAGACTTGATGATCTTGAGGTCTTTTCCCACCTAAATGATTTTGTGATATACCAAATATTGTATTCCTTATAATACATACAGATAATATAGATGCAGTCACGGACTCTTTTGTTTCATAGAAATCCTGCAACTTCAGTGGAATTAAATCTCTAGGACTAATCAGATATGAGAATCTGGCCCTATTTTATGTAATGGCATATTGTACCATACCTCCTGTCTCAGAATGTTTTTCATACTTTGCACCTTCATCTGGTTTCTATGACACTTTACTAAATATAGATATTGACTTCAGTCTCAAATGATGCTGGGTATGTTGTCAAGGAAGATGATTAATTCAATGGCTGCTTTTCTTGATACTTATGGGCTAACTGGTGCCTATAGAATATTCCACTTTCTTTCTGATTTTAACTGAGCTGCATTCTGTGTTTCCATTGGCTTCTCATTGTGCAGTTAATAGGACTTCTCTTCTTCTGAATGTTTCCATCTTAAATTTAAATGGGATTAATGCTGTGAAAAGTTCTTTTTAAATGATTAGGTTAATAATCTGGAAATTATGGCTACCCAAATAATACTCTATAGCTAGCACCAGTCTCAGTATTTATTGCAATTCAGTGGAAATGTGTGTGTGTGGGCATGTCATTTCCAGGTTCCCAGGTCATAGCTCTAAGACACTCTTATTGTAGCCATAACTATGATTTATCTCCATTTTATTTTACCTGTGGAGACTTGTAAAAAAGTGAACACATTCTTGATTGCAGCAACAGCTGTAGATATTTCCAGGGGTCATATCACAAGCAAAGTGCCTGACATAAATCTTGGATTAATTAAAATTTGGTTTATAGCTGAGTGGACATCTCCCATTGTTGTTAATTTCCCATTCACCTAAGCTTCTGGCTTTTCTTAAAACTATATTAAAAATAAAAAAAGATAGATCATTATTATGAAAGGTTTTGTCTTCCATATTTTATCTTTATATTAGCTTGTATTGTGGTCAGTTTTCCTCTTGAGAAATCTTGCTTTGTTGAGAACGTGGTGTGTGACTCATATGTGATTCATGGGACATGATTTTCTGTACCAGATATGCCTAAAATTAACCACATGCTTAGGTGGAAAATTGCCCTATTATCTCTCATTTTGAACTCTCCTTTTAATTCCTCTTTAGCATTTGCATTGCAAATCACATGAAAAGTACAGCCACCTCTCCTAGATAAATGTAAATATACGTTGAATGCATGGACATAGTCAGGGTTTATGAAAAACTGGAGATTTTTCATATGCAGGATTTACAGGTGAGAATGAAGAACCTGTAATCATCATGCAACTTTCCTTCTTTGAGCTCCAGTTCTATGTGTGGATACATAATCCATCATTGTGACTGCTGTCACATATCTGACTTTTTTACACACCTAACTTTCAGTAAATCTAAAAATATCTTCTCCTACATTAAATCTTCTTCAGCAGTCAAAGAAAAAAAAAATCAAGTTCTCTAAGAACTACCATGAGTTTAGAGGTGTACAAGAACCCATAGCTTTGTACAGAAGTATAATTCCTCATAACCTCTTTGACCTCATGAAACCCTTGACATGGTTTGAAAAGTATTTCTACTTAATAAGTACCAGTTTAAAGACTAAGATTTTTATCTGGACTTGACTTTTTCAGTAAAGATGGGAAACACAGGTCCAAATGTGGGCTCAATTCCACTGACTCCACTGGGAATACACCAAGAGTAAATTTAGCTCAGTGTCTCTGTGGATTTCTATGGTTGTTATTTCAACTTTGCATTGCAAATTCTTATCCATGTTGCCAATTTAAGCTGGTCACCAGTTTGGCTGTGTTTACCCTACTTCCATAGTAGAATATAGAGTTCCCTGTGACACAATATTTAAACTCTTGTCTAGCTGCCAGAAAGAATAACCATAAGGGTAAATGACTGCTCGGGCTACAGTTAAGCATGAGCTTACATGAGTTGTCAGACTAGGAGCAGATTGAAATGCATAATTCTTTAAAATTTTGTAGACTTTTTCCAAATTCTGTCATTTTTGGGATACCATCAGCATGAGCAGTAGAAGCTCTTCCTGATATTTTGCTAAGGAATGTGCATGTGCAGAGGGGGAATTTCAATCAATACCATAAGAATCTGGAGACTTTAATTTAGCATTCCTGTTTTGCAAGGTTTTACAGGATTTCTAAAGAAGAGTAGTAGTATTTTCACTTCGTTTTTCTTTCATTTCACCATGTTGAAAATTCAAAGACAGAAAGCCGGTAACTGAAGTAATAAGTGGTGTTATTAGCTAAGTGGATATTAATGAGTATCAGTATGAAACTGGTGTGTTAGCCCTGAGACTTCTTATAGCACAATTCCATCCCAGACTGAGCCAACACAATAACAAATCTGTATATTACTTTCAAATGTCTCATCTTGGGAGAAAGTGTGTATGACTGTGAAATGTAGTGATGTTAATGTGGAATTTCAGAGAAAATGAATGTTCCTCAATTCAAGCATTTGTCTAGATTCTAGGCAAAATGTCGAGTGGAACTTCAGTTTAAGGATATCAGTCTTGGGTATCTTTATAGAAGCTTCTATTATTTATTTATTCATTAACAGGGATTATTTATTTTAAAAAATCAAGGCCGCATAATGCTGAACATTTTAACGAAAACTGAAATTTACTCCTAAAACTACACAGCCCAAATATGCTTGCCTAGCAACATCATATATAAGCTATAAAGCCAGTTTTTAATCCCAGAACATCATCTACACAGTTCTCATTAAGGTCTTTTGTTTGGGTTTTTTTGGTATTTTTTTTACATCCAGCCTCAAATAATTACTTTTTACATGTTAGCACAGCTTACATCAATTATAAAAAAGCTTATGATGAAGGATATTACTAAAGTATCCCTTGAGGTCTGACCTTACCAAATGTGAATCTTCCAGATATACAATGCAGGTGGATTTGCAAAACAAAACCCAACAACAGTAATCATAATCTTATCTGATAACATCAACTAAATAAAATATATCAGTCCCCAAATGCTGTGATAGACAACCAATCTGCTAATTAAACAACATACCTATAATTACATTAATTGCTTCCAGAAACAGAAAAATGTCAAAGAGTAGAAAAATTTGTAGATATGTTGATGCACTTTTTTTTGCCAGTAAGCCTTTCTAAAAACATTACACATTTATGTCATATTTTGGTTTTGTGCTTTTTTTTTAAATAAAACAGTCAGATAATTTAATGTAATTTATTCCTCTATGGGAAAAATAAAGCAAATGAACCTGACATGCAGGATTAAACCTAATTCTTCCTAAACTTTTCACATCCTATTCCTTTCTTTAAGTTTCCTGTGTTAAAAAAAAAAAAAAGAAATTAAAAAAAAAGTCTCTCTCTTCCAAGTTTTTATTTTCTCATTGACTTCTTTGATACAGCCAAATGTTTCTCATTTTGAATCCCACTGAATGAAGGAAATGCAATATATTTCAATTACAGTTGGGCTAATCTCTCTGCCAAATTTCCTGGTCTATGTAAAACTCTGACAAGAGCACTGAATGAAATTTATAAAATTAGACATCTTTGGCTGAGTTGCTCACGTCAGAATTATGACTTTAAATGACAAAACCAATTTAAAGAATGGACTTTGCCGATTCCTTCTTTATAACAATATAAATGCCACCAAGAGTCAGATGGATGACAACATTATGAAAACACAGCAAATGGGAAACCAACAGGGCCCATTTCTAAATTAGATGTATAAATTCAACCATATGAGAGTGAGCTTTGTAGCTGGCACAACATCAGGAAATGGTCCACATTAGGGGAAAAAATAAAATAAGAGAAAAGAGAAAAAATGTGATCGTGACATTTCTCCCCTGTATTAAATTATTCCATGCATTTCACTCCTCATCTTTCACCTTTTTTTCCATGACCAAAGCCTCATGGCTGAATTATTGTAAAAGTAACTACCTCTCTGGAGGGGACTAGGCTCATTGTATGAAACGAGTTTGACTTAATGATTAAATGCATTCATATTTGAACAAAAAGAGAGATGCTTTCCTGCTCAAACCGAGTTACAGAACATGTTTTATTAGCATGGTATTGAACAGGGAAACAGTAAAAAGAGATGGAACTTTAGACAGGCTGAACAGCATGAATGAAAATAGAATAACTCCGTTCTTCCTTGACAGATGTATATGTTATTATGACACAATGGTATAGCACTTACCACAGATACTAACTATGATGCCCATTCAGTGGGCTTATCTATGTAAGGAGTTCTATGACTCCTTACACTGTGTTTAAAAGATTATGAAGCACTTTCTGCAGTGAAGATGCCCATATCAGGTTTTTAACTATAAATTTTGGGCCCAGTGAAGTCTCTGTTAATTTTCATTGGATTTACTTGGGAAAATTAGAGTAAAAGCCTATGAAAATTAACCACCATTTCCTTCATGTGCAAAAAGTCATACAGCCACATCAATTCTTTGCTCCACCCAGACTGAAGAGCCTTTCTACAAACAGTCAAGTTGCATGGCCTGAGCTGAGCACGTACTGTGGTTTCGCCTCAGCTGGCAAATAAACACCACCAGCTGCTCTCTTACTCCCCCATCAGCAGGATCAGGGAGATAATTAGAAGGGTAAAAGCTACAAGACTCATAGGTTGACATAAAGACAGTTCAATAGGGAAAGCAAAAGTTGCACAAGCGAAGGACAACAAAGAACTGATTTACCACTTCCCATGAGCAGGCAGTTGTTCTAGCATCTCCAGAAGACCAGGGCCCCATCAAATGTAATGGTTACGTAGGAAGAAAAATGCTATCCCTCCAAATATTCCTCCCTTACTCCTTCCATTTCTGGGTGTAGCTTGTCATAAATGGGAGAAGTCAGAAATTCTAGCTCGTATACTGTGTTGATCCCATTAATGCTGTCTGTATGATCTAGATATTACAATAAGATGATAAAAAATATCCTCAGTACATTTCATGGGCATTGGTGACAGACTTAGATTACAGGATGTTCATCATTCTTGTTTTCATTTTAACTTCTGGGAGACATTGTTTTCTAGACCCTTTCTATCTTACTGTTCTGATAAATTTCTCTCTGCGTCATCCCTATATCCATTTCCACATCAGACTTTGGTTTTGTACTTTTCTTATTTGCTGACAGGGGTTTAATTCTGGGAGTCAGTATACTTAGGTTCAGCTTCAGGCATTGTGGAAACTTCAGTTTGGCAAAGAAAAGTGAATCCGACTTTTGGCAAGCAATGAAGGAAGGTATTATTTTCAAATATTTAATTTAAAAATGAAAGTATTACACATATGGAATCTTAAAAGTTCCTCTAACAAAAGCTTTGAATTTTGCTTTCAAATTTTATGTAGAGCTTGTCCATTCTTTGAATCTATCTATATGTTCCATACACAGTTTTCACTAGCTCTGTTAAAAGGAAACACGAAAAATAAACACACACAAATTTTAATAAAATAAAGGAGAAGAAAATCCTAATATCTCTTTTTAATGCACTACTATTACTCAGACATGAACAATTTTAATTTTATTATTTTTGTCAGTTATAATCTTTCTCAGAATTTATACAATAAAGTTTTTATTCTGTTCATGTACACTATTTTTTGGGGCAGAGGGAGATTCAGGGAAAGAATGGAAAGAAAAAAAATGTAAAAAAGCAGAAAGAGTATTTTGGTCACTGGAATGTAAATAAGCACTTTGACTGACAATCTGAACTTGATAACTTTTCTGAAAATAAGTGCAAACCCCAGGCTAATAATACTTCAGTATTTCAAAAGTTAAGCAGATATACAACAACAAAGCCAAGCTTTTGAAATTGAAACAGTTGCCTGGTTTTGATTTGTTATTCTCATACAAACACGGAACATAAACTACTTCCCGTTGGTACTATTTTTACCGCAAGGCATGACCTGTATAATTTGGGAGCATGAAATGTGAAACAGGCTATTTTTATAAAAGAAACAATGAGCTAAAACCATGTTTAATTCAGAACAAGAGTTCCCTTTACCTTTTCTGGTTATATGCCCAAAATGAATATTTTTGTTTTGTATTATAAAGCAAGACTTATCTCCTACTAATTTGTGGAAGTTAGACTTTTGTTTGAAGAAATAAAGTTAAAAGCCAACATAATATGTTATGACTTGTCTGGGCTTCCTAACATCATCTTGTTTTGTAATATCATACATTTGCCCTGTCTCAGACCTGTAATAGACTATCCAAGCTTGTTTTCAAGATCATAAACAAGACTGAAAGGGCTCATCTCTACTCTGTTTCAGTCTACAGACCATGAAAGTAAAATGATGTTTTTAAAATATTACTGTACGTGTGTGTCTGTCCTCTGCCTGCTCTAAAATTAGAACTGAAACTGCTCCAATTATGTCCAGCTCTTAATGTTCCCCAGGAACCTATTAAATCTTTTTGACCTACATAGCACCTATAGATGTTGCCTCCCCATTGTGTTGTGCTCAGGCAAGCAGGAAGTATCAAGCAACATGGAGTTTAATTTGAAAGAACTACTGGGAATCTTTAACGAGAAACACAATTGTGGAAATAAGGAGGAGACTTCTGAAATGGAGAAAACACTGTAGTTATAGTTTAGATTATCTGAATGGTAATGGTGAACCATTATACCTAAGAGACAATGTTGGTTCCCAGACTTCCCACAGTTCAGTACAGTCTTCTGAAAGGCCATATTTTGACTTTAGGAAGCAGAGGAGAGAGACAGGGGTATGTTGTTGCAGCCTTGGAACTGATATTTGAGAGCTCTACCAAGGGAAATGCTGGGGGACACTGAATTTTCTGCTGCAGCAAGACACTTTATTCAAACTTGTATATTTGCAAAAAGGGAAGTTGTGGATGGGACAGAGGGTGTGCTCACGAAGTTTTCTAATGACAGAAAGTTAAGAGGAAGAGCTCGTTCACCAGAGGGTATTGCTGCCATCCAGTGGGACTTCAAGAGGCTGAAGAGATGGGCTGACAGGAGGCTCGTGTGGTTCAACAGGGGAAAGTGCAAAGTCCTGCACCTGGGAAGGAGCAACACCAGGCATCAGAACTGTTTGGAGGATACCCAGCTACAAAGTAGTTTGGCAGAAAATGACCTGGGAGGTCATCCTAGTGGACACCAAATTGACCCTAAGCCAGCATTGCCATATTCTTGATCCCGTCATAGTTCTTTCTGGTCTCTCAACTAAATATCCGCTAAGCTAAGGAGAGAGAGAGGAAGGGAGAATGACTCATGCCACACTCTTGTTATTAGTGATTCCAACTGACAGATGGGAATTGTCAGTTGCTCATACTTACTCCAATAAATATTTGTGTAAAATGGAAGTACTCCAACAGGGGAGATAAAGAAAGACCCAGCCTGTTGTTCAAAGCATTTGTCTGAGAGCAGTGTTCTACTAATATGCACATAGCTGTTTTTTCTATAGGTTGTATTCGTTTTAGATTTCTTAGGTCATCATGCGTGAATGTTTGGTCTTGCTGGAGAGGTCTAATCTTAGGCAAAAGAATGTCTAAGCAGCCAGTTCGACAGAATTTTCAGAGATGTTGCCTGATCATTAGACAAAGAGCAGTTCTAGAATCCCAAATGTGGAAGTGGCTTCATGTTTACAAACCAATGGAAAGGAAATTCTTCCTAGGAATTCTCAGCAGTCAGTAGTACTTACATGGTGAACTTGCATAAAGTTTGAAGTGACCTAAGGTCATAATAAATGAAGATAACATAAAAATTGATTTGTGGAGGAAGTTTGTTGCTGTTTAAAATAGTGTTTTACTGTGAAGTCAGAGCACAGGTCACAGCAGGACAGTAATGAAGTGTGGAAAAGGTGTGAAGTTCTCTTTCAGTTGCAGGTAAGGTAACTGGTTTGGCAATACACAGGGGTACTGTGTTTAAATATGATGGGTTCAGTCCCTTTCTCCAAGGATTCTCTGAGGACACCTCAGGAGTCAGAGTAAGTCTTTGGAATATTCTTAAAGAAAATGTACAGCTAAGCAGTGCAGAGGATGCTGGCCTAGAGTGATATGATGATGTTCATAGTCTAAAATATAAAAAAAAATATAGAAAAAATATCCGGAAAATTCTATTTTATCGACAGTTTGCAAGACCTGCATTCTTATGCACTACCTAGCACTACTATGCATTGCCTTTTTTTTTTAAGAAATTATCCTTTTGAGTACATGCATTATCTACTTCTATAACTATTGCTCCTTACAGAGAAATGAATAACACTGTTCAAAGACATACCATATAATTTTGTGCTTTCTCTTTCTGCCACTTTTATTATCTCAATTAACTAAGGATACTATTCCCAGAGCTAGAGATGCTAATGCAGAAAGAGAGATGTCTTGGCATGAAAAGGTATTATAGATTGATTTTTTTACCATTGCTGAACAAATAAAAGCAAGAATTGAAAACGAGATGATCATGCTGTCACTCACTGAGCTCAGTAGGCTTGGTTATATTTTTTTACTAGTTCTCTGAACAAGCAAAAATCATGTCTTCTGTTCATTCATTTCTACTCACACAAACACTCAAACACAGTTTGAATTAAACAGGGAACAGTGTTACTTGCATGCACCTGGAAAAGTCTTGACATTGGAAAGTCACAAGTGGCTTCACAGTTTTCCACTAGCAGTTATAACACAAGCCCATGAACTGAATTTGCATGAGTTTATGAGCAGTAAGAAATGAAAGGACTAGAGTGGGGACAGAAAGCCTAAATAGTCTGCCTAGATTTAAGAACCCCCACAAATTCTTCCAGGCTTTCTTTTCTTCCTCTGGTACTATATGTAGGTATCTCAGTTAGTGTGGATGAAGCACTGTTGAAATCGCAGCTGTTTGTCTGAATTGACAGTCTAAAATCATTATAAGGCAAATTAGCTCTCTATGTTTTGATCAGAGTATGGTGTCTTATGTTTTTATGGTATTGCCCCTGATCTCTACACAGAAGTCTCTGCTCTTGTCCTCACCCTTTCCTGTTCCTCCCTCTTGCTTTCCTTGCCCTTGCCCTTTTCCTTTCTCAAAAAAAACTCCAATAGGAGGAACAATAATAAGTCACACAAAACTATCATTTTTGGGCTTCCTTTTTTCCTTTTCATTGAAGGGGAATGCCTGACTTTGAATTTCATGGTGTGTGATGATGAGCAAATACTATATTAAGATAATAAACAATTCTAGGGTGAAGGTTCTTGAAGAAAACATGAGCATGTCTTCAAAGCTGGTAAGCTAACAACTTTATGGAAATGCAACAACAGTTGCCATAACTGTATTCAGAAACTGAGAAATGCATGAGGTTGTCAATGGACTTTACTGCCTAAACACATTAGCATTGGATTCTTGTTTGCAGTTGCTGCTCATGATAGACTGAGGATTTTGTTGGAAGTCAAAATCACCTATGACTCTACAGAGATGGAAGCAGAGTTTCTTCCCTAACAAATATGTTACAATCCCACTGGGAAATGCCATCTGGAGAAAGTAGATCTCTTGACTTGTTCCACTAATTACATGTCTTTTCCCTAAACAGTGAGAAGATGTCCTGTTAGTGCCAAATGTACTGATAAATTTGTAAGGTAGACACATATTTGTCCTTTGAATGAGGCAAATATCCTCAACCTATCCACTTACTATTAATCAGTACTTGCATTAGATCAGTGACCTGCATTGCTTTTTTCTTAAAAAGGAACTTCCAATTACTTCCTTGTTTGGCAGTGTTCTTCCCTCGTTTTTTATCTTTCATATATCCTTTTTAATTTTAATAAGCTCTGGTTTCTAAAATCACTAGTGTATTGCTGAAAACTTAGAACTTATGAAACACAAAAAGTCACCTAGACTTTGGACTGTGATATTATATTCACCAAGTAATTCAAATGAGGGAAAATGTATATTTGTTTTGTGTTTCTCCTGTCAAACAAAAGTGCTGGCTTTTGAAGGACACAGAAAAGCTGAATTGTAATGGAGGCACCTGGTACCTGAGTCACTCCCCTGAATATTTTCAAAAAGAATCACAGAATCACAGAATCATTTACATGGGAAAAATCATCCAAGATCATTGAGTCCAGTCTTTGAGAGACCACCACCTTGTCAACTAGATGACAGCACTGAGTGCCAGATCTAGACATTTCATGAACACCCTCTATATATAGGTGACTATACCACCTCCCTGGGTTGTCCATTCCAATACTTAACCACTCTTTCAATGACGAAATTCTTTCTGATGTCCAACCTGAACCTCCCCTGGCACAGCTTGAAACTGCATGCTCTTGTCCTGTTGCTGGTTTCCTGGGAGAAGAGGCTGACCCCCACTTGGTGACAACCTCCTTTCAGGCAGTTTTAGAGAGCGATAAGGTCTCTCCTGAGTTTCCTTTCATCCAAACTATACAGTTCCAGCTCCTTCAACCACTCCTTGTGTGGTTTACTGTGTAGATCCTTCATCAACTTCATTGCCCTTCTCTGGACACCATACAACACCTCAATTTCTTTCTTGTGGTCAAGGGCCCAAAACTGAATTCAAAATTCGAGGTGTGATTTCATTAGTCCCCAGTACAGGGGGACTATAACTTCCTAGTCCTACTTGTCAGACTATTTCCATGACAGGATGCCATTTGCCTCCTTGGCCACCTGGGCACTGCTGACTTGTGTTCAGCTGCTGTTGATCAGCACCACCAGGTCCTTTTCCGCTGGGCAGCTTTCCAGCCACTCTGCCCCCAGCCTGCAGTGCTGTGGGGTGTTGTTGTGACCCAAGGGCAGGACTCAACACTTGGCCTTGTTGAACCTCATAAAATTGGCCTTGGCCCCTGAATCTGGCCCATCCAGATCTGTCTACAGAACCTTCCTACCCTCCAGCAGATCAACACTTCCACCCAACTTAATGTCATTGGCAAACTTCTTGAGGGACCACTTGATTCCCTCTTCCAGATCATGATAAAGATGCTGAACAGGACTGAACTCAATACTTAGCCCTGGGGAACACCACTGGTGACCAGCTGCCAGCTGGGTGTGACACTATTCATCACTACTTGCTGGGCCTGGCCATCCAGCCAGTTTTTAACCCAGCAAAGAGTGCACTTGTCCAAGCTGTAGTCTGCAAGCTTGGGAGACCATATCAAAGGCTTTACTGAAGTTCTCTGATACTGGATCATACCTATATGTTGTTAACAAGTTGTATTCAGCGACTTTCCTGCTTTGAGCATGAGCTCTTCGGAGTGTGTACTAGCTGGTATTGCAGAGATCAATATGTAGGTAAATCTGTGTCTGAAGTAAAGCCTGGCTTAGCTGCCTTGCTCTGTGACTGAGTCTACAGAGATAGGTTAATTTAAATTTTCGCTTGAGTGTCTAAACTCAGTGTTCAGTCACATGTGAAAATATCCAGATTGCTTACATTTTTACTTACAGATCCTCTAAACTCCCAAGGATTTCCAGGTACCTGCTTATCCTCTGCAGTTGTCCAACTTACAGATCTGGATATAACACTGTGAACATTAGTTTCCCTTTTTTTTTTTTTTTTTTTTTTTTTTTTTTTATTTTTTAGTTGTTTCAGTCTTTTTTTTTTTTTTTTCTCACAAAGAAAAGGAAACCTCAGTGAATAACCTTGTTTGTAGCTCTCAATGTGATTAAAATCCTCTTGATTTAAATCCTCTTTGGCTTGACAAGGAAATCACAGGTTCAAAGATCTACCTTGGTACTTACTGGAAGTAAGTGGATCCACAAATAGCTGTATGTTATGCAACATGTAAATACTGCATATTTAACATGCTCTGATAGATGGAGAGAAGAATAAATGTAGCCAAGAAGTCCTTAGATTCAATGCTTGGAAGGTTCAGGAAGCTGTCTGACTATGCCATAGAGATTTCTTTGTTGGGCAGATCAGTGATTTTTCACTGTGGACAATTCCATTACTGTACACTGAATCTGGGGATACAGGTCAGCCTGAGGAAATCACTTGATATGTGGACAGGCTTAAAAACCAAGAAAAGTATGCATATACTATGTGAGGGAAAAAAAGTGAAAGGTTGAGGCCTACAGGGCATGGTCCAGTAGTTTTTATTTCAAGCAGAGGACTGAACAGTAAATGTGAGCCACAATGAGCCTAAACTTCCGTATAACACAGGTTACATGGATTCAGCCTGACACTGCTGTGTGGTCATGAGTAAATATAAGAGAGAGCCAGTGAAGGAAACTCAGACCTGCCCCTATGTCTGGACTTGTTGTGCACCCTGGTCTACATCCACTGGAAGTGCTCTCAGTTCCTCTGTGTAGTTGACAGAGCCTTCACAGAAGAATCCTGGTGCTGCCTACTACAGGGACAATTTGCATCTGTAGGTCACCTGAAACTAATGTGTGTGATAAACCAGACTATAGATCTGTCTTATGGTTACCAGCCGAATACGGATTTTGTGTCACTGCTGGGGTTGGTCCTAATCAATCCAGAAAAGTTTTAAATTGCCCTGTGCAGGACCCTATTGAATGCTCCCCCTTCCAGGCCTTCAGCCATCAGATCTTTGGCAAATCTTTGGTAAGTGTGTTGCCCAAAAGTTAAGTGACCTCTGGTACCGTCCAAAAATCGATTAATAAAATGCATGTCCTGGAGTCAGTGATATATTTAGGTACTGGATCAAGAACTGATAAATAAGGACTTTCTTAATTTTAAAATCAGTGTATTGGCACTGACTTAGTTCCTTTAAATTAGTCAAATGTTTTGTTGTTTTCTATCCCAAACCATTTGAAATGCAATCTCCACAGTTTTTTTAAGTGACAGAGACAGCTTTTCCAAAAAAATCTTGTTTTAATTTCAGCAGATAGGTTGACTGAATTGTTCTGTCACATTCTGCTTTAAGGTCCGGCCGAATCCTGAAGTCTTTATTTAAACAAAGTCCCTGCTCACAGTTTTACTGGGGAAGAGGCTGATGAGTTAGCAGTGGTTACATACTATAGAAGTGAAAAGCTGAGGAATCTATAATAAGGAAGCCCTACGTTGTGACACCTAGTATGAAACCAAGAAAAGACATCATCTTAATAAACCTTTCGACAGTGTTTCCTCTCATTAGAGGGAAATATTGTGAACATGAGTGATGAGTTCAATCATACTAGCCATTATTTTTCTTATTTGCCCTATTAAGCCAAATTACAAAGGTTATTGCGTTACCTATGGTTAAATGTGACTTCACCTGATTCTTTGAACTGTCTGTTTCACAATGTTTTCATGTAAGTTCTATGTGCAATCTCAAGACATTTTTCTCAATAAAATATTTTTTAATTAAATAAACCAGTCAAAAAACTCAACCAACCAAAACAAACACAAACCAAACAGTGAAGCTCAATTAATCCCAAGAGTTGACGCGGCTTTGCTGTCCTGGAAAGGAGCAGACCAGCGTCAGGGGTTCTTGCGCTAGCCTCCGAGCTGGAGGTCTCCGCAGGGCAGCCAGCGGCGGCCAGTCTGTGGCTGTAGGCAGAGCTAGCAGGCGCGCGCTAGTGCAGG
>JAYRBT010000093.1:15524853-15552783 GCA_036023395.1 Myiotriccus ornatus
AGTCCTTACTCTCCGTGGTTAACCCTCTGCCAGGTGTAAAGTTCCATCTTCGGTATCCTAGCTTACAGAGAGCCCAGAGACAGCTACTTTTTAATGAATTTTTTTTACCTTATTAATTTCTTGATCCTTGTTGTTTTGCAGTCTTTTCAACTTTATTCCACTATACCTGATACAGAAATGATTAGTGTAAGTGCTCATTAGATTTAAGTACTCTGTATGATAAATAATGTAAACATTAATCAAAATTTGCTTGTGTATATCACTTGTATACATAAATGGAAGTAATTTACATATTCCAGATACTCTTCTAAGATTCTAAACCCAGTGAAACAAAATATATCACAACAAACTTAAACTGGTTTTAAAATGACTGGGAGACGTTCCAACAGATCAGACAAATATTTTTGATTTTGTTTATAAGTAGATATCTAAGTGGAAAATGGCTTGTTTCTGGTTTTGATATAAATTAAGCCAAAATTTTTGTTATTCAGATTTCGTTGTCATAGGATATATAACTAAATCTTATTTTGTCTTTTATGTGACCTTACATAGAAACTAAACAGCAAGGGTATCAAAGATTGTTTATTCACTTTATAGTTAAGGCTGTTGCAGATTCTTTTTTAATCTGTTGTCTGCTTTTATAATGTTTCCAAATAAAACATTCTTCCCAAGTGTTTAATTCTAAAAGTGGTTTATAATATTTTCTACTCGTAGGAGTATATGAGATTTTAAAGTTAATGGAATTTGAAGGCTTTTTTCTATGTAAATAAAATATATTGTTGACCGAAGTAACATGATTAATTAATTAATTAATTTTCTAATAACCCTTGTGCTACTTAAGTATTAATAATATCTTGCCTGTTAAGAGGGAGATCATGTTCCATCCATGCTGCCAGAATGAGAACTGACAAGGAGAGATTACCATACTGGGGAACAACCTGTCCTTCCACTGAGTACCTCAGCTAGTGGACAAAAAAGCTTTGGAAAAGAGTTATGCTGATCATATGTTTACACCAGATGTACTTGTCCTTTTCAGTAACTTTTTTCTGTTCATTTAACTTCATAGAATCGCACCACTTACATGAAAGATGAATTTGGCCTCATAGGTTAAAATTTTACTGACAACCAGAGAAAGAGCAGCACCAACAAAATGGGATGAAAAAGAAGGTCCTGCCTCTACTAGATAATAATACACATTTCTCAACTCTGGAAAGAATGAGACAATATCTTGGATCATTTTCTTGTTTTGCTAAGCTCAAAATAAACTGAATTCAGGAAAGTGGAGACCAGAATGGAACTATTTTCTTCCCCTGGTGAAGGAATCCCAGACTCTATCTTACCTCTTCCACCATGAGATTCTGTCTCTCTCTGTTAAGACAACATCAGCTTCTTTTAACATTGGTATCATTCAGAAGTGGAAAACAGAGAACACCTTGGGAGTGAAATCAAATTACCAAACTGATGGCCTCCTTCCATTTAGTACCTCATGCAGGTGCCTTTTTATTTTCTTTTTTTCCCCCTCAGCATTTATGTGATAATTACCAGGATAAGAGCTAAGTAGAGGGTTGATATGAAGAACTTCAAAAGAATCAGGGCATTTTAATGTCTAACATTCTTACACCACTTGCTCTGTGGTCATTTTGTGCTTTCAGATCTGCTGTAGCCCATTTGAAGTGCAGACCTCTAGCTATCATTTTTCACCACTTACATATGTTAAACATTCTTACTGAGGGCACTTTATTCTTTACTTTGTTCTCTTAAGCTATCATTATTCTTTTGGTATTTAAGTACGCACTTCTCTGTCCTCAGCTGTTCAAATTCCTTTCAGGTTGGCAGTCATCCCTTTAAGGATAATAGTAAAATGATATACTGAACAGTAGTAGCACACAGTCCTTCAGAAGGTCCTTGAAAGGCTCGAATTAGAGATGCTTTATATATTTATTTTTAAAAATGTTCAATTTGCTATGCAGTTATGATCCCACTGAAATATTATCCTTTATTTCTCAACAAGCTGATCTGACAGTCTGTATCCTATACTGTGGCTAGACTATCTTACCCCTCCCCTTCTATGTTGTCAACCTGTGCTAATTGAAATGTTTATAAAATGCTGATACTGAAATATTGTAGCTTAACAGTTCAATAGTTCTTTAATGAGCCCTCTGTTCTATTAATAAAATGGTTTATAGAAATATTTAATCTCACTGATTTACCATTAGCATTAATGAGTCTAGGTATTAAGCCCTTTATTTCAGAATGCCACAAAGATACAAATGCTGTAAAACATGGAGTATCTTGTACTAAGTTATTTTGTATTTAGAGGGAATGAATGGTGTTGAAATCTCAGAGTTATCCTCAGTGAAACAGTTATTCATTAGCATAGAACTAATTGACTCTTTTATATGAAGTATCTTTGTACTAAGGTATTTTATATTTAGAGGGAATCAATGGTGCGAAATCTCACAGTTTTTCCTCAGTGAAACGGAGTTATTCATTAACACAGAAGTAGAAGACTCTTTTATATAATCTCCATGCCATTATCAGATTTTATGCAAATAATTTAGCACAGGGTCAATCACAAAAATAATCCCAAAGACTGAAAATAGAAGGGCATAACCAGTTAGCAGACATAAAAGTATTTCCGTTGTCCTTGACTACTAAGCAAAGACTCTTTGATTATCAACTTCAAGGAAGAATTTGATTTTTATTACTCTTAATTTAATTGCTTGAAAGAAATAATTTTCTGACATGTTATAGGCTATTACAAGATACCTTAAAATTTTACAACCATCACTCCTCTTTATATGTGCCTTCCCATTGTTATACAAATGGAATGCTATTAATAGAACAGCTTTCAACCAGCCTCATATATTGGGAAACTAATACTTTGAGAGTGACTTTTTACATGATGAGTTCAATAAAGAAGCTGCAAAAGTGACTTGCAGCATCCTGGAAGGTGCTACAGGCATATTGTTTTTCTCATTGACCCCCCTCAGCTACAGGCTCAGACATCTAGGAAAGAGAAAGAGGGGGGAAAATTATTTTCTTAGTTCCATTAGTGCCTTTAATCTATTTTTTTATCTCTTCCAGTGGTTTCAATTGGGAAGAAGGGAGATTTTTGCTTTTACAGTCATAGGATTGTGACTCCATTCCTTGCTCATATATAGACTCTGCCATGTAAAATTTGCATTTATGCATTTCCATCTATATTTTCCTTATTTTAAAGAAATATATATGTTTAATGGAAAATTTTGGCCTAGTCAAGGAAATAAATTTTCAGTGAAAATACTTTTAAGTTTTTTTTTCTTTTAAAATAAAACAATAATTTGAAGCCTTTCCACAAAACCATCTGTATTCTCTGTAATTTGGCTTTATGCGTATTTGCTAGAAGGTTAACCAGGGTCTCCTTAAATGTCTCTGAATATCACTAGACCTTCTGAGAGATGTCACAGACCAGAGTGTATGTGACATATCTTCCTTATGGCATGTATAACCAGACTACTCAGTGGTTTTGTAGCCAATTTCTGCAATCCAAGTCTCATTTTGCCCAGTTTTTCTGTCTTTAGGGGTCACTTCTGGTCAGAGAGAAGTGTTGCTACCACAGCTGTGATTAGAAAACGGCATTCTGGTAGGAGCACATGCAGGCAGGGACTTATATCTGCTAGAGAAATATTTAATCATACAGCATATGTATGCACTATTGTAAAAAATTGTGATTTTTAATGGGTGGATTAGACCACCACTTTTATGTGAAAATGGTCTTATGACAGAGCTTTCTCTTACTGGAGCAGCAGCTTTTCTCTGACTAGGCAGATGTGGTGATCTCACCAGAATTGTAAGTTACATTGTCCGATGTTAATGGAATGAGACAGTGGGGGGCATAAAAGCTCCCTGTACTGAAGGGTAAACAACTCTTTGCTCTGAACTGAGTCTTTGTATACAGAACTCACTTTTTACATTGATCTGAAATAAATACCAACTGTTAGGCTATATTCTGTATTTATTCTGTGTTGCTGCATTCTAAATTGCTGCATCAATTTTTCTTGTACTTCCAGGCATTTCTGACTGGTCTGAGGATGACAAGATGCTGCCTGCACTTCCGTTATTATCATCATCATTATTTCCATTATTACACTCTTTCCTCTACTATTAGAATATTGTACTTTCAGAGCAAAAGATAGGCAGTAACTCCACTTCTTTGATTTACTGTATTTAAATACAAAATAAGAAAAAATGAAAGGGAAGAAACATGCAAAGAGAACAACCCCCCCAGAAATAATTATTTTTCAGACAACAATAGCCTTTGAAATCAGGCCACAGTTATGATTTTTGCCCTAGCTGCTTCCTATTCCTTTTCAATGTGAGGAGAAGCAGCCATTATCCTTTTCAACAAAAGTCTGGAAGGGAAAGCATGCAAGTTTAATTAATTTTGATACGCTCTGTATGAATGCGTGTCTGTGGATGCGTGTGGATGCTAATGGTGAGGCACTTTCATTTTTAAAAGTGTGCTCTGTACCATTCATCTGTGTATTTAAATAAAGTTGTTGGGAATATGTGATACTTCAGCCTTAAGCTGTCAAAAATGAGATTCCAAAGTGTTCAGCAGCACAAAATAGCATAAAAAGAGCTCTGCCACTATTTATCTCTGCTTGCCAGCTTGTAATGTTGATTTATGATATATCATAATAAAGTACTGGAATGAATACAGCTACATAGAAAAATGAAGTTACACAGCCATAGACACTGAAATATTTCTGATTCCTCCCTGTCTCCTTCCTCCATCCATACACAAGCACTTGAAGACACACACACTTGAAGACACACACACTCTTACAGTGATCCTGTCGTAATTCTGCTATTTGACAGCATACAGATATCATGTACACTAGTGCCTTCCAAATAATAGCAAATAAAATTATATAAGCTGTTTTATGAATATTCAAAATTCACAGTTTCCATTGACCTCAGTTACAGTGAGGAAGATCAACACCTTCTAAAATCCAAGGCTATATCTGATTTTCCTCCTCCTTACAATTTCATTACCTTTTCAATTTCTTTTAAGTTATTAATATATGTGTGTGTATGTGCATACATATGGTTTTTAACTTAGAAAAATGCACAAACTTTGCTTTCCCCTCCTTATTTATTGATATGAATAGATGTACAGAACAAATATACTACAAAAAGCAAGAGACTACATATGGTAAATTTATTTATTTTTAAGGTTTACGTAGGGAAATATTTCCACAATAAATCAGAAGATTTCACTGAGAAAAAACCAGTATGCACAAATTTTTCATGTTTATTAAAGAAGTTGCTCTGCAAGAAACAGAATTAAGTAAAAAAATTACCTCAAACAGACTTGGTAATAGGAATTTCAGTAAATAATATTGTTATGTTAAATAAAACTTTCACCTTTAGCTGTTGACCTGGCAGTAAATCTCTGTCACAGCCCTCATGTAGAAACAACAGCAAAGTATGGTGTTAGCCTAAATAAAACATGTGAGACTTTTATGAATTTACCAAAAAAAGAACTCTTCAAAATCTGTTTCTTGTTTTGAATATTATTGTCCCTTTCCTAGATCAGATATTCTGCTGACTGTGGTGCAACAACATCTATAAGAATATTGGTCCCATAATCTGTACTTTGTCCAGCCACCAGTCCGAGCTTAACAGTTTTACAGAGAATTCACTTTCAGAACAAATTATTTGCCTGAGTGTAATAGGAATCAATATTAGATCTAATTATTTTTATTATCATGTGAGATAATTTTTAAACTTGAGCACATTTTCCTTGCTTTCCACTTCTACATTTAATTCTGTATTCTTTTCCTGTTTCGTGCTTTGATTATGCTCATTCCATGTAGTCTACAGATTTGTTTGTAAGGTTGTTATTCTATGGCAAACACCTTAAAATTAGTAATACTATTTTTGTGTGCCTAATAAATAAAAATGCAACAAAACCAATTTTCACAATTGCCCAAATGTCTCTCTGCAATGTATTATTTGAAAGGTACTTGGCTATTGTGATTATATGCAAATATCATATACAAATTTCACACATATGTTCACACGTGCACAGAAATGGCAGAAACAGTCATAGACTGATTATTAGCACAGGAAAGAATATAAGTTGAAAGAATGTACAGTTTCTGAAAATGTAGTCCAATGTTTGGAAGCAAAAAAGAAACAACATATTTAAGTGAGTGACCTCTCCCTATTGGAGAACATTAGAAAAAAATGCCCTGAAGGCAGCTGCTGTTTGTTTCATTAGCTTGTGGATTTTTCAAACCTTACAGACTCCATAGATATTCAGTGAAACATTGCTGAGGTGTTTTGGCCATGGTGCCTCTGTGAGGATACGGATTTCAACACATTTCAAGATAGAGAATACTACACTTTGAAATCATTACCCCATCTGTCATCTCAAAATATTATCAAAGGAAAGCAACTGACTGTCACAGCAGAGGGCATTACATTCACCATTCTTGAGTTGAACCTCCTTTTCTCACTGTACATCTCTGAGGTGACCAGTCACCTATCGATCTTAGGTGCTGATTATGTCAGCCTCTATATGCTGTTGCTATGGCCACAGATACTGTGTTGAAAAAAATCAGATTCTGCTTTTCTTTATATTTTCTACATGTTTCATACTTTGCTTCTAAAAACAAAACAAAAAAATCCAACTGACCAACCAACCAACCGACCAACCAAAAACCCAAAAAACCAAAACAAAACAAAAAACCAAAAGTAACCAACCAAACAAAACCAATAAAAAACCCAAAAAACCCTCTCTGAACTGATTTATTTAGCTTATGAAAAAATACAAGGAACAATTATAAATACAAAATAGGGATTTTTAGTTATCCCTTAATGTATGTATAAACAGAATTTTTATATGTTAATATTGTAATGGTCTTTAAAAAATTAGGACTTTAAAGTGGGTTTAAAAATGTCTGAAAAAAACATGATAAATAAATGAAAATTCTTGTTTTAGCAGAGTAAATTTCATGAGAAGATGAGACATGAATGTTCAGTATCTTCTATTCTTTGCCATTAATCAACAGAATAGAAATAACTTTTATAATATTTTTAAGCTCCATCTTAAGATCAGATAGATTTCTGTAAGATACTAGTTCAATTACTCACGGAGGTAAATTTGTTTGAAATTTAAATCCTTTGGTAACAAGATTTTTTTTTCAATACTCATTCCATGCATCCATTGATTTACCAGATCACACATCCATTTATGCAGAATATTTATATATTTCTGGAGATTCATTTCTAAGCAGCAGCCAGAAAAATGCCTTTTTATGGCTAGACTCTGAACATTAAATTCTTCTTGTTTCTTCTTATAAGAAGGATTTTCCTCTTCCCTGAAAAATCCTAGTAGCCCCTCTCTGCTTCTGTTCTAAAACAAGTTTAATTAATCTTTCTTCATTGTGGGTCAACAGAGGTGAACTTCGTATATCACAATATTTCTTATGTAAGGAAATTTATACTTCTCAACTCTCTGACAAATAGCTAACTCCTCATCCTGAGGGAACGTTATGCCTCTTCATCCATCTCTGGCTGAATGGTCTTGGGAGGTGGGAAACTGTTGTTCAATAAAATGAAACCTATGGTACTAGAAACAAAAAATTTACTGGTGGTCTTACAAGGAAAGCATGGAAGTGTTATTTTAATAGAAACTGGACTATCAGCTGCAAATTTCTAAGAGGTCATAATAAAGTGCTGAATATATCACAGACTTCATAGAAAACTTTTCCAGGATCTAGCAGGTAGCCCAGGACTTTGCACGGTGGGATTTGGTCCTGTGAAAATTTAAATAGAAAAAGAGAAAATAGGGGGGAAAAAAAGCTCAAAACAAATAAACAAATATACAAAACAAAAAAAACCCTAAAATCCTCCCAACCCCAAACCAAAACAAAATACCCTAAAACTTTGAGATTTATGACAGTAGAATAGAATCAGATGTGTTAAATGTAGAAAAAAAGTTTAAATCTATTTTAGACAAAATTTTAAAAATATTAATTGAATTGCCTATTTTTTCTTATTGTAGCAGCTGCCTTTTCCCCTGAAAAATCAACTGTTGCCCCAGAGAAGTCTATTTTGTCTCTCTTAAGGAGCTGATAATATTATTGCAGAGTAGTGTAGAAGTAAGAACTGCAGTTTATAGGCAGTGATGGAGACGCATGGAAGTGCTGAATCTCATCCATGCATGGATAGTTTGAAAATACCTTATATATATATATAACATGCTAAACATTAATGCTTTCCATTTTTAAAACCTTGTGTTACAATGGTTACAGGTCTTCATTTAGATTTGATTTGATAAAGTTCCACCATAAAAAAGTTAATGGAATAGTAAAGGAATTTTTCAGAAATTTCATCATAAAATTTGCTGACATAGCAACAGTTAGAAAATAAGGGGGACTATATTAAATGAGCCAATTGCTCATTTCTTTCAGTTTCATAAAAAACACTGCCTAATTCTGATAAAACAAATAGGTTCACTAATCCTAACTGCAGCATGATATGGACAAGTAACCCTTATGAACTCCAAACAGACATTGTAAATACACAGAACTGTATTTGACCTTAAATAACACATGAAGAGAAGCACATAATAAAGTTGTTCATAATAGAAATTGCACAACTGTTTTAGAAATTATATGTTTTCCTGAGAGAAAAAAATATGCCGACCTAAGGCTTAGTAGAAATCTTTGAAGAAATTTATTGGGTCAGTCTCCTTCTTTGTAAGAAGTTTTCACTAGGAATAATGGAGAAGGCAGTTCCATATATAGTAATGGTTTTTCCTTTATCAGAAATTTCCCAGTACAAGTGACCAGTGTCATTTGTCAAAAATCAGAAAAGTAACAACAGTTAAAAAATGTAATAATATAAAATATATTAAAATATACTTGGTTTCCACCAAACATTACTGGGTATCAAGTAGAAGAGTAAGATCCTGTGGCTTCCATCTCCCTTCATGTTCCTCCCCAATGCCACGGCAACACAAACTACAAGACTTCACTACATTTTCTGTGTTTGCATCATGACTTTGCATTTTCTTCACTGTTTCATGCTTTCAACAATAGTTTCCTAGGTAAAGAATCTACTGGGCTTCTAAGAAACTATTTAATTGATCAGAAGCTTCTCTAGAACACAACTCCTATAATACCCATTAAATCTTTGAAACAGTACCTGTCAAAGGTTGTAAATCAGTAACTGGCTGTGTTTTAAACCTTGTCTAGAACTAGTTTCAAAAAGTACAGACATGTCTAATTCATACTATGGGGTGAAGGTATCTGGAAAATGTGGTTTGGAAAACTGAGTTGTCTAAAAAAAAAATCAGTAAATCAAAATACTTTAAATGAAATATGTCTCCTAGCTGAGAGAACACAAAAGATACTAAAACCACGGCCTGAAGCTTTCTGCCATGGGATGACTAGTGCTTATTGGAAAGGTTTATATATATACATATATGTGTATAAAAAATAGATATAAAATTCCCTTAAATCTACATGTACACTTATATACGTTTTGTTAATTTCCTGTGATGTGGAATGTCTGTGCAAGGGGTGGGGAAAGAGAGTTTTGTTCCTTCTCTGTGATTTAATCTGAAAATATTCACACTAATTTTATTCAGGAAAATCTCATCTAGGGCTATAAACAAATTTTTCCCCAATTTTTTCCCTTCTGCATACTGATATTCTTTAACAAGTTTGATTTTTGGAAATGTGCAGTTGAATATTGGAAATATTCATCAAGTCTTCTCCTTGAAGGTAAGAGGTATCCCTCCAAACTAATGTGAAAAAAGCATAAGGAGTACAGAAACCAACCTGTAACTATCTCTTGGCAATCCAAATATCCTAATAAACAGTGATATTCTGTTTCATGTGGCAGTTCAACTGTTGGCAAAACCTCAAAACTATCACCAGAGACATGAGAACTAGAGATTGTAGCCAAAATTGTTCAAATCAATGTCATTTCTCCTAGTTTTTTCACTTGTGCTAAGGAAGATGGTTTTTACAGTACAAGTTAAAAAAGTGCAGTTGCAGAAGTGAGGTGTCCTGATCGAGATCTGCTTTTTCTTTACCCAGGTGTAAGATGCAAGTTAAGGCTGCTTTCACAGCGTGTCCTCTACAACTCTGCGCTATGATTACTACTGCAACCTAGCTATCCACTTAGAAAGCCTAGCCAAAGAGCAGCCAAAGGTAAAAGAGCTGTATTAAATATGCTTTTAGATATTTTAAAGACTGTGGATTATGTGCCATGTTCTTTGACTGTTGTAATAGGCCAACTATGTGTGAACATATGTAGGTAGTTTCTTGAATTCTTGCTTACTCAGGTGAGTAATCCTTTTGACTGCAGAGAGTTTATTAGTACAGGACTGATTGTCTTGTTTCTTTAAGTATATTTTTGTTTCTGTTGTTTGTCTCTTTTTTTTTTCTTTAAAGTGTATGGAAAAAATAATATATGATGATGTAAACACACTTAGAAGTAAAAACTTAAAAACTGTTATTATTTTGAACCCTTGTTTTAAGAAAAATATTGACAAATAAAAGTGAAGTGCTGTGTGTTATTAAGTAGAATCATGAACTACTTCTACTGTGCCTTCTGATATGAAGTTCACGAACGTGAATGAAGAACTTATTGTGACAATATGAGAGTTTATCCAACAGCAGTAAAAATGTCTCATATCTTGTGATTTCTTAATAAGGCTGACAGGCTTTAAATCTCTTAGTTCAGGTTCCTCTCAATTCCTGTGTGTCGTAACATGAAGAGCTTGGAAATTCTTCTGCAAGTCTGTTTAGTTAAAAAGTTGCAGTCTTTATTTTTAAATTTAAACTTTCCAAAATGGTCTCTTTCAGTCAAATTTTACAATGACTAGTTTGGTTCCTCAGACTTTCATTTACAGACAATTCTGTAATAAACAACATTCTTGTGTCAGTGGAGGTTTTATTTTAAAATCTAATTGGCAAACTATTTTCTTTAGAGAAATGTTCATGAAGTAATTCTGCATATGACCACACTGTTCTACGATTTTTTTTATCATATTTCAATTTCAATGGAATGTGAAAATTCTGTAAACTTGTTTTTAGTACTATCATCTAGAGTACTTTGATGAATAATATACAAATAAAATAAACAATAAAAGAAGGCAGATCAAACATTTATCTTTGTGGTTTTTCTTCCATTTAATTTTAACCTCAGCTTATATTTCCTTCAACAGACATTTATCTTTTTGTCCCAGGCCTGTGAGAACTGAGTAAATAAGCTGACTAATCCCATTTCTTCCATTAAGGAACTCAGACTAGTGTAGGAGAATGTACTGGAAACTTCACTGCAATGTACCTTGAATTCTGCTTTCAGATCTTTGTGAATGGGTGTTTGTAAAAGAGAAGATCTGTGTTCATGCACAGTTGCACCAATCACCTTAACTAGCTCTTTGGATGCCTTGCTAGGTCTTTTCTTGACAAATACCACCTATGTGCATGCAAAATAAGTATTTGTCTTATTCAGGATGTCATATTCATGCCTGCCGAAAACTTAGTAACTTAAGAAAAGGACCATTGTGTATTCTATCTGTATGCTTTGATTGGCAGCAACAAGATCTGTGTTTGCTTTCTACTTATCATTATTAAATACTGCTGGAAAACTCATTGGGAAATTGAGGAAATTATGTGAAACTGCCTGAGTGTTCAATGAACTCTTCGTCTCCACTGAGGGGTGATGAATGAAATGTCCTTAACAAAGCATCACGTCAGGGGAGAGGGGAATGAAAATGAGGGCAAAAAGACAAACAGTATGAGACAAGCAGTTACTCTCTTCCTAAGGAAAAAGAATGATATTTTCAAGTACTCCGTTCTCATATATTTGAGAGACAATTGACATGTCTGCTTTCTACCTCTTGTAGTTCTTAACTTATTGTAAAGCCTGTAACTGTGTTACCTGTCAAGGCTCCATATATTAGTAATTTCATGTATCAACTCTTCTTTTCCACAGGCCTTTCCTCTTCTTTGAGGACTTTTCAGAAGGAGTACCACAACTTGTAGAGCCATCATTAGCTCTTGATTGTAAGAAAGCACTGTCTTTATCTCCTGTTATCTGGAAACATTTCCATGCTAAAGCTTCAAGTGATTACTTTGGAAATTGACTCATCTTAGGCATGTTTATAGCACTACTAACTTACCCAGAACTGCACATGTGCAGACATGCCCAAAAAATACAGATAAATTTAAATATGACAGAAATATGAATTGCAGAATGAACAAGTTTCAATGACTGGTTTCATTTAGTTTCCCTTCTGTGCATCAGACAAGTAGAACTTTCTCACAATTTCACCTTCTAACCCCACTAATTTTTCTGGGAATCATAGTTTGTCTTAAATCTCATCCACCTTTTTACAGTTTGAAACTGAGGCACTGAAAACTTCAGGTGAAAGTCATTAGAATTCATGACAGAGAGAAACAATAGATCAAGTTTTCTGAATCTAGTGTCTTAGGCAAAAACTCATTGACTATCTGTAAATTTCAGCAATAATGTGCCAAAAGCTGAGTTAGCTAAGCTAGCATGACTTAGCTAAGTGAGATATATTAATCAAAAACTGACATTTCTACAAAATAGGTTTTCAAGTAATTTTGAGATAGAGGATGTATTTTTAAAGTAAATATGGTGACTGATAGTTTTCTTGATCAGGGAGGCACAAAACTTGGGAAAGAGAAGAGCAATGTAGATAAGCTGTGTGAACATGCAGCAAAAAAGTATTTATTTTTAAGGTAACGTAACTACTAAAATTGGTAAACTTATTGTATTATACAATACAATACTCTGTAAATTGTCTTGAAAAGGAGATTATTCAGGTTCGAACTAAATCCTTCCCCTTGGCAGTCACTTTTAACATTCATTCATATCACTTTCCAAAAAGCATTTACTATTGGATTTTTAAAAGAAGTAGAATATTTTAAGTTAATCACTATTAGTACCCCATTGATACAGATTTTATTTCCAGAATAGGTCAAAACTAGAGAAAATACCTCAAGATCATGCATCTACTCTTCATCTTTCATCTCTCATCCATATAGATGAAAGCATCACAAATTGAATTTATTTCTGGAGCCAGTAACTTAAAGAAAGCTGGTAGTCTGGAGGGAGAAAATCTCTTAGGTCTAAGTAAAATGCACAATCCACACATCATCTGAAGAAAAGGACTGATGTTTTGGTTAAGCCTCCTATAGGAAGATCTAACTTCCACAATTACTATTTATAGGGATATTCAAGCCCAGTTTACTCACCTATTCAATAAGAGAAAGTAATTTTTATCCCATTCCTTTCGTTACATGATGCAAATGCTACCTCTACAATACAGATATGATTATTCAAATGGGATGTCAGAATACAGGATTTATTCCAGGAGTTTTAATATGAATTTAAGGTACAATTCATTTGTTTTCAAAGAAAAAATTTTTTTGTTTTGTTGTTTGTTTTTGTTTGGTTGGTTTTGTGTTTTGTCTTGTTTGGTTGGTTTTTTGTTGTTTGGTTTTTTTGTTTGGTTTGTCGTTTTGGGTTTTTTTTTTGTTTGGTTTGGTTGGGTTTGAGTTTTTTTTGTTTGGTTGGTTGGTTTGGTTTTTTGCAATTCAGTTTTAAAATAATTATATGGAAGACAGAAAAATGAAGGGAAGAAAATTAATACAGGGTGTAGATGATTTGTCTGTGCTTTGCTATTTAGTTCAGCCTTCCCTTCTATACACTGATTTTTTTTCCTGAAATGCAAATCTGATTTTTGTATTATAGCTAAGTAGAGATATGTAGAGTAATGGGTTTTTATATCAGTCATGGTGCAAGACAAAAGACTCTCACCACTGATTTGCAGATGCTGGCCTAAAAAGAGCATACTGATGTGTCTTCCTAGGAAATGAGATAAACTGTTCTGCTTGGGACAAGCTATGAACTCCAATCAACTGAAAATCAGATTTCCTTGGTAATTACAGGAGAAATTGTGATCCAAGACAAGGATAAAAGAAAAACAGGGAGTTCAAAGCCAATATGACTTTTTAGGGCAGCTGGGTGTCACTTAGGCTCAAGGACAGAATCAATGAAGTGTGAATGTGTTCTGAAGCTACTATTGTAGTCTCTGATTCCCTGTGGTCTACAAGAGAGGAGGATATCATCACATCAGTGCCACAGCTTCTGTCAGAAACTGACATTGGAAGGGTACAAGAATGGTATAACAAAGGATATTTGGATATGAGAGCTAGGAGGAAGGCAGGAATCATGAGTTAGTCTCAATTTGTAGAGGTCTGTAAGAATACAGGACAAATTCACAATGACTCTTACTTACTCCTCTACACTTGAGTAAAATGAAACTGGTGTGGTCTACTTTTATGAAGTGGGGATTTGCCAGATGTGTATAGTTAACATATTTTTACTATTTCAGTTTGGAAACTTTATTTATCCTTTCCTTTTTTTTAAACCCTTTTGATAGTCACAAACCATGTATTCATGCTGTACTTTACTCCTTGAAGTGAATGTTCTGAACGTCTGTGTCTTGCAATTACTTTTATCTATGAGTATAGATTTGGAGAACAAGTACAGAGACTTTATTTCAATCCTACTGTCTGTAACATTTGGGACTGCCTTTGGATTTTAGTGGAACAACACACAGCACCTTCACTGAACACGAATTTCGGCTACAGCTGATGGAAAACCTCTGCACGATATAGATGCGCTGCAGGAAAAATAAGATGCAAACTGAACCCTCGTTATTTATGCCCTAGCTAGTCCTGCCACTAAAGATGTTAATATAGATTGGAGAGGTGTGAGCACACTGCCCTCAGAGATATGTGTTGTAATAGATATCTGTGCTTATTTGGAGATGCTGAAGAATCTCTGCCAGATGAGCACTCTGAGACCTAAAGGGATTCTCTGCTTCTTGTGATTGAGCATCCACGACCTTCCATGATTAAAAAAATGTTAAAGAATGTTCCAGTTTCTGTCTTTGTCAAGTGGTGAGTAAATAATAGCTCAAACTTTCCTTGCTTGCTACCTGCATTCCCACACAGATTTATCTATACTTTTGGTCGAAGAGAAAGACACAGTATCTTATCTGTCCCTAGGAAAGTCAATTGACAAGGTATTTTTGTGATACAAATGCAGAAAAATACCATTGATATATTAGGAGGGTAAAAATTCCTGGGCTGTAGAAAAATTAAATGGAATCTGTATCACCTCCTGCCCTGTCTCACTATTGACAAATAGGTTGGATCAGTTTAAACGACCACTGGTGTCATCTCTATCTGCTTACTCTTCTTCAAGAAAAATGTCTTGCTGAGATAAATGATTGCTATCTCCTTTAGAAAGCCAGGGAAAAGGAAAAAAAAAAAAGAAAGAAAAAACCCCATGCTAAATCTTTCAAAATGCTGTAGGCAGTAAGAATATCATATGGAAATTTTCTTAACCTCCTTTAAAAGTAGTGAAAATGCACAAATTTGAATTTTTTTTCTGTAAGGAAGATAATTGACTATTTATATTTAAGAACTTATTCCGAGAAATCTGTAGCTGTGAGAATGCTGATTCTGAAACAAAGAAGCAGAACTGCTCAGCACTGAAAAAGCAGCCCTCTATGTACCAAGATCTAATGGGAAAGTATAGAGACTTTTTTTTTTTTTTTATCATTGTCTATAGGGAATACAGTTAAAGTGTGATTTTTTTTCTCATCACTTTCAACCTACTCAGGCCAGTCTGTGTGTGTTGTTTCCCCTTCTCCCAGTTTTTGAACATTACACAGTACAAAGCAAAGGAGGTGAGGCAAAAAACAAAACAAACCAACCAATCCAGTGTCCATCTAGGCACTTTTGTATTAAACGTGGTCTTAAGAGCTGTGCTTTGTAAAGAATGAACAGTAATTTCTGCAGCTTTCCAGGGGTCCACCAATGTCACAGATTGCAAAAGGCAGGATGAGTTGATAATGTAGCACTTTGCTTTTCACCTGAGTTAAACTTTTACACAATTTAGTTTTGTAGTCTCAAATAATTCCCTCCTGAGAAGGAATTTTCACCTTTAAATCTGCTATACATGATTTAATGCTTTCAGCTGCTTGACTTTGTCTTTTTGAAGAAAAACCTGAAATACAACTTGATTAAAGGTTATTATTCCTAAATTACAAAGAAGTCCACATATTTATTTTTATATCATTTAAAAATAACCTTTTCCATTACTTAGATAAGGCATTTTTGGAAAATCAGCACGAACCCCCCCCATATTGCTGTAAACATTTGAATAAAGAGATCAAGAAATACTGAAGGAATTATAGGCAGGATTGCAGAAGCAGTGCCTCTTAAACACAAATTACTTTATTACTTGTGTGAAATACATTTCAGAGTGGGTCACATAATACTAAGTCTGGGGTAGAAAACCAAGCACGCTAATAAGAAAGCTAAAGTTGTAACTTGAAAGGCTAATAAAGTCTGAGCAAATACTGCGCTTTTTTTTTTTTTCTTTTCTTTTTCGGTAGTACTTCATAAAATGTGGGATATTTCTTGAGATGGAGAAAAGTAGACACATAGCGTTCTGAGGTTTTGGAACATAGTGGAAAATCCAAGCATGATACTGTAACTTTCACTTTGTTCTGTTACTTCCACCATGAGTTAGAAGCTCCAATTTGGCCGTGTGCCTTGAGTCTTATATCAAACCTTGCTGGAGTAAAATGTATTAGGAAGTCCATGTCAGAAGTTCAGCCTGGCATTGTAGATCCCATCTATTTAATCAGATTATTTTTGTGTTAGTTCTTAACACAAGGTCAATTACTTACTGCTGGCCTGGCAGGATTAATGCTTGTGCTCAGCTTGCCAGACAGCCTCCCTCTTCTTTTCCTCTGCTTTGGGCTGGAAAATCCTGGTCTTTGAAGTATCTGATGAATAACCTTGGAGAAGTCATCAGGAAAGTTGTGAGATTGCATCTCACAGCTGACTTGCTTTCACAGATCAGTAGTCTCTTCATAGAGGTAACTGATCTCTGAGTACGTCATGACAAAAGTAATGTATGTTTTATTCAGGAAGGTTTGTTTGTTTTTCTCATATGAGAATCTAGCTCTCTCACATGTGTGAAGACTGCGATGGAGACAGAGAAAGTGAAAACTCTAGTATTGTGACAATTAATGAAAGGCCTTTTAGAGGACCTTATAAATAAGGTAGACAAACAATACAACAACATAAAACTCAATAAACTTCAGAAGTATACCTTGGCAGGGGAAGAAACGCATGGATGTGTTCTCCTCAAAATTGATAGCCACGTTCAGATGGATTCATGCTGCCATACTGAATCCAAGCCTTAAACAGAAACATGTTTTCATAAGAGGAAATCTGTTTACATGAAATTGCAACAGGACTTTAAGACACTTAGAGAGGCAGATCATATTGGAGGTGTGTAATAAGAAGTTAAGGATTAACAGAAGTCTTAAAACATATTTGTAAGTGGTTAAGGGGCAGGGAAACACTTAAAGAAGTTGATATGCAATTTCCCATGGTGTAAAGAGCAAATATTTCACTGAAAGAAAGTTTCCAGATGAAAGTCCTCTCAAACCTCTGGGAAGAGTGACTACACTTGGCTGACACATGGTGGACTCAGAAACAGATAACTGAACAACTGAGCTCATACAAGCAGTGCTGAGGATTAATTTCTAAGTGTAATGCAGCAACACTGCCATTAAACTTTTTTTTTTATTATTATTCTTTGAGTGCCTAGATTGAAATTCAGATTTACCCTCTCCTATGCATTTAATTTAAAAAACCCACAATTCTGTAAAGTGCAAATTTCAGCAGTCTACCAGTTTTATTTAGGAGAGGTCATATAACAAAAAAGATGTAATATTTTAAAAATTTATAGAGGGATTACCAAATGATTACTTGTCTTTCAAATAGGTTGACATTATAAAGTTAAGCAAAATATTAAAAACTTTAGCAACATTTGTATTTAAATGAACTTTATTGTTTGTGGCGTCTTAATACAATTCTTATTTTAAAAGATCTCTTTACTTCTCTCATATTGAAAATAAAATTTCAGCCAGAGTTGTATTGCTTAATATGCAGTGTTTACAACAACCTTGGAAAAAACCAAAAAACATTCCCCTAAAGGACAATATAGGAATAACTCAATATTTGTTTGTCTGTTTATAGTACAAGTACCAAGAATAAAAATGTTATTTTCATTGGTTTACCAGCAATATTTTTCCAAGGTAAAAGTGCATATAAAATGGAAGAAATACTATGCTTTCAATATTTTTTATGCTATTAAGTCATTTAGAGATTAAGAAAGCTCTGGTATATCTGAATTCAGTTGGAGGTAGTCCTGTTTAGACATTGCTGGAGTAGCAATTTGAGCAAATAGTGTTTGATGCTATGAAAATAATCCTTGTATTCCTCATTAAATTTTGCTCATTATTTCTAGTGATCTTTTCCTGATACTGCATAGACACATCCATGACTCGTAAATTTTAAAGATCAGAAAAAACAAATGTACATAGCTCCCAGACTTGTGAAAGAAGCTCCTGCTTTTGTGTGCTTTACAGAAGATAAGACTGAAAGGTAAAATGTTTGTTTCCTACTTTATTTAAAGTGATGAATCTCCTCATGTCAGGCCATCTAACAAGATCCAGAGAACAATACCAGCAGTTATTCTTCTGTCCAACAAGTAGTGGTATGGCTATCCACTTCTTTCAGCAGGAGGGCCTGTGTTTTATCACATGTGTGTGTTACAGCCAGACTAGTGGTCCTGGGGTTTGCAGTTCCACGTGCAGTTTTGTTAAGAACTGTGCTGGCACTGCTGGCTGCCAGACCAGGGGGAAAGGACTCACTGACAAGGAGGGTTAAAGGATCCAGTTTTGTAGGAACAAAAGTTAATAATTGCAATGATAAAAGGGGCCCTGTATCATTAAGTCTGAAATGGCAGGTACTGCTTGAGTCTGGCTGTGACATTACAGAGAGTTTATAAAGTTCCAATCAGCAGGAACTTAGACATTGAACTGTCTTTTCTGCTTTGAGCACCTTCTGAACTGTGAGCTCTGGAAGCACTGTTCAGAGAACACCTTAGATGAAAGAAGATGTCAATTAAAGCCCTCCAGAGCTGGAACAGACTTACAGATGTGGCAGATAAATAACAATGGTAAGAATGGTACTTTATTCTCTTTCTGAAAGTAATGCACAAGAATAAAAAGTCATATCAATAGACTCACATTTCACTACAACTACTGGTGAAGCCAGCAACCTTTTCAATAATTTAAAGTAAATTTGCGCAGAGGAAGATAACTATGAATACATGTTAAATCTATGTGAAGAATACTGTATTACATCAAAGAACTGTAGGACAAATTGATTTTTATAAGGAGGAGGAGGGGGAGAATATACCAGAGTTTTTAATTATCTGACTCCAAAAGGCAATTTTACAAATTTTCAATCCTTAATAAGAAGTCTAAACCAAAAGGTTCAGAAGGAAGGTGATGCAGAAATGAAACAACTTAACAATATAGTAGAAACTTGGAAAGCAAAGAAGACTCAATCCTCATGGAAGCTTACTGGATATCAACATGAACCTGAGCATTAGAGAGAGTATAAAAAGCAGTGGAAAAGAGATTTGAGACAAAAGGGTTAAATTATGAAAACCAGAATCAATGAAACATGAAAACATCAAACTGCTAATAGCTCTTGTAAACATTACAACATCTGATTTATTTTTTTCTTGGGAGATGGGTGGTGGTGCAGGAGGGGAATATCAGCAGATGGCATCACTTTTCAGGAGCTTCCATGTGACATTAGGCTGACTTTGCAAAGTGGACAGAAGTTTCTTCATATGATAACAGTATGCCAAAGTGTGAATGCATCTCAGAAATCCAAAGGAAGAAGATGAATCATTTTTTCAAATTAAATTTAATATATGTACATGAAAAAATGTGATGTTGGAATGACTGATGTTACAAACGGAAGATCTCCCCTCTGCTCAGAAGAAGTAGAATGAAAACTAAGCAATATTTAGTCTGACAGTGTTGAATTCATAGCATGTAAAGCACCAGGAATAAAAAAAGTGAGAAAATTACACGCTCAGGTTGTATCATTATGGTTTTATGGACAGAAAAATACTGAGCTATATATATCAAATCTTTGGTCCAATACATTCCTTGAAAGGACAGAGGACTAAAGATGGAGGAAAAAGCTTGAGAAAAATAAGGAAGCTTTCAATCTAATAAAAATATATTAGCATGTATTGTTTGAGCATTGCCCTTAGAATTCCAATCTTTCAAGAAGATAATTGTTAAAAGAGACAGGGTGTTTTTGGAAATCTCTGGATGAATAGAAGATCTGGGTTCGAATGCAGTTGCTCTTCGTTGTTGAATAAAATGCGTGAAAAACATTGTTTAACTGTAAACATCATGTGTCTACATAGGAGTATAAAGCTGAAACATTTACTGCTAACTGTAATGGGGAAATTATTGGTGCAATGGCAGCTGCCAGCTATTTCTTTTTGCTATGCTATCAGCAGGGTTCTGAATAGTGTCATTACAAAACAGTGTATACATTCCATATCTCACTGACAGACTTAATTTCTCTGTGCAGCTGTTTGTGTTGTTTTAGGCTACTGAGCTGTTTCATGGGAAGAAAACAAGAACATATTTTTGATTGTCTAGAAAATTAAGAATCTTGTGTGTAATATGAATCTAGGTGAAATTCAGGGAAGATTGGAGGTACCATTCCTATAGCAAAGCTAAACAAGTGACTTTATTATGTATTGTACATAATAAAGAGAATATTTCTCTTCAATATTAATGCAATAAGTAATGCTTTAAGATTAAATAGGACTGAGGTCATCCATTTTGCCTCAAAGGTAGACATGAAGATTACTTGACAGGGTAAAGCTAACAAAAATATGCTAATCTACTATAATATGCAACTTTGACACACATATAGACTAGGGGTTAGTGGCTCTAAATACTGAGGCACAAGGTTTCTTTTCAAACTTTTTTTGAAAAATTGCTGTTATTAGTTGAATAAGTAAGGCTCTCACTTCTGACAGCCTCATTGACAAAAGTACAGCTCATAGCAGGGATTTAAATGAAGCTAGATGAAGGAACACACTGATGAAGGATGAAGGAATACACTGATGAAGGAAGCTGTGGTAAAATAAAGGATTTTTGTGCACTCAGAAGCAGGAAAAGAAAGGACAATAGAGCACTATGTGCCCAAAAAATCTCAATAAGACTACAGAAGGGGAACCCATCTCTCAAAGTGAAGATATACTATGAAAGAGTACAAGGCATGCAGTTTAACTCCTTGAAAGAGTTTAGAATTCTGTACTATGTTATTTTCAGTGAGAAATTGCTATTATTAGCTTTGAGGCAGAAAACTAATAAATGAAGAACATCCTTAAGTGATGTTACAATATTTTTTGTAATACTGAAGAATTAGGATTCAGACTTTCAATGAGGCATGTCAAAGATAGTGAAAGGCACAGATATTGGGCACCTAATTAACACTGAAATAAGGGAAACTTAGATATTTAAATATCTTTGAGATTCTGAGCTGAAATTCCTATATTAACACATTAAGCCAGAACATCCACAATCATCTGATTTTATTATCTTTTAGAGCAATGTGAAACAAAGTATTACTTTTCTCTTTCTGAGGTAACATAGTCAGAGTAAACAACTCCAGTTAAAATTTTCTCATAATTAAAAAATATTGTCCTATAGTAAAAAATACTGGCCTATGTCATGAACTCAGACCGTGACTTTATTATTGAAAAATTGCTATAAAATTTCTTACTAAGCCATGAAGTTGGTAAAGAGTAATTAAGGCATTATTCTTCACACTATTTTTTATATCGACTGATAAATGTGCTAATGTGCTTTTAACTATCCCCATCTTCCTTAAGTTCAAGATGTACCCAAATCCTGTGGTCATTTTGTAACAAATCTTGTAGGACAGAGAGGGTGTACAGTTCTCCAGATATTGTGTAAAACCAGAAAATAGTTTAAACCTTTATAAGCTGTGCAACAAGCATATTAATTTTCATTATTGTTCAGCTGAGGGGATGGTGTTTTTATCTGCACTGTTATTTTCACTTTTATTGAATATCTGTCTTTAAATAAGATAATTATTCTTCCTTACACAATTTCTTCCTCCTACTGATTTTTTTCCTGTTTGTCTATTGGTTTATTCACAGTTGGTTTTATTGTAAACTGATTTTCTTCTACTTCTGTTGCTGTTAATTTTATTTGAAGAAACTGTCAGGTGTGTTGCTCTTAAAACATATACCACCTGGCTGACAACCATTCTGGTAGCCTTTCTATTGCAGAAGGTGGTTAATCTTTAACAGAAGTTGTAGGGGATGCAGTAATGAAATTTCCCCAGGACATTCCAGGACAGAAGCTGTGATCAGATCTGAGACATGGATAACCATGTTGAATTGGATGTAACATCACTGAAAGTTCTTACTGATCAAAATTGAAATCCCAGCTGACAGCAATACTGCAGTGCTACTATAGGTGTGATATTTGCATTTTGTTATTAACCCTTCTTTTGCTGCTATGTCTAGATTTTGATGCAACACTGACATTTTTAACAGAAAAAAGAGTAAACTTTTTTCTCTGTTCCTTTTTTTAATTGCTTTTTTCTCTTCTACCTGTCTTCAAAACTCTCTGCCTAACCCAGGTTTGACAGTAGACACCTTAGGTGAGCAGGCTTTTAGCAGCTTCTAGAAAACTGCCAAATTTCATATCTATTACTTGCTTTCCATTTGTTACAAGCTATTTAGACAGTTATTACAATAAAGTTTAATTTTCCAATTTGTACATCTCCAGTGATTCCACAAGTCTTCACTCAATTTGTGCAACTCATCTCTTTCATTTCTGCTAGTACATCTATTCTAAAATATAGAAGGTGATGGTAGTATGTGGTTTTAAATTATCAGGTTAAAAAAACCCTCCTAAAACTTGACCTACTGTTTTCAATTCTGGATCAGTTGTTATACATAAATAAATACCCAGATGCTAAGTAGATCTAATTTTGGATCTTAAAAAAAAATATTTTTTTTAACATGGATTTTTTTTGTTGTATTTAATTTAATATTTTAGATCCTGGGGAAGAACTTCTGCAGTGTTCATATAAGAAAGGTTCTTATTTTCTGTATTATTAAGAAAAACAGGATTTGAGATTTCCTGGCTGTACTGAACTCTTTGGGCAGACTTCCACTGAAGCTTTCTGTGGATCCCATTTTCTATTAATGACACCTAGATCGTATACTGCGAAATTGTGATTCAGAGTGCACTGACTATATCTACTAAAACAAGACTATATACTGAAAGCAGTATGTACTTGTATTGGTCCATTTGGATAGTTCTGTTAATGTAATATACTTTTTAAAGCACACTGTGAGGTTTGATACAATGTCCAGATTGTCACAAAAATTCATTAATTTCATTTCAGTTTTCATTTTCTCAGCAATATTTGTCTTATGAATGGATGAAAATAATTTTACTCTAAATTCTCTTTGCAGTCTTAAGATTGTCACAAGAATGGTTTGGGTGTCGTTTTCTCTTCTTGTTACAGTCTTTGTCATGAGTTCCTACAGACCTTTAGTGTTTGATATGTTCTTATTCCCATAACAAAGATTATAATGAGAGAAGAAAATGTCATAAAATTAATCCATTCTCATAACAGACTGTAACAAGGACAGAAAATGGAACAAAATTAATCCATTCTCATTACAATGTGAAGACTGCAATAAGAACAGAAAATGGCATGAAATTTATCCTTCTTGTGACAATCTTAAAATTATAGCAGAGCAGGAAAGGACTGAAGATTAACTGGCCCACAACACAAAGGCTCTAACTAAAACTAAACATTAGCACCAAAGTAATAATTTCTTACCATGTTTGTGTAGGGATGCCATATGTAAATCACTTATCATTTTAAAACCCCTTTAAATAGTTGGAGTTTTACAGGTATGTCACCACAGGTGATTGAAGAAAGTCCATATGATCTGTAACATTCAGACCTTGAGGTTAAAATTTCTGGTCATGGTTGGAAACAGATAATGTAAGTTACACCATTAAAATTTAATTCAGAGTGCCTAACAGAAAACTCATTATTTGTATTGAACAAATTTGACCAACCATTTAAGGAGGCATTTTTGGCTTTGAGACTTTTCTTCCAGATAACATAAAAACTTTAACACCTCTCATTCTCACATGTCTGGGGCTTCTTTCACAAAAGGTTTCAGGTACTAAACTCTTCCTTAATTCTCACAGTAAACTTGGCAGTCAAAATTTCTGACCCACAAACATCTCTTCAGCCGTTCCTTGCTGAAAACTGGAGATACTGGTAGGTTTTGTACAGCACCAGTTTTTTCCTTTCTAAGTTCTTCAGTAATTTTTAGCTTTTGCCTGCAGATGTGACACCCTGTTCTGGTTTCAACTGGGATAGATTTCTTTTCCTTCTTTAGGTTTTATCTTGATAGTCATTACCATCTAGGGGATTTGAAGACTGAATGGTTTCTCCTGCTAACTGTGCCTCTGATCACCTTCCAAAGCAGCACTGTACGTATTGTGGATCCTATCCCAAAGTGCTGAGCTATCTCTCTGTGCAAATTCAGGGTGGTATGTGCTGCTCTGACAAAGTACAAGCATGAATTAAGTAGGGCAATGTTTAATACTACGGAGTCCACATCTTTGGGGGCACTTAGGTTGTACTAGGATCATAAAATGGTGGTTAGTAAAAGAAATCAGTATTTGTCTAACACTGCCATTTAGGGACATAGGTGTGATCTAAACAAGATAAAGAAATTTTTTTTATTTTATGCTAAATCATACAACATTAAGATGAAAATACTCCCCATGATGTCAAAGAATTTTGTAATATATAATGACTTAAAAAATACCACATCAAAGAATTAACAAAACCAAACCAAAACCAAACAAATAAAACCGCAGCAGAAACGGAACCTTGTTTTTGAAGCTTCTGACTCCAGTAATTCTGGAAGAAATACCCAAGACATAATCCTCTATGATTTTCTTAAAAACTATTTATTTTTGTGACCTCGTGAATGAAAATTACTTACGGACTCCTATCTACTCTGTTTGATAAGGTGCGCTCTTTTAAGCAAATTGTTAATATTTCTTCTCTTGTTCCCTGAGTATTGATTTGTCTGAGAGAAAGACAGACTTTTATTTTTACCACTATAAACACGCACCATTACAGCAGGGAATTTTTGCTCACTGATGTTCTTATACTGCCTTCTGAAAACTGCAACCACAGAAGTTTTCATATCATTTAATTCCCAGGAAATTTTAGGACATACAGTACTGCTTACAGAGTTACATAGCATAACTGAAAGTTAAGTATTCTTGTTCAGAACTACGTGTCTCATAATGTAGATAGACCTCCATTAACCGATCTAAAGGAGGGGAGTAATATGTAAAGAGAACAGAAATTTTTTAATAATTTTTCATTTGTGTCATCCTTTTCTCCAATCAGATTTGCTTTGTTTTTCATTTCCTTAAATTTACAAAGCGTGATTATAAGTATCCGTAGTTCCTCCTGAATTTTGAAAAATAATCCTGTGCTTTTTACAAAATGTTCCATTGAATGATCTCAGTGAATGACTCAGCCTTTCTTACTCCTTCTTACGCGCTCAGGTAAAAAATCCATTGTCCTATAATGTCGGAGAAGATCCTTCCTTATCTTAAATGTAAGCTTACTGAGTTGGACACTACTTGCTTTGTCTCTTTTTTAAGTACCATCAATAAGCCATTGGCTTATTTTTTCAGAAGCTCTTGCTTTTTAGCAGGTCTCAAACAGTAATATTTGTTAGCTGTTCTCTCACCTACAAGTCCTAAAAACTTTAAGTCCCTCAAAGCTTCCATTTGCTGCTGAACCTTCATTTTAAGTGAACTGCCTACCTACCATTTGGTCAAGAAGGTGAACAAGAATAAAATGGCTGAAGCTCAGTTCAGAAGTCTGTTGTTGCAAGGATATAAAAAGTTAGGTAACCTAAAAGTGGCATGGGATTATTACATCTCTCTTTATTTTCAGTTAGAGTTCTCCACTGTCAAAGAAAATTTCTGCTGTTGGGTGCTTTTCTGCTGAAAATATCCTATGAAATATCTGTTGATCAATGTTACATATTTTATACACAATTAACTAATAAGTTGTAGTGGCCTAAAAGTGCCATTGATCTTAGACATTCGATTACTGCCTTATACCACTAAAAGGATAATGCATATGGAATCAGAAGTTTCATCTAACTGGGAAGTCAGTGGACCTGTTGTTAAGCAAAGTACATTGGTATGAGTCTGTTATATATAAATATGTATGTTTCATAAATAACATGGGTATAATTTGGAGTGTAGTTTATAATTTCACTTTACAACCTTACAAAACTTACTGCAAAACCGGTAACCCACAAGTACCATTCCTGGTTTTATTCTCATGTTTTACTGTACTTTCTTCATAAACAGTTGACCTAGATACATTTTTAAAAGCAAAGACCATTTTTGAATTTTGAAGAACTGTAGAACTTCTCTCTCTGTCACTAAACTAGTACTGACTCAGTGTAAGTCACATTTAAAAAGTAAAATATTCATTTTGCTGTAGACAGTTCGTGACTTATTTATGAATGCAGAAGTTTTTACAGGATATAGATTTAATTTTTTTCCCTGTAGCAGAGGTAAGAAAAAAAAAAAAGAGGAGGTTAAGCAGAGACTGCCATTACCAATACAATTACCAAGCAGTGCATACAAATGCCTTTTGTTTTTTACTGCTGTCAGTAATCAAGCATTTAACATTTGGTTGAACTCTATTCCATAACCAAAATGCCATGGGAGTGCTTGGAAATCAAATTAAATTAAATGTTCTCAATCACAGTGTATATATGAGTTTTCTTTAATTGTTTGAAGTAATGATCTTGGCATCTTTCCCCAGCATTTTTTTTTTATTTTGTTTCAGTTTATTTGTTCTTTTTTCCTTTTTTTTACCACTTAGAATTTGTTTCTCTTGTTTAGAAACTGCAATACCATGAGAACACCCTAAAACTCTATTGCACAGCCACGACCTTTAAATATTGGGGCAGCTGACCTATGATGAACAATATAAGTGCATAAAATAAATAAACTACATTTTTAGGTGTTTGAGGGTTTCTGTGCTAAAAGAGATCTTCCTTGGCCAGATCTCTAGCTATTCAACTAAGAGAATTTCTTTCAAAATTTTCAATAAAATATGGAAAGTTTTGTTTCCTAAAGAAGAAGGCAAACTCAGTGGTTTTGACATCAGCAAGCTGACAAAAGAAAAAGAAGTGCTCAACTTCAAATATTATTTTTTTTCCTTGAAGTCAGTCAGTCTGCAGACATTTAAAATGAAAATTATGTAAGAGTACACTACATTGATGAATTAATCAGAGTGATCCACTCAGGTCATACAGGAAAGCATCATTCAGATACAAGAATCTTGAAATGAAAAGCCATTTTGTAGAGCATTCATTATACTGAACATATTTGGTAGAGCTAAAAAAATCTTGGAGGAGCTTATCCCTCCAGTCAAACTATTACAATAAGTTCAACAATCCTTTTGAGGCAACTGTGGAAAAAGTTGTTTGTCCTGTTGAGGAGACCAGGGAATTGTCAGCTGCTCAGCTGTTCAGCCTGTTTCCTCACTGGCATTCTGGGGAAGATACCTGCACGTAAAAACATTTTGCAACTTTTATCATATACTTGAGATGAATCACTTAAAAAAGGAATATGGGAGCATCACATTTTAGTTCAGAAATATCACTTATGAGGGAGAGATTAGCCAGCATCACCCCTTGAGTAACAATTCACATTTAGCCTGCCCTAATGTGCAGAATAAAACCAATTATTTTTAATTTCCTTTTAAGAAAGCTGACCTG